>JAGIQG010000013.1:71958612-72474215 GCA_024679065.1 Sphyrna mokarran | reverse complement strand
CACTTGTCACGGAACTCCAAGATGAATATCTCCCATCAACCACCACCCTCTGTCTTCTATCTGCTAGCCATTCCTAATCCAATTATCTAGATCACCCTCTATCCCTACATCTGCATTTTCTGCAGAAGCCTTCCATGGGCCACCTTATCGAACGCCTTACTAAAGTCCATATATACCACATCAACCGCCTTACCCCCATCCACCTCTTTGGTCACTTTTTCAAAAAACTCAATTAGGTTAGTAAGGCACGACCTACCCTTCACA
Organism: Sphyrna mokarran; assembly: GCA_024679065.1. Classification (NCBI taxonomy): domain Eukaryota; kingdom Metazoa; phylum Chordata; class Chondrichthyes; order Carcharhiniformes; family Carcharhinidae; genus Sphyrna; species Sphyrna mokarran. Next base: position 72,473,951 of record JAGIQG010000013.1, on the reverse strand, counting down.
AAACCATGCTGACTATCCCCAATCAATTCATTTCTCTCTAAATAACTATAAATCCTATCCCTAATAATTCTCTCCAATACTTTGCCCACAACAGAAGTAAGACTCACTGGCCTATAATTTCCTGGAAAGTCTCTCTTCCCCTTCTTGAACAATGGGACCACATTCGCTATCCTCCAGTCTTCTGGCACATACCCGTAACCAACGACGACCTGAAGATCAGAGCCAGAGGTCTGCATATCCTCTCTTCGCCTCCCAGAGAATCCTAGGGTAAATCCCGTCTGGCCCAGGGGACTTATCTAACTTCAAACCCTCAAGAATATCTAGCACATCCTCCTTATCTACTTCAATACTTTCCAGTTTGCAACCCTGTATCCCAGTGTTCTCCACAACTACATTTACATCTCCCTGCGTGAATACCGAAGAGAAATATTTGTTCAGTGCCTCTCCAATCTCTTCAGGCTCCACGCACAACTTCCCACTGCTGTCCCTGACTGGCCCTAATCTTGCCGTAACCAATCTTCTATTCTTAACATATCTAAAGAAAGCTTTAGGATTCTCCTTGATCCTATCAGCCAAAGTCTTCTCGTGTCCCCTTTTAGCTCTCCTCAACTCACTCTTTAGCTCCCTCCTGGCTAATCTATAGCTATCCATTGCACTAACTGAGCCTTCAAGCTCATCCTGACATAAGCCTCTTTCCTTTTAACCAGCGCGAATTAACTTTTTTAGTACACCATGGTTCCCTTACTCGACCATTTCCTCCTTGCCTGACAGGGACATACTTATCAAGGACTCGCAGTAGCTGCTCCTTGAATAAGCTCCACATTTCAGATGTTCCCAGTCCCTGTAGTTTCCTAGTCCAATCTATGCACCCTAATTCTCTCCTTATGGCCTCATAATTACCTTCCCCCAGCTATAACTACTGCCCCCAGCTTCATGCCTATCCCTATCCATCACTAAGGTGAACGTAACCGAATTGTGGTCACTATCACCAAAATGTTCACCAACTTCCAAGCCTAACACCTGGTCTGGCTCATTGCCCAGCACCAAATCCAATGTAGCCTCACCTCTAGTTGGCCTATCTACATACTGAGTCAAAAAACCTTCCTGCACACTTTGTACAAAAACTGACCCCTCTAACGAGCTAGAGCTATAGCTATTCCAATCAATATTAGTAAAGTTAAAGTCCCCCATAACAATTACCCTATTACTTTCACTCCTGTCCAGAATTGACTTTGCAATCCTTTCCTCTACCTCTCTAGAACTTTTAGGAGGTCTATAAAAGACTCCCAACAGGGTGACCTCTCCTCTCCTGTTTCTAACCTCAGCCCATACTACCTCAACAGACAAGTCCTCATCAAACTTCCTTTCTGTCACTGTGATATAATCTTTAACTAATAATGCCACTCCTTCCCCCCTTTTACCTCCTTCTCTACTCCGACTGAAGCATTTGAACCCCGGAACCTGCAACAACCATTCCTGTCCCTGCTCTATCCGTGTCTCTGAAATGGCCACAACATCGAAGTTCCAGGTACTGGTCCAAGCTGCAAGTTCCTCCACCTTATTGCGAATACTTCTTGCATTAAAGTATACGCATTTCAAACCATGCCCTACTCCACCCGTACGCTGCTGTGTTTTACAATTCTCATCTATGACCCCCCTGTTCTCGTCCCTCTTAACATCCAAACTACTCAGGATCCCACCCGCCCCCCCCACCCCCCACCAAAAAATTATAGTTTTTGAAATTTCAAACGGCCTGGATGCTTTATACTTTTATTAGCTTTGACCAAACTTTTGTTCAAATGAAGAAATTATCAATGCATTATATTTTTCAAATTTTATTTTTAATATCCCACAAGAGACTGTGAGTATTTGGAGGATGAGGGTGATAGCTGAAATGCTTTTTTCACAGGGATAACGTCCCACAGTGCAAAAGTGGCCTTTAAAACTGCCAGCCTCTGTATCCTGCAGCTCCTGTGGCTGTTTCTACGTTTCTTCCCAGGTCAACTGGCCCAACTAAAGCCCCCAACAATGAAGATTACGCCTTCATGGGCATTTTCTTCTCAGGTGAGCAGGTATGGTCAGTAATTTTCTCAACTCTCCCTACTCGAAGATGAAAATCCTGGCCATTGTCTCTAGATCCAGCTACCTTTGGGGCAGTTTAAAATTTTGGAAGTGCCAGCAGCGAGGTGGGGGAGAGTGCCATTTATGTTTCGAAGTAAGTTGTAGCGTAGGGTCGAGTTCCTGAGCCCACTTTGAATATGAAGATCCTGGTAGGTTATCAATGTTACACCAGTTCCATGATAAGTAGATACCCTTTCATTGGCCTTGAGCAAATCTAAGGCCTAAATCGACTCTATTTAATGGTTCAACTAAAATAGATCGAGAATGCGTATTTAAATTCAACGGTAATATTCAATGTTAAAATGATTATGGAAGAAAATAACCATAACTTCAAGGTGACATGGGAATCATGGTTAGTTAGAAGATGGCTTTTGAATATATATTTGTATCTGCATCAGTAAGCAACACAAGCTTAATGTCAACAAACATTCCTGTTTTCTCCTAACCCCACACAGTGAGAGAGGTTAGGTCAGAGCAGTGTGTGTTAGAGATGACATATTAGCTCACAGATAGTAGTAATTAAAAGAGCAATTTTGTAAGCATTAAATGAAACAAAACAATTAAGACAATGTCGAAACAATCAGGGCCATAACAAAACAGCATGGCATGTTTAAATATTAACAGAAAACAGCAATCAGTTGCTTAACAACAGTATGTATTGCCTCTCAGCTCATGGCATGAGTCAGATGGAGCACTAATAAACTGCATTCTCTGTTATTTTATCGCTGCTTTGCAATCTATCTTACCTTTCTATTGTATAGCAGGATGAAATTGAACTGTGCTGGATTCTGACACCTGCAACTCACTGATTTTCTGCACTTATGAAGGACAAAGCCCAATGACATGACCTCAACAATTCCAATAATATTCATTATGAAAATAGGGGTGAGCAAGGGGAGGATTGAAAGTGTGATGAGTCTGAGTGTGCTGCAGTTCAGGGGTGGGGTGAAGAGAGATATAGGACTGTAATTTTTCACTTCTACTGCTGGTGGAAAACTGGTGAATTCTGGATCAGTCACCCCTCGGCCACATTTCATTTCTATTCCCTTCAAAGTTCCTTTTAGTCCTTTCTCATACATGCAGGTTGGTTCTTGATGGTGATGTCTGGACCTGATTGCAATTTTAATTGGGCCACATGACTGGGAAGCAGCAGTGGGGTTCCTGTCCAGTTCAAGACAGCTATAAAGCTAACACAGATCAGAAGACACTCAACCGGTTGAGCATTAATATGATTTCTTTCACTCTCCTGGTCAGGAAGAGCTCCCCTGCCCCGATAAAGAAACAGGGATCTCGGTCTAATCTTCTGATTGTGGGACTCCCTGTGGCAAAGTGTTGCTAGCCAATCCTTGTCTGCTGCCAGTGGATGCTCTTTCCTGAGGAGAATCAGCTACCTTAAATATCGTGCCTGTATCCTGTTATCAAGAAGGATGAATAGGAAGTCAACTCACTAAAACTTGCTCCTTGCACAATTTTTGCTATTTTTTTTCTTTTGGTTACCTCGAGTTTCCTCCATGTCAACCATCCAATCAAAGACAATACTCTCCTGCAGTAAACACCATCATGCAGCATGGAGTCTGAGCACATGGGCGATGATTCTCGCATCCAACGCACTAATGTTTTAGTCACGTGTGGACTGATTCACGGCATTCACGGGATTCATGCACGTGTTCCTGATGTGAGCGCACCTCCGAGCTCCGGTACCAGCGCGGTCAGGATATGCCGGAAACAGGCGGGAACAGCAGGTGAGTGATTTAAATCTATTTTTAATGTAATTTAAATGTCATTATTGGGCCCTGGACTGAAGTCTCAGGGCCTGCCAGCATCTCCACCTCGTCACTGCAATTTCACTCCAGCAGGGTTTAGAATACCTACATACTTTCAGGAAACTAGCAGGAGACCACCCTGGAGTGAAGGAAGGCAATCAGAGGCGCCCCACCTCCCCCCCACCCCCCAGGGGGTTCGGCAGCGAGGGGTGGTGCCAACTGGACATGGACGCTCTGGGCGTTCCAGCCTTTGACTCCGGCATTGCCCAAAGGGCAAAGTGCCCATTGCCCAGAAGGCACCTTCGTGTGCCCACCAGGCATAGGGCAGTGCCAAGGGAGCAGGGCTTTGGAGATGGGGCTTAGAGATGGTTAGTGGAGGTGGAGTATCCTGCTGCTATTCTGCATTGGGATTGATTGGGGCTGGATTGAACGGGCTGGGGGAGGTGGTCTGGTGATGGGATCTGCCTCCTGTGGAAGGGGAGGAGGATCTGCCAGGGGTTGGGGGGGGGGGGGATCACCATCACTGGAGTGGGGGAGGAGGGCGGCTGGAGATGGGGCACTCTGGGATGAGGGGGGAAGAATCAGGGCTAGCCTGGAAATGGTCATGAGGGCTGCAATGGGAATGGCAGGAGAGCAGACGTGTAGGGATCCCGGACTGGTCAATGATCAAGCTGGCCAGCAAAATGCAGGCTAACAGTTTGGGGCCACTGCCCAGAATTGTCAGCCTTGGCATGAATAGCCACCCCCCCCCATCAACCCCCCAACAACCCACCCCAGCCCAAGCTTTTAATGAAATTCACGATTGCAACCTCTGCATTGCATAGAATATATGAGATTCTTGTCTGTAATTGCACTAAGAAAACACTGTGATTCATACCAGTTTTCCCTTGAATTCAGAGCTTGGAACATTTTAAGAAAATCTCCCCCATTGGGTCTAGTCACCAGCATAGAGATTGTACAATATTTGAAGGAAATACACAAGTAAATATTTGTATTTTGATTTGATTGGATTTATTATTATCCCATGTATTAACATACAATGAAAAGTACTGTTTTTTGCATGTTATATAGACAAAACATACCGTTTGTAGAGAAGGAAATGAGAGAATGCAGAATGTAGTGTCACAGTCATAGTAGAGAGTTTAAAAGAGTTAGAATAAAGTTTTAGAATGAGAGTAAAAGATAGAATTAGAAAGTATGCTGGGCACAGCTTGCAAGAAGTCGCCTCGCTCTGGCACCATCTTGGAATCTTGAAAATAGGTAGAATTCATATGTCTTCAGGACATCATACTCTAGAATTATGAATGTGGACACGTTCAGTTTTAACTGGAAGTCTTAAAACATACACATGGGTTGTATGAGTCTATGGTACCAACAGATATTAAACAGACTTCATCTGTGTCACACATAAAGTGATAGCAGGGCTTTCCAATTTCTCTTCACACTAACGGAAGGACTTTTGGAGCAGATAAGGAGCTGCTCTAAAATTCATTTTCAAAGGAACTTTAGAAGCTTTTGCAATGGTACTGTCTCACTTTATCTATGAAGAAGACATCTTAGAACTTACCTCAGCAAATCAAAATTGGATATGATCAAAAGAATGTAGTTTGCTGCAAATTGGTCCAAATTAGTACTGTTAAACATTGATGTAATCTGGTTAAGAAGAGTATAATTCTCCCTTCAGAAAATTGCAAGTATTATAGAAGGAGACTAGGAACTCCCTCAATATTCTTCCGGATGTCGAGGGGTTGGGCATCGTAAAGCTTTGTACCCAACTGACCAAGAACTGATTCACTCAGGGATTCAGATAACATTGCTTTAATATTAATGGGTATCCTTAACTGATATTAGCTGTAGCATTGTATTTTAAAAAGTATTTTATCCGATTCTGTATTAGAACTAAGATTATGTTTTTAATCTTGTATAAAAGAATTGTGTGCTTTGTTGGAGGGATCTCTTCAAATGAGGAGGAGAGGGGGCTAGCTGTCTGCAGCCATCATAGTACATTCTGACATCAGGGCAGAGAGGCACAGCCAGAATGAATTGGGGACCAGCAGGGTTTACAAAGGAGAAGAGTCAGGTGAAAGCATCAATATCCAACTGGCACAGTATGCAGGCTGCAATCTAGCTATCTGGCATGACAGAGAGATACAGTATTAAAGAAGGCTCTGCCTTTCCAGAGAACAAGTCACCTCTCTGTTGAACATGATTGGTCCCAAGATAGCTCAAATTGTGTAGGTGGCCACTACATGCCAGTAGCTCTGAAGGTCAAAGTTGCTCTGAACTTTTATGCATTGCATTTGTCCAAGGGATCAGTCTTTGTAGAGTGTCGCAATTCACAGTGCTCAGTTGCATCAAGTTGGTGTCAGATGCACTTTTACGAAAAGTGAACTCCATCACTCATTACACGACAGATGAGGCCAGCAAGGCAGTGCAAGCCTTTGAGTTCATAACAATAGCAGATTTCCAAGAATCTAGGGAGTCATTGATTGCACACATGTTCTCATAAAGGCAACTACGATTGTGAATAGAAAGGGGTTCCACTACCTAACGATTCAGACCACAGACATGAGATTCTGTAAGTTTGTGCCAGATATATTGGAAGCAGCCATAATGCATACAACCTGCATCACTCTCAGGTTCCAAGGCTCTTCCTAGCCCTAATGCAGTTGGAAGACTGGCTGCTGAGGTCAAAGGTTATCAGATGGTTAATGGCACTGCTCATACTCTCAAGGATGCCTGCTGAGGAGTCTTGCCTCTATGAGAGCAATCACTGAGTAAGTAATTGGTCTATGGGCATTTGGCCCATATCCCTCTAAACCAATCTTATCCATGTAACTGTCTAAATATTTTTTAAACGACAAAATTGTACCTGCCTCTACTACTACCTCTGGTTCCAGACACTTACGATCCTCTGTGTGAACAAAATTGCTCCTTTGGACCCTTTTGTATCTCTCCCCTCCTACCTTAAACCTATGCCCTCTAGTTTTAGAATCCCCTACCTTTGAGAAAAGATATTGACTACCTTATCTTACCTTATCAATGCCCCTTATTATTTGATAGACCTCGTTAAGATCACCTCTAAGCTCCAGGGAAAAAAGCCCTAATCTATCCAGCCTCTCCTTATAACTCAAACCGTCAACTGTAGCATCCTAATAAATCTTTTCTGCACTCTTTCCAGTTTAATAATATCCTTGCTATAATTGGGTGACGAGAACTGGTCCCAGAATGATCCCTCACTAACACTTCTGTCACCTGCCCTTCCCTATTTCCCAAGAGAAGGTCAAGTGATGCCCCGTCTCTAGTCGGGCCATCCACATACTGAATGAGCAATTCCTCCTGAATACTCAACAAATTTCTCTCCATCCAAGCCTCTAAAACTATGGCTGCCCTAGTCAATGTTGGGAAAGTTAAAATCTCCTACAATTACCACCCTAATTTTCTTGGAGCTATCTGTAATTTTGTCACACATTTGCTCCTCAATTTCCCACTGATTATTTGGGGGCTTATAGTACAACCCTATCAAAATGATTTCTACCTTCTTATTTCTCAGTTCTAACCATATAGACTCAATAGACAAACCCTCGGATATATCCCATCTCAATACTGCTGTGATGTTCTCCCTGATCAAAAGTGCAACTCCGTCTCCTCTCTTACCTCCTGTTCTATCTTTCCCATAGCATCTGCAGCCTGGAACATTGGGCTGCCAGTCCTATCCCTCCCTTAGCCATCTTTCAGTAATTACTGTAGTATCATAGTCCCATATACCCATCCACACCCAGAGTTCATCTGCCTTGCCCATCAGGCCTTGAATTAAATGCAGTTTAATCTGGGCCTCCCTTGCTTTTTGTCTTGCTTTTGCCTGATCTGTCTGGTATTAGGACTACTGATACTGCCTTTACCGCTTAATGTGCTCTCTTTAACTTCTTGCTGTCCTCAACCTTCTCTTCTGCCCTCCTGCTGCTTTGGGTCCCACCCCACTGCCAAACTAGTTTAAACCCTCCTGTGTGGCTCTAACAGAGTTCCCCACCAGGATATTAGTTTCCACTCAGTTCAGGTATAACCTGTCCCTCTTGAATAGGTCAGCCCTTCCCCAGAAGAGATTCCAATGATCCACAAATCTAAATCCCTGCTCCCTACTGCAGCTCTTAAATCACTCATTCAGCTACTCATTCCTACTCTCAGTAGAATGTGGCGCTGGTAGTAATCCAAAAATTACTGCCTTCAAGGTCATGCACTTTAGCTTAACTCTTTCCCTATAGTACATTCACTCTTTAGGACCTCATTCCTTTTCCTATCTATGTTGTTGCTAACAATATATATAATGATCTCTGGCCACTCACCTTCCCCTTAAGAATGTCCTGCAACTGCTCAGGGATGTCTTTGACCCTGCCACCAGGGAGGCAACACACCATCTTGGAGTCTCAATCATAGCCACGGAAAAGCCTATCTGTGCCTCTAACTAGCGAGTATCCTATTACTACTGCTCACTTGCTCTTTGCCCCACTCTGCTCTACAGCAGAGCCAGCCTAATATCTTCACAGGCCTGATATTGCTGGTATCTCCCCCTAAGAGGCTATCCCTCTGAACAGTATCCAAGATGGTATACCTATTTGAAAGGGGAATAACCACAGGCGACTCCTGTGCTACCTGCCTCCCTCTCCTGGTAATCATCCATCTATCTGACTGAATCTGTGGTGTGACAACCTCCCTGTAACGTGTGTCTATCACGCTCTCTACCCCCTGTATGCTCCGTCGTGTGTCCATCTGCTACTCCAACCAAACACTGCAGTCTATGAAGAGCTGCAACTGGACATACTTCTTGCAGACGAGTGAATGTCTTAGTTTTTAACTGGTGGATAGGTGCCGATAAGCAGATTACTTTGTCCTCGATGATGCCCAGCTTCTCTAACGTTGTTGGAATTGCACTCATCCAGACAAGTGGAAAGTATTCCATCACAATCCTGATTTGTGCCTTGTAGATGATGGACAGAGTTTAAAGAGTCAGAAGGCGAGTTACTCACATCAGAATTCTCAATCTTTGACCTGCTGTTGTAACCGCAGTTAGTTTCTCATCAACGATTACCCTTAGGAGGTTGATGGTGAGTGTTTCATTGATGGTAATGCCATTGTCCTGGAGAGATAGTTATGTTCTCTTTTGCTGGCAATGGTCATTGATAAGCACTCATATGGTGTGAATGTTACTTGCCATTTATTAGCCTAAGCCTAAATTGTGTCCAAGTCCTGCTGTACATGGGCACAGACTGCTCCGGTGTTTGAGGAATTATGCTATTGAACATTGTGCAAACATTAATGAACATCACCACTTCTGACCCAATGATGGAGAAAAGGTAATTGATGAAGCAGTTAAAGATGATTAGGCCTAGAACACTACTCTGAAGAGCTCCTGCAGTAATGTCCTGGGTCTGAAGTGCTGATGATACAAAGTTAGGTGAGCAAATAAAGGATGAGGAGGATACAAAGAGATTGCAGATAGATATAGACAGGTTGCGTGAGTAGATGAGAACATGTCAGATGGAATACAATGTAATGAAATGTGATGTTAGCTATTTTAATAGGAAAATTAAAAAAAGAGAATATTTTTAAATCGTGGGAGATAAGGAATGTGTGCTGTCAGAGACTTGCTGTCATTGTGTATGAATCACATTATTCATGAATCACCGAACTTAAAATGTAGGTATAGCAGGCAATTAGGAAGGCAAATGATAAGTTAACGTCCATCACAGAAGGATTGGAGAACAAGTCTTACTGCAATTAAACAGGGAATTAGTGATGTCACACATGAATTAGTGTTCAATTTTAGTCTCCTTACCTGAGGAAGGACATAGTTAAAATAAAAATTAAAAAAAATGCTGGAAATATTCAGCATCAGGCATTAACTGTGGAGTGAAACAGAGCGAATGTTGATGACCTTTCATCAGAATATGCCTGTCCTAAGAAGAGTGCAGTAAAGATTCACTAAATTGGTTCCTGGAATGGGGAGATTGTTATATGAGGAGAGACTGATACCCTATAAGCCTATATTATCTGGAGTTTAGAAGAATAAGAAGTGATCCAACTGAAATATATAAAATTAATGAGCTTGACAAGGTACATGTTCAAAAATTGTTCCCCTTGGCTGGGGAATCACAGTCTCAACCTAAAGGATTGGCTATTTAGAACTGAGATGAGGAGAAACATACTCTTTGGAATTCTCTATCCCAGTGGGATGCTTAGCTGTTAAGCATGTTTGAGACAGTGTATTGCCCAGTAAAAATATATTCCCAACATTCAAGGAACATTTTCTATGCAATGTGGACTTTTTGAAATTGACTTTAAAAAGTAGCAAGTGTGCCATCTCAAAATGTACACAAGAGGGACCATTTCTCCATCAAGAAGAATCAAATCCTGTCTCACAAACCAATCAACCCTGGCAGTGAGAGAAATAGAGAGAGGGAGGCTAACTTGTCTTCATCTGATAAGTTTTACAGAAACTTGGATATTCCTTTGTCTGGAAGCTCAGAGTCCCAACTTTCCTTCATCTAAAGAACGAGCAGAGAGAATCTTTCCATGCTTGCAATGAGTGCACCTTGAAGGATTGAAATTTTAACACGTGATTTACTTCTTAATAACTAAACATGTGCTTTGTCTTGAGAATCCATCTGCACTTCTGCATGAGTATGTGAGGCTGTGTTTACATTCTATTGTGTTGTGCAAATAGCATTATTTTTTCTTCTAATTGGGACTTAACCAAAAGCCTGATTTGTGTTTGTTACTGAAAATCACAACACTCCAAAATAAAGTACTCCGTTAAAGCACTCCTAAGAAAAAGCACATCTTTATGTTGACAACAATGTAGTGAGAATAAAGAGGAAAAGTTGTCTAACCATCCCTCTCCCCATCTGTAACATGAGGTTGATAGATTTTTGAGTATATAAAGAGAATTAGGGATGTAGGAATAGGTGGGAAGTTGAAGATGAGGTAGAGAGTCAGTTAAACAGCCTATGTCGGCACTTAGATCCTATGTTCTTATGCTCTCATTCTTAGACTTTTTGCCTTTTTGCAGGAGAAGGGAGCACAGAACATTGCAGAGAAACAGAGAACTGTTAACCTCCAGTCTTCTCAATACTGACAAGTGTGGAGGAGATGGCTTTAGAGATAAATTGATTTTCGATATGTCTGGAGATAGGATTTTCCCAGCTACCTGTGGTGATAACATTAAATATCATGCAACCACATGGCATACTAGATTTACGCATGTTTATTCAATGATAGCAACCAATGAAATATGAAAATATGAATAATAATGACTTAACACCCTCTTAATTAGGTAGCTCTATTTTTTTAATCTTCCATAAACCCATCAGACATCAAACAGGAGGAGGTACAAAAGGAAATCAAAGATTCCTCAGAATACGTCATTCAATCTCAGGATAGATCTTCACAGAGTTCATGAAAGTTATCTGGCAGCTCCAATACACATGTCTCAGGGGAATGACAAAGCTAATAGTATACATGGAACCTACACATGTTGAGGCACTCATCAAGAGGATAGGAGCAGATGCTAGAGACAGCTAGGAACAGCAGTGGAGACACAAATTTTACAGGACATGCCAAGCTCTGCTTAGTTGGATGTAGGTGCTAAGTCCTGGCGACCATCAACAAAGAAAATAATTCTATGTTCTAATGGTAGAAAATGAGTAACATGCTGGTAGCTTTGTCAGCTATGCTGTGCATGTTTGGATAGACATTACAGGAATTTTTCTTAATCATAAGTGCCATGATATCATTTTTGTTAATAGAAAGAATGGCTAACTGCAAGAAGAATCAAATGTATCAATCACATCATGCAGGCCCCCACTTCATGCCTTGCAAACTCTGATGCCATCTTATCAGCATCAAATGGGATCAAGGAAAACTTAACCTTGGTGGATTACAGCCATTTTCCCAACCCGCTGTCAATTTCAGTACTTCCGACCAACTGCCCATTTCCAAACTCAGTTTTTTTAGATTTAGTTTTCCCAACTTTGAAAAGTAATTAATCATTTCAGAGAAAAATTGCAACTCACAATATTTACATAGCAATGAGCCATAGATGTTGCAAGGCTGGATTCAGACACTTTGTTTACTGAAATTAACCAAGCTGTGCCCAATCAGCTGCAAGCAATTGGCTGCTAAAATCAGACACAAAATGAATATTAAACATAAATGGAGGAACTTGATAGACCAAAACTTCCAGTACAGTAAATAGTGAGTGTGACTTTGAAGATTATTACTTCAGTCTTGTTGTTCTTGGTCTGTTACTGCTGTCAACACTAAAGTAACTCTGCACCAAGAGTGAAGACTGATAAAGATTCCCCAGAGTTTTATTTATGATCTAAAATATGACAGATATTTCAACCTATCATAATGTGTACAGTACAAGGACAGCATTGGTGACATTGGGGATATATTGCTGCATTATTCATTCATGAGATGTGGGCATCACTGGTTCAGCCAGCATTTATTGCCATTCCTAATTATCCTTGAGAAGATGGTGATAAGCTGCCTTCTTTAACTGCTGCAGTCTGTGAGGTGTAGATACACGCACAGTGTTGTTAATGAGGGATCTCCAGGAATTTGACCCAGCAACAGTGATATAATTCCAAGCCTGGATGTTGGGTGGCTTGGAGGGGAACTTCCACATGTCTCTGCTGCCCTTGTATTTCGAAATGTTAACGGTCATGGATTTGGAAAATGCTGCTAAAGAGCTTTGGTAAGTTTCTGCATGTAGATAGTGCATTGTACATTGATAGTGGAGGGAGTGAATGTTTGTGATTTGATTTATTATTGTCACGTATTAGTATGCATGAAAAGTATTGTTTCTTCCACACTATACAGACAAAGCATGCCATACATAGAGAAGGAAAGGAGAGAGTAGAGAATGTAGTGTCACAGTTATTGCTAGTGTGTAGGGAAAGATCAAGATCACATGGAAGGTGTAGCAATCAAGTGGGCTGCTTTATCCTGGATGGTATCAATCTTCCTGAGTATTGTTGGAGCTGCACTCATTCAGGCAAAGAATATTCCATCACACTCCTGACTTGTGCCTTGTATTTCAGGACAGAGTAACATATGAGTTTGCTTTACCTCCTCCCCTGTCCCTGGCTCTAACCCCAGAGGGATATCAGGAAGTCCAGTGGGATTTCCAATTCAGTAAGGCAAAATTCACACTTCCATTTTCTGAATTAGTCAGCGTCATGCTTGAAGAAAGGATAAAGATCAAACTTCACATTTATTCTCTCTTACAGAGATGTACCATAGAATTAGTAAAGACTAATCCCTGAAGTGGGTCAGGAATCTGCTAAAATAGGTCAGCAGGCTTTGCTGTAACTCTTCAACTGAACCATGACGTTAACATTTACTTGTGAATTTCTTCACTAATCAGAGAGAGCCAGCAAGATGTCCACTGAATGTGTCAGATTAAAAGGTTTTTAACTAAAGGGCTATGGCTCGGTAAGGCTGACCTGGACATTGATTCCTAAGGCTGCAGCAACCACAGGAATGAGGTAGAGACCTGGAAAAACTGTCCTTTAGTCTCTCTTATTTAGTCTTTCTTATTAGGAAGTCCCACTGTGGGATCTGAGGAACTGTAATGAGGTGATCTTCCTATGGAGATGAGGAAGAAGGCAGCCTCTTAAACCAAGGCAACATACATGAAAGAGACAAAAGGAATTTCCAGCAGGAGTGTGATCCCTTGAACCTTGAGACAATGCATCAAGAGGATCTTGAACCTCAGCAGAGTGGGAAAGTGTGAAAATTTTCAGTTGCCAAGCCCCACTGTCTGACTTTCCAAATATTCCTCTGCGTAAACTTCTCAGACCAACATATCCTGCAACTCATTCCTCTTTATCCAGGCCCCTCCACACACCCACTTCGGGCAGCATTATCTCACTGAAATCTCACGCCAACACCCACAGTCATATTCCACAAGTATTCTTCTTCCATCCTGTCCACATATTCCATTTCTTACACTCACAATTCTCAGCTTTCTGTCTACAGAGGAAGGGAACACGTGACCTCGGAGGGGGACAGAGACCAGAGCTGGGAGGGGATGGCCTGGGTGTTAATTGGCCTGTTGGCCGCAGGGAACATGCGATCCAGTGGAATGGAGTCGTTGTTCTCGGACGCTGCAAATGTCAGTAATGTGTGTGAAAGTCTGAGTGTCCTGAAGCACTGGTGCTCACACATGCTGAGGGAACTGATTCATCCTCTGCATACTGTTTGGAGAGGCGCCTATCTTTCTAGGAACTGGGTCTTAGTGCCTATCCCCTCCATCCTGTGGAAAGGCAAGTGAGGAGAAACCAACTGCTGCTCTTGGTGTTGCGGATGCTGCTCCTCCTCTGCAGAGATGTGTATGTATTTTTCACTGCACTGCAGCGAAGGCAGGTAGCAGGAATGTTGGGATGAAAGTTGATTAATGATATTCAAAGGCACTTGAACTCCAGAGAATTACAATTGACATCCACATAGTGATTTCAGATTGTCAGAAGTAAACATAAACATTCACTGTGGCTGATCATCAAGTTGACCAATTTCAGCCTCTAAGGTCCTTCCGGCATATCAATTTCAAAAAAACTCTCACATTGTGGCCTGTGGCAAGATGCAGTGAGTTCAGGGTTTCTGTGCGCTGGCAGTTGAAACCAGAATAGAGGATTCAAATGAAACCTACTAAACTATTTGAATATTTTAATTACATTTCCCGATAGCTGCACAGGGATTCACTACTCACTTCTAAATCTACCTGCGTGAAATCAGAGGTTCATAATTACACACCATTTTTTGGAGATTTAAATCCCTTCACCCCACAAATCTCAACCCTTCCATATCCTTCCTGATATCCCTTTTTCCAGTGCTAGCTGCCATCAGGTAAGGTCAAAGGCTCAGTGTGAATGTGGGTGAATGGAGGAGTGGGTGAATGAGGGGTGAACTGGTAGGATGGTGAGTGGGTGAGGTATGTGGGTAGGGTCAGTAAAGTGTTAGGTGGTAACAATGGGGAAAGGTCACACTGTAAGGCCTTTTAACAGAGGCAGGTCGAGGGCCCGGGAACTGCAGAATGCCCTCGACCTGCGTAACTGTGTGCCAATCTGAGCAACAATGGCACACAGTAATTTTTGAGACATGTGCATATTTGTAAGTTTTGAAATGTTATGACAGTAATTTGTGTGGAATTATTTAAAGAATTTTTTGGTTCTTCACTGTTCGCAATCAAAAACATGTAATTTTGAAGGGTTTTTTTGAGTTTTTCTTGTGAATAAACTATATTTTCTGGGAAAGGATGGTTGCTGTGCTGCGGCATGAGCAGTGGCGGCACGTGGCGGATTCCGGGCATATATATGGTTTGTAAGTATTCGGAATGACATGACGGCACTTTGTATATAACTGTGTGGAATTTTGAATCCTGCACTGTATTTGCAATCCAAGAGTCGTAATTTTGCAAAGGTTTATTTGAAATTTTTTTATGAATAAAGTATATTTTTGGAAAAAAAAAAATTAGGTGGTAAGTAGGTACGCTGGTAGTTGGGTGAGGTGGCAGGTGGATAGGGTGGGAGCTGTACAGGATGACAGCTGGATAGCATGATAGGTGGGTATTGGGTAGCTAGGTTGGGTAACCAGGAGGTGGGGATTTAGTGATGTCAAGAGAGTAGTCAGGTCAGGTTTGGATGTTGGTTGGAGTGTCCAGTGGTAGTATAGTTACCATAGAACCATACAGTTAGAAAGAGGCTCTTTGGCCCATCGAGTCTGCACTGACTACAATCCTACACAGTCCCTACTCCCATATCCTGACATATTTTACCCACTAATCCCTCTAGCGTAAGCACCTCAGGCCACTAGAGGCAATTTTAGCATGGCCAATCAACTTAACCCACATATCTTTGGATTGTAGGAGGAAATTGGAGCACCCGGCGGAAACTCACGCAGACACGAGGAGAATGTGCAAACTCCACACAGACAGTGACCCGAGCTAGGAGTTCAACCCAAGTCCCTGGAGCTGTGAAGCAGCAGTGCTAACCACTGTGCTACCATGCCGCTCCAGCTGGAGCTGTTTGGAGTTAGGAGGATCAAGGATACTTGGGGGTTAGGAAGGATGACTGAGGTTCATGGGAGTCAGGAGTTCAGGGGTAGTCAGAAGGTTGGTTTGAGTGATTGTGGGGGTCAGTTCTGGAGTTACCCAGAAGTTAGATGAGGTTTTAATCTGTCTAACGTTTCCAAGATAAATATTCAGGTGAGTACCTTGGAACTGTGGGAAATGTCCAACTCTGAGTTAGGTGAGAGATATTCACAGAGGGCTTCAGACAGCAAAGGAATTGCTGTCATCAGAAGTTGAAACTTCCCAGGCAATTACAACAGATTCAACACATCAAGACATCTGGATGCTGACAGACATCTCAGTTGTCGCATGTAGATCTCTGATAATCTAGATAATGACATTGGTGAATCATAAAGAATAAAGAACAAAGAAGAATAAATGAAACATCTTCAATTTGTTACATCAGAGCCACCAGCCGCCACTAAGGAAGTGCATTCCCTCAGCTGTGATGTGGTAGGAATCTAGGAAGAAGGATGCAGGGAAGCGCTGCCTGCATACCAGCCTTCACAACCCGTTTCAAGCAAGGGGTGGCCCAACATGAAGGGAAGGTAAGGCCTGCAAGTGACCCCTCTTGCCCACATGGTGATTCTGGACGCCCGCCCCGAGCCGTGAGTTGAACCTATCCATGTCCCACGAGGTCTCTCCAGTGCCCCTGTGCAGTACCCACCATGGAGGGCTCACCACTGAAACCCGCCTTAGAGGTGAAGGCAGCAGGTTCACACTTCTGTGGATCTGTTGTAAATGACACCAGCATAGCATCACGCAGCGCCAGCTGAAAATTCTGTGCTGCTTCAATATCCAGAGAGAGTGCTCGCTGATGACATACTAATGTATTAAAATGAGGTTTTTGTGGCAACGTTTCAGACCATTCCACTGGCGAGAAGCCGGGAAGCTCGGACTTGCCTGCACAGATCACAATCCCCAGATTTTGAGTCCTTGCCACCATTCCTGCCGATGGAGAATGTGGGCTCAAAATTGCCCCTTATTCTTGTGTTTTGTTCCATTCATTTGGATGAATGGTAAAAGCATATGGGACAGAGACTAAAACTAACAGCAGACATTTTACTTTTTAAATCTGTCAATAAATATATCTTTCCATTTGCATTTTAAATTGTGCACACAATCCTGTTTGTATTGTATCTTTCCTTCATCATCATTTCCACCTCTGGCATGCCGAGCAGTGTGGTTCACATTCTGTTGCATCGTTAGTAAGCTTTTTTTTACCTTTTAGACTGAGAAATTTTAATTATTTGAATTAGCTTCCTGCCAGGGCAAGGTTATAAGGTGTTTTGCATTAGTGCATTAATTATAGACGATTATCATTCAACATGCCTTTCACCTGCAGGTCTAGTAGGATTTCATATTATAATGTTGAGTGTTGACTACAATTGAGGGAAATATTCAATAAAATCCACTCACTTCCTTTTATTGCAGAACACAGTCATTATCTAAAGTGCAAACCTTTCAGGTATACAATTAAGGGTTATCTGACATTAATTGTTTCATAGAAGTACTGAAATTGCAACACAGAGAAAAGCAATTCCGTTCATCTCACCTGTGCCAGTGTTATCTCTTCGACTGGAGCTGTCTCAAACTCTATTTCCCTGCCCTCTCTTGCAATTTTTTATATTCTTCCCTTTCAAAAACATATCCTATTCCCTTTTAAATTATGTTATTATCTCTGCCTCAACAGGCATTTGTCATAAAGAAAATTCTATTTTCCAATAATGCTCTTTGTGAAAATAATTACTAACTTCTTTATATCCTTCCAGTGATTAAATTGAGATTATGTTCCCTAGGTCTTGAATCAGTCTTTGACTATTTTCTCAGAGCTGCTCATAATCAGACTTTCTTTTAACCTTCTGTGTTCAGTTGAAAATCCATAATTTTTTAAGCTTTCTTTGTAGCCACTGGACAGAATTTTCTGCCCCTACCCGGCATGGTATGTTTCCTGCAACTAAGGCAGCTGGCCATTGACCGCTGTCTGCATCTACTGCTCTCAATAATGTCAATGTCTCACATCCATTACGCTGTGGAAGATCCAGCCAATGGTTAGGTCTAGGAAATTATGTCCCTTGCTTCCAATAACAGCATATTGGGTCAACCCACAGCAAGTGGACTGCTGCAATTCAAGAAGGCAACTCACCACCACTTTCTCAAGGGAGATTAGGGATAAGCAATAAATGCTGGCCAGCCAGTGACGTTCACATCCCATGAATGAGTAAAAAAAACAGCAGCAGTAGAGCCTTTGGTAAAACTGAAGCAAACACATCATCATGAATTTTCATTGTGCTCTGTCCATGACTGTTAATATTCTTGGTGTGGAAATGCCAGCATTGGACTGGGGTAAACACACTAAGAAGTCACACAACACCAGAATAAAGTCCAATAGGTTTATTTGGTGGTAAGCACCACTAGCTTTCTGGTTTACCTCTTCACCCGACACTTACCTGATAAAGGGGCAAACCCCGAAAGCTAGTGCCGTTTCCTAACAAACTTATTAGTCACAAGCAAGCTTACATTAACACTGCAACGAAGTGACTGTGAATATCTCCCAGTGTGGCCACACTCTAGCGCCTATTTTGACACACTGAGAGAGAATTTAGCGTGGCCGATGCACCTACCCAGCACATCTTTCAGACTGTGGGAGAAACTGTGGAAAACCACACAGACATGGGGAGAATGTGCAGACTCTGCTCGGACAGTTGCCAAGTCGAGAACAGAACCTGGGTCCCTGACACTGTGAGGCAGCAATGCTAATCACCGTGCCACTCTGCCAGCCTTCACAACACATTGCAAGGAGAAAAGACTTTTTTCTCAGCTACCATGTGGGCTTCCTCGACCCTGTCAATGTGCAATCTAAGTCAACCTCCCCCACATTTTAATTCCTCCCTCCTCTTCCCCAGCCTCGACCTCTGTCCTCTGGTCTTATCGCACCCTTCCTCATTCCCCATTCCTCCAGTGAGCTGTCCCCTAACTTTTCCCCCTAATATTGATCATGTCGACAGTTGAAAGGAAGTGTAGTTAATTATTGCTAGTTGTGAAAGCAACAATGGGAAGTTTCCAAACAATTGACAAAGATCGGGAAGATCACATGCTTGTGCAGTTAATGACCGATGTGAAAGAACACAACTAGTGATATTTGGAATTTTTTTCACACTCCAGCCAGGGGCTGTTCAAAATTCATATTTCCTTTCACATTGCGTTGTAGTCTTACATCCTTTTTTGATTTTCAGGAATATAACAAGCACTACTCCCTTTGCACTGTGTGTCTCTACTTATAAAACCATATTTGTACTTTGTTTTACCACCTTCAAGAATTTATATATTTATACCTCAGGTCCCTCTGTTCCTGCATTCCTTTTCAAGTTGTATCTTTGAGTTTATATTGCCTCCCTGCACTCTCCTGACAGAAATACAAATTTTATCTGATATGTGTCTGCCTATGTTATTCCTGAAATCTGTTATTATCTTCCTCGCTGTTTAATACATTCCCAAATTTCATGCCATCTAAAATCATGCTGTGTATACTCAAGCCTGGGCAATATATCAAAAGGAATAATGATACCAACACCAGCACTTGGTGTGGGTTTGGTGTGGGTGAGGTGGGTGGAGGGTTGCTGGTTTTGGGGGTTGGGGGCAGAAGTGGTGTACTACCCTCCAGTCTGATACACTCTTACTTACGTGTTATAGTCTGAAGCTGTGAACAATGATGATATAGGCTCCAATTTTTTTTCCCATCACATGGATGACCAGGAATCCCTCATTCTTACTGCCTTTCATTGTCATGTGCAAGAAAAATGTGCAGTTGATAATCAACTTTTTTGGGCACGTGACGAATGAGCCTTCTTGGTCAGTTAATTCTAGGGTGGGACTTCAACTCAGAACTGCTGGTTCAGAGGAAAGGACATTACCAATTGCATCACAAGACCTTTACAAAAGTGCATATATACAACATCAAATACTATTCTCTTACTTCATCAAATAATTCAGTAACGCACCATTTGCCTTTAAGAAATCCATACTGTTTCTTGTTTATTAAAGCACATTTTACAAGTGCTAAATTATTTTGTTCAGCATAATTGTCTGGAAAAGTTTCCCCAGCACCAGTATTAGATAATGAGTCTGTAGTCTCCAGGTTACGTCCTCTTACCGTTTTTTGAAAACATTTGTGATCCTCTAGTCTTCTGGTGTTATTCCGATGCCTAAGAAGGAAAGCCTCAATGTCCATCCTTACTTCTCTTAGCAACTTAGGATGAATCCAATTGGCTTTTCTACATTAAGCAGTATTGACATTTTAATTACCTTCTTTTGGCTATTATATTTTGTTCAATTTTTCTAGTCACTTTCCTTTATTGTGACATTGGCAGTGTCCCGTTCTTTAGGAAGGACATGTGCAAATTGATCCTTTAGCACCTCAGCCGTGCCCTCTGCCTCCATGAGAAGATCTTTTTTCATGATTCCTACTCATCTGCAGCCTTCCTTTATTACTTTGTTACATGCATTTTATTTTATAAATTGCATTTACTTTTATGTTATCCACTAATCTGTTCTTGCACTCACTTTCCTGTTCTTATTTGGGGAGGCCTTGGCCTAGTGGTATTATCACTAGAGCAGAAACTTAATGTTCTGGGGACGTGGGTTTGAATTCCGCCATCGTAAAATGTGGAATTTGAATTCAATAAAAAAAATCTCGAATTAAGAATCCACTGATGACCAAGAAACCATTGTCGATTGTTGTAGAAACCTATCTGATTCATAAATGTCCTTTAGAGAAGAAAATCTGCCATCCTTAACCAGTCTGGTGACTCCAGCATCACAGTAATGTGCTTCACTCAACTTGGGCAACTTGGGATGGGCAACAGATGATAGCCAGCCAGCAATGTCCATGTCCCATGAATGAATAAATTCCTTTTTCAGTTTTCTTCTGCATTTTTGTGATTAGTTTGGTTCTCTATTGCATTTTAGGCCTGGCATTTATCACGGCTTCTGTTCCTGTTTTGTTTTGATCTCTATGCCATTATAGGGACTCTGAATTTGGATGCCTTTCGTTTCTCCTTTGTGGAGTGTGTCTGGTCCGTACTCAAATTCTTCTTTGTTGGCCTTTCATTGCTCATGTTCTGCATTATCTGCTAACCTCTGATTTCAGTGGACCTGGGTCAGATCCCTTTCCATTCTCAGAAAATGAGCAATCCTCCAGTTGAACAGCTCATGTTTGATTGTTTCCTGTCATTTTCTGTAGTTTCTCTGAATCCAATGATTTTGTGATCACCATTTCTCAAATCTTCCCCTAATGAAACTTATTTATTTTAGAATTGTTGCAAGTTTATGCTGAGAAAGAGGCCACTTGGCTCTTGGTGTTTTCACCAGCTAAAAGACCATCCCTAATACCATTTTTCTGCATTTTGTCCATAAACCTGCAGATTACGGCACTTCAGTTGCATATTCAAACATCTTTTAAATGAGTTGGTGTTCTTTGCTTCTCTAGCCTTTCAGGCTGTGTTTTTTAGGCCCCCACAGCCCTCAAAGTGGAAAAAGTGTTTCCTCATCTCTCCTCTAACCTTTCTACCAATCAATTTAAATCTTTGCCTTCTAGTTGTTGACCTCTCTGTTAAAGTAAACAGGCCTTTCCCATCCACTCTGTCATGGCCCCACACGATTTTGTACAGCTGAACCAAATCTCCCCTCAGCCCCCTCTCTTCCAAGGAGAAGAACCCCAACCTATCCAATCTTTTACCATAGCTGCATTTTCCAGTCCTGGCAACAGCTTCGTAAATCCCCTCTGTACCTTCCCCCAGAGCATAGATCAGTAGTCTGATTTCTGCTCCCCGCTTAAACATGAATCTCCAGCATTGTGGATCTCCTAATAGGTCCCCTTTCATGCTCTGTCCCATTCATGCTCTGCCCTTCATGTTTTGCTACCTCTTGCCCACCCTCCACTTCATGCTCCCTTCCCCCCCCCCCCCCCCCGCCCCCGTAGGCCCTATCCTCTTCAGTTCTGCCCTTTAGCACTGTTTAGCCATGACCCTGACCACCCAGGGACTTCAGTGCCCTCTGAGCTTTCTGATTGACCTGCATTGGTCACCAGTAGCAATTTATGTTGAGTTCCTGCTGCATACAAGGGTTGGAGACTGCTAATTTCCTGTTCTTGCTGGGTGGACATCAGATCATATCAAGCTGTGGGGAAAATCCTGAAGGGGGTTCTTGCTGGTCCTGAACACTCTAGTTCCCTTCCCTGTGATTCTCTGACCCTGCATAGCCCCGATGTGATCTGTGCATGAGTGCACAGGACTAGTGAATCAGTCCACACGCAGCCATGTTTAAAGTAACAATGGCTGCATGGGTACAAACCTGGCAAAGGGACAAAAGGCAGAGAGCAGTGCAAATGGTTTCTTTTCAAACCAGAGGGAAGTACATAATAATATCCCCAAAGGTAAATATTAGGATCACTGTTCATTTTGATATATATTGATCACTAGGACTTGGGTGAAATTCCAAAACTTGAAGTTTATATGAAACTTGAAAATGTAGCAAACGGTGACAACAATAATATGTCTTCAGGAGAAAGTGGTGAAATGGGTAGACAGATGTCAAAAAGAATTTAACACAGAAGTGTGAAGTGATGTGTTTTGATAGGAAGAATGAGGAGAGGCAATGTATATTGAATGGTACAATTTTAAAAGGGGAATAGAAAAACAGAGATCTGTGAGTGTGTGTATATATACAAATCTTTGAAGGAGGCAAGACAAGTTGACAAGTCTGTTACATAAGCATATATGATCTTTGGTTTTATAAAGGAAGGCATAAAGCAAAACAAGCAAGGACATGGTTCTTGTTATATCCCAGAAAGCCAGTTGGTGGAAGATAGCATTGGAACTATCATTACACACTTTTTATTTACTGAGTTACACATGACCATTTTCCAAGGCACTTATTTCAGTCGTAAGGGCACAAGTCCCCCATTTAATGCCTACCACCTGCCTAAAATTCTCCACCTTAATAAATCATTGATTAGATCTCAGGTGGAGCATTGTTTCCAATTCCTTCACAGCTCAGTGGTTAGAACACTTTGTAAACCAGGGCCCATGAGTATTCCTGCTGGGGCCTAAAAACTGAACTCTTGAAAAATTGACACCATGGCTTAGTTGGTACAGGCACTTATTAAGTAAACGGGAGATTCTGAGCTTGAATCTCAGCAGTGCTTCCGCATCTTGTTTAAATGTTTCTGCAGTGTAGTGATTATCCCGTTTACCAAACATACAAGAAGTCCCCAGTTTGAAACAGAGCAGAAATATTTCTCTCATTTACTATCTGTGTAGCCATGACTCCAGCGAAGATGCTTCTGATGAGAGACAAGAAGAAGAACCAAGGGCTGATACTTATCTTGGACTGTAACGTAATGGAAGATGAATCATGAACGCATTCAATTTTGAGCAATTCTTGAAGATATGCATCAACATAAATGGTAAAGCTGGGAACTTGGGCAATGTGGTAACCATTGAGAGAAACAAGAGTAAGATGACTGCCACCTCTGAGGGTCCACTCTCAAGGAGGTACCTGAAATATCTCATGAATAAGAACTTCAAGAAAAACAATCTGTATGAGTGGCTTCGCATCATTGCAAATAGCAAAGAGAGCTATAAGCTGTGATATTTCCAGATAAACCGGGATGAAGAGGAGGAGGAGGAAGATGAAGACTAGGCTGGTTCAAATCATCTTTGATAAAACTGACGAAAAGGAAAAACAAAATTTCAGGCACCACACTTCAGGATGAAAACCAAAGTTTCAGAGTTTTCCCCATCCATTGACTCTGTCTACACTTCTCACTGCCTTGGTAAAGCAGTCAGCATAACTAAGGAGCCCATTCTCTCTTCCAACTTCAATTATTGGAGGCACAAGTTTAAGGTGTGAGAGTCAAGGTTTAATACAGATATACGAGGCAGAATTTTTACACAGAGAATAATGGGTGCCTGGAACTCATTGCTGAGGAGGTAGTAACTTTTAAGGAGCATCTCGACAAGTACTTGAATAGGATGGGAATTGAGAGATACAGTCCCCGGAAGGGTATGGGGTTTCAGTTAAGTCAGACAGCACAGTCAGTGCAGGCTTGGAGGCCAAAGGGCCTATTCCAGTGCTGTAATTTTCTTTGTTCTTTTCCTTTGTTCTTTGTTTTTCCATTAGGAAAAAGATGCAGAACATGAGGTCATGTGCCAACCGAATCAAGAACAGCCTCTTCCCTGCTTCTGCCTTACTTTTGAATGAACTTATCTTGCATTAAGTTGATCTTTCTCTGGCTATAACTGTAACACTACACTCTGCATTCTTTCATTTCCTTGTCTCTGAATGTATAGCACACGAGAAACAATAGTTTTCACTGTATGCTAATACATGTGACAATAATAAATCAAATCAAATCAAAAGAGGGTCCATTGAAGATTCAGCAAAATGATACTGAGGGGTAGAAGACCTCATGAGAGACTAAAGAAACTTTGGTCCTTAGAGCAGTGAAAGTTAAGGATAGTGGTATTCAAAGTTATGAATGGTTTTTATTAAAGTAAGTATGGAGAAGATATTACTCATGGCAGAATAAAACATTCTTCTCCTCTCGATCTTTTTTTAATGATCTGCTTTCTGTTTGGGCCCATCTTTCAATCCATTCTGTTACTTAGCTTCTATCTCAACATGTCCTAATCTTTGTCATGCATCTTTGAAATGGAGCCCTTTCAGAGACGTTCTGAAAGTTTGTGTTTACCAATCCATAGCTTACCTTTGTCTTATTCTTACTGTTACTTCATCAAATAAATTTGTGAGGTTTTTGGAGGGGTCATTCAAAGGGAGGTGGTGGCATAAGGATATTGTAGCTGGATACTGATCCAGAGACCTGGGTAATGCTTTGAGAACTTGGATTTGAATCCCACCACAGCAGATGGTGAAACTTGAATTCATTAACAATCTGGAATTAGAAGTCTAATAATGATCATGAAACAACTGTCATTAAAAGCCCATTTCATTTACAAATATCCTTTGAGGAAGGAAATCTATCATCCTTGCCCAGCTTGGCCCACAGGTGACTCTGGATCCACAGCAACGTGGTTGACTCATACATGTCTTCAGGGATGGCCAATAAACGCTAGCCTAATCAGGGACGTTCATACCCTTGAATGAATAAAAAAAAATTATTCTCCTTACAGAATTCAATGCTGACCTTGTTTATACATTGTCATCTTTGAACATAAGGCTCAAGAAATGGGAGCAGGAGTTGACTATATAGGACTACGAGCCTGCTCCACCAATTAATATGATCGTGGCTGATCTGCCGCAACGCTGATTTCCTGAGTGCTAACCACATCCCTCGCTTTTGCCTACTGCAGCTTTGAATGTACACATTGAAGGCTGTTTGTGGTAGAGAAATCTAAAGATTCACAATTCTGTGAATGAAGAAATGTTTCCTTTTCTCAGTAATTGTCATCTTACCTTTGTTGCCCTATTCTAGATTCATAAGTCAGCGGAAACGACCTTTCAATCAAACTTTACAGAAAGTATTGTATGTTTCAATGCTTCTCATCTTTTAAATTTCAGACAGCATGGATCCAATTTACTGAGCTTCTCATCAGAGGACAGCCCCTCATCACAGGAACCAATCTAATGAATTTTTATAGTGCTGTTTCTTGAGAAACAGAGATCAAAACTATTCACAGTGCTCTGGGCATTGTCTCACTAAAGGCCAATACAGTTGTAGCAAGACTTTCTTCTCCTTGAACTCCAATCCTCTTATAATAAAGATGTCTTGTTATCCCACTGTTTGGCAACATTGAAATAATTTTACTATAACTGACAATAAGTTAAGTTCTCTGAGTTAACTCCT
This sequence comes from Sphyrna mokarran, assembly GCA_024679065.1. Taxonomy (NCBI): domain Eukaryota; kingdom Metazoa; phylum Chordata; class Chondrichthyes; order Carcharhiniformes; family Carcharhinidae; genus Sphyrna; species Sphyrna mokarran. The sequence continues at coordinate 72,448,072 of JAGIQG010000013.1, read as the reverse complement.
TTTCCCATTTTGAAAATACAAGTTACATTCACCTGTCCCATGGCACAATTCCTTTCTTATACCTCCCTATAACGTATTTGAGTATCTGTGGTTGGAATTCATCTGAACCCCTGACCCTTGATACATAAGATTGTCTCTATGAACCCAAATGTTACAAGAAGAATTTTCCCTCCTTTATTCTGGGATAGGGCCATGGCTTCCATGTGGAATACTCTCATTGTGGCTCGGCTGAAGTTTGCATGCCAACTTATGAGGGGCAACTGGTTTAAACCTTTGTCTTTCCACTTGATGGCAGTATTTTGGTGATTTGAGTGTGCTGCATGATGAAATCACTTCCAACTCCTCGCAGCTTTGATTTCACTAAGTGCTGTAGAGCTGTGGAACTAACTTAGTACCATGCACCTGTCACCTTAAGGAGTTTGTATAAGTAAAATATAACAACTACTTCTATTGGTTTGTTTATTGCAATGGAAGTTTAGAACTGTATGTATGCCTGCAGCCCCCCTTAATAATCATGATGACTGCTTATGTGGCTAATAATAATGACTAAAAACTATTTAAAAATCATGGCATACTCACTGAAAATTACTGAAGGTTGGTCAGTTTATTGAAAAGGCAGTTTTATTTCCTATAGTTATGGACTATTGTAGTAAATATAAATCAGAAGACATGACTGTCTAGGGAAATAAATCTCACTAGATTATAAACATTTACTTAATTACTCATCAAGATTGTTCCCACAGACCATCAGCTGTGGCTTCCTGGCAGTCAGTCCAGCTGCCTGCAGTGATTTATTTAAATGAGTCCCTGCCATCTCACAGTGAAGGAAAACAGCAACCGTGGTATGTTTGAATTTTATATTCAGTTTGAGGGAGAGAGGAGAAGTTCTGAGACAACGGTGGGATTTTCCGCCAATCTCTGCTGTGTGTTTTCCGGTGATAGAGGTGGCTCGGCATTGGGCACTGGTGGATTCATTGGTTCTGCCAATGTATACGGTGTTTTGTGTTCCTTGCCTATCATGCTGTTGGGAAACACACCTCTGGAAGGGCTGTAAAATCCCACTCTGTGTTTTTAAACTTAAATAAGAGTTATTATATGGACATAAAAGCTGAACTAGCTAAAGTGAATTGGCAAATCAGGTTAAGGAATAATAATAACAGTGCATTACCAAACATTTAAGAGGATATTTCAGAATACACAGAATAGGTATAATCCAAAGGGTGAGAAAAAATCCAAGAGATGGACCCAGCATCCAAGGTTAGCAGGTTAAACAGAGTATCAAACTTAAAGAGAATATATATTATGTATAGACAGGCAGCAGTCGAGGAAACTGGACAGAATATATGGAATAGCAAAGGCTGACTAAAAAACTAATATAGAGGGAAAAATTAGAGTGAGATAGAAAGCTTGCCAGGATTATAAAAACAGATGGTAAGAATTTTTATAAATGTTTAGAAAAGAAAAGTTAACCAAGTGAGCATTGGTCCTCTTGAAAGTGAAAAGGTGGTGAAAGACTCTGAATGTACTGTATTTAGATTTTCAGAAGTCTTTTGATTAAGTGTCACATCAAATGTTATTTCCAAATTTGTTGGTGACACAAAGATAGATAGGAAAGTAAGAACTAGGTGTCATTGATTAAAAATAAGGTTTGCTCATTTAAAATGGAGATCAGGTAATAAAAAATATCTCCACGGACTGTGAATCTTTGGAACTCTCTTGCTGAAAGAGTGGTGGAATCAGGGAATATTTTAAAGTTAAAGGCTGATGGATTCTTAGCAAGGGAGTGATAGGTTATTGGGAGTAGGTTGAGTGCAAAATTGAAGTTACAGTCAGATCAACTAGGAAATATCTAACTCCGCTAATTACCACCCAATCAATAATGTGTTGGAAGAGATCATCAACAGTGTTATCAAGGGGCTCTTGCTTGGACATTGGACGCTCAGTTTGGATTCTGCTGAGTCTCTCTGTTCCTGACTTCATTACAGCCTTCATTCAAACATGGACAAAGGAGCTGAATTCCAGAGGTGAGATTAGAGTGACTGCCCTTAAACTCATGGTAGCATTTGACCAAGTCTGACATCAAGGAACCAAGGCAAAACTATAATCAATGGGAATCAGGGGGAAAGCTCTTTTCTAGCTGGAGTCATATCAAAGACAAAGGAAAATGGCTGTGCTGTTAGAGGTCATTCAGTTCAATTTCAGGACCATTGCAGGAGTTCCTCAGGGATGGATGGAGTGCAATTGGCCCAACCATCTTCAGCTGCTTCATCAATGACCTTCCCTAAATCATCAAGTAACAGTTGGGGATATTCATTTTGATGTTCAGCAGCATTTCTGACCCCTCAGATACTGAAGTAGTCAATTTCCAAATGCATGAAGACCTGGACAATATCCAAGCTTGGTCTGACAAGTGACAAGTAACATTTGCGTCACACATGTGTCAAAGACCATCTCCAACAAGAGAGAATCTGTTCATTGCCTCTTAACATTCAATGCATTACCATTGCTGAATCCCCTTCTACTAATATCCCAGGAGAGTTATCGATGTTCAGAAAGTGAACTACATAAGCCATATAAATACTGGGGCTAAAAGAACAGGTCAGAAGGTAGGAATCCTTGATGATGATTCCTGACTCCCCAAAACCTGTCCACCATCTACAAGGCACAAGTCGGGAATGTGATGGAATACTCTTCACTTGCCTGGATAAGTGCAGTTCCAAAAGTATTCAAGAAGCTCGACACCATTCAGGCCAAAGCATACCTGAACCCATCCACAAATATCAAGTCCATCCATCACTGTTGCATAGCATCAATAGTATTACCATCTATTAGATGCATTGCAGGAAATCACCAACACTCTTTTGACATAACCTTCCAAACTCAAGACTACTACCATTCAGAAGGGCGAGAGCAACAGACTCATGAGAATACTGGCATTTGTAAGTTCCTCTCCAAGCCACTCATCATCTTGACTTTGAAATATATCACTATTCCTACACTGTTGTTGGGTCAAAATCCTGAACCCCCCTCCCTTATAGTTCTGTCAGTGTACTTACACCATATGGACTTCGGCAGTTCATGAAAGCAGCTCACACCACCTTTTCAAGTGCAATTAGAAAAGGACAATGAATGTTGGCGTAGCCTGTGACATGCAAATCTCATGGATGTATAAAAGAAAAAGAACAGGTCTCTGGCTTGAGGGGCTGAATGGCCTATTTCTGCTCCTTGTTCGTACGTTTCAGGATTTTGACCTGGCAACAGTGAAGGAATGGCAATATATTTCCAAGTCAGGATGGTGAAACGGATGTTGCAGATGGTGACGTTGCCATGCATCTACAGCCTTGTTCTTCAAGAAGATAGAGTTCATAGGTTGGGAAGGTGCTACTGAAGGAGCTTTGGCGATTTGCTGCAGTACGTCTTGCAGATGGTACACACTGCAGCCACTGGGCATTAGAGATAGATAGAGTGAATGTTGAAAGCGGTAGATGAAGTATGAGTCAAGTAGGTTGCTTTGATCTGAATGGTGTCAAGCTTCTGTAGTGTTGGAGCTGCACTCACCCAGCTAGTGGAGAATATTCCATAACACTTGTGATTTTGGAGAAATAGGTGAATAACTTGTCACAGACCTCTCAACCTCTGATCTGCTCTTTTACTTTTATTCAATATTTTTGGAGCCCATAGCCTTTGCAGTATCCAGTGCCTTTAACTATATCTTGATGTCATGTGCAGTGAATAAAATTGGCTGAAGGTTGACATCTGTGATGCTGGGGATGAGTGGTGCATTCAGCACTTCTGGTCGAAATTTGGTGCAACTGTTTCTGCCTTTTCTTTTGCACTGATGTGTTGGGCTCCCTTCATTGAGGGTGAGGATATAGTGGAGTGTCTTCCTCCAGTGAGTTATTAATTATCCATCTTCAATCATGACTCAATATGGCAGGATTGCAGAGCTGGCATCTGATCTATAGTTGTGGAATTGCTTTGCCTGTCTGTCACATGCTGCTTAAGCTGTTTGGAAGTACGTAGAGCTGTAGTGTCGCTTCACCTCATTTTGAGGAGTGGCACATTCTCCTGCACTCTTCACGAAATAAGGTTCATTCCCTGCCTTGGTAGTAAAGGTAGAGATGGGGGATGTGCTGGGCTATGGGGTTACAGATTGTGCTTGAGTACAATTCTGTTGCTACTAATGCCCCATTTAGCTCAGTGATAGTTCCACCCAGCACAACGATAATTATGTAATGCCCGAGTTGCTGGAAATGGGATTAGTGTGACTTTAGTAGTAGTTATTGTAAGTGCAGATTCGATGGGCAGAAAGGCTTTTTCTGTGTAGTATGACTCTTTGACTCTCCAAATATAATGGAGGGTATCTTTAATGTGAAGACGGGACTTCACTTCCACAAGCACTGTGCAGTCATCACTCCAACCAACACTATCATGGACAGATACATCTGTGGCAGGTAAATTGGAGAGAATGAGGTCTAGCATGCTTTTAAGTCTTACTGGTTCCCTCATCACCTCCTGCAGACCAAGTCTAGCAGCTTTGTCCTTTAGGAATCAGCCAGCTCAGTCTTGATGAGGCGACTGAGCCACTCTTCATGATCAATATTGAAGTCCCCACCCAGAGGACATCCTGTGGACTTGCCACCCCAGTTCTGCCATCACGTAATATTCAACATAGAGGAATACCGATTCATCCATTGAGGGAGAGCAATAGGTGGTAATCAGCAGGAGGTTTCCATGCTCATGTTTGACCTGATGCTATGAGACTTTATGGGAGCAACTCCCTCTTGACAGTATACCCCTGTGCCACCATACCTGGGATGGGGGAGGTGAGATCTGGGACATCGTCTGCAAGGTATGATTTGGTTAGTATTATTGCATCAGACTGTTATCTGGCCATCTTGTTGTACTTGTACCAGTTTTGGCACAAGGAGCACATTGGAGTGCCAGCAGGCTTGGTGTGCTTCTGTCATTTCCAATGGTTAGGTTGATGCCAGGTGGTTAGGTTAATGCCAGGTTGTTAGGTTGATGCTAGATGGTTAGGTTGATGCTAGATGGTTAGTTTGATGCTAGGTAGTTAGGTTGATGCCAGGTAGTTAGGATGATGCCAGGTGGTTTGTCCCATCTTTTAGGTTTTGTAGCAATTTGATACAACTGAGTAGCTGGATAGACTACTTCTGAAGGCATTTATGAATCAATCACATTGTTGTGGGTTTAGAGTTACATGCAGAGTAATGTTAGCAGATTGCCTGAAAAGGCATTAAATGAACCAGATGGGTTTTTATGACAATCAATCAGTTACTGAGACCAGCTTGAAATTGTTGATTTATTAAATGAATTTAAATTCCACCAACTATGGTGATGATATTTGAACCCACATCTCCAGAATATTAGCTAGGGAGTCTGCATTACTTATTTCTGTGATCAGATACCAGCAGATAAAATGTTTCTTTTCTCTCGTTAAGTCGTGGTTAAAAATGCCAAAGGAGTCTCCTAGATTTGAATATTCTAATCAACTCTTGGACAGATTTGAGATTAGTTAGAAATTGTTAGAAGTAAATTTTTGATATGAAAGAAGAAACAAAGAGTTTCCTGCAGATAGTTTCAGCAAGGTGACGATGTGGTAGATCAGAGGCAGCTGGGATGTCAAGACAATCTATAGATGAATATGTTCATTCAGTTTCCTCACATTGCTGTCATCAAGAATACAACTACTAGTAATGATGTTGAAAGATATTTTAATAAGCAGATTGTCTATAAAAGAGGAAAAGAGGATTCTTAGCTGGTTAGGTGCATTGACCCAAACAGGTGCTGGAGTTGGCAACTAGGGGAATTTCACAGTAGCTTCATTGCAATGTTATTGTAAGCCTACTTGTAACTAATAAATTAACTTTAAACTTTAATTGCTGATAATTCTTTGTGATTATTAATCAAAGTGCTCATTATATAAGTCCTTAAAAGCCATTTCTATTAATTGTGCACTAAATGTATAAATTAAATTTAATAATAAACATCTGAAGTAGAATACAAGTCATAGAACTGTAGTACAATATAGCAAAGAAGGATGTCATTTGGCCCATTGTGTAGTTAAATTCTGCTGAACACCTCATTCAGGCCTTTGTTACTTCTAGACTTGTCTGTTTCAATGTAATCCTGTTAACTCAACCCTCCTGCATATCTCCTCACTTGCATCAAGTCTCATTCACTCTTAAGTCTGAGCTCTCCAACGTAGCTCCTGGTTAAGCAATGTTTCAATTTTAAAATTCTCATCCTTCTTTTCAAATACATTGACTTTCCTCCCTCCCAATCTCTGCAATATCTCCAGCTCCACAACCCTCTGCGATGTCTACACTTCTCCATTTCTGATCTCTTGAATACCTCTGACTTTAATTGCTTCTTTGGTGGCTTGAACTTCAGCTGCTGCCAGAATTATCGTGTCCCACTGAAGTCAATGGACCATTGTCTGGCCTGCCACCTCCCCCATGGCAGATCTGCCATGCTGTGGCCGGAAAAATATGGCATTGCTGTCACATTTTACTTTATCACACTGCTATGGTGTGCTTTGGGATGTTTTAATGTTATAGGTACAAGTTATTGTTGTTTCTGAAGCACTAAGATGGGAACAGAAAGTGGTTTTAGGGCAGAAGTGTCATATACAGGAGAAGAAAAAGAGGCATTGTTAAAGGGCTGCCAAACCGATCCCATTCCCTTGCTCTCTCTCCATTGCACTTTATGTTTCTGAACAATTGTTCAGAAGTCATTGTGGTTGATGTAGGAAATTGATAAAATGCCACACTTCTTCAATGGGGATATTCTTCTGACACTGGGTTGGAGGAAACTGCTCCTGGTTGCACCGTGCCATCTAGGAATGTTTAGTGTTGACATTAGGACCCTGATATTTACTGGGGCAGATTTTGTGAGATTTTGTTTTAATTATTTCATGGGACATTACTTTAAATGACCCTGTTTCCCAAATAAAGGCAGGGAGTAGAAGTTCATTCAGGATATCCAGAATCTCATATGGTATAGTTCTAATATCATGTCCTGTATCTTTCTATCCAAACCATTTCCCTGAAAGCCAGCGTGATGACAGGCTTGGCTCCCTGGAGAGGTAGCAAAATCGCACATCGAGCATTCAGGAGAAATGGCAGATTGAAATATTGGGGTTACATTTTGCTGTGCTCATTCCCAATCTAGATCCCAAAGGGTCTGATCTCTGATCATGGCACATTCGATATCTGAACTTGCTGCAATCCAGGGAAGGGTGGGTTGATCTCCGATCCTGGGGAATCTGATCTTTGATCATGGGAATGAAAAAGAGACAGATTTTCATGCTGGATTGGGGAAGGCTCAATCTCTGATCCCAGGATTGGGGTCAAACTTTGATCCTAGAGGTGGGGAGTTACCACGCACTCAGCCTTATTATTTTTTAAAATTGATTAGTCACAAGTAAGACTTACATTAACACTGCGATGAAATTACTGTGAAATTCCACTAGTTGCTGCACTGTGGTGTCTTTTTGGGTCAATGTATCTAACCAGCACATCTTTCAGAATGTGGGAGAAAACTGGAGCATCCAGAGGAAACCTATGCAGGAATGAAGAGAATGTGCAAACTCCATACAGACAAAGACCCAAGCCAGGAATTGAACCTGGTCCTTAGGATTATGAAGTAGCAATGCTAACCACTGTGCCACCATGCCACCCCATTGTATTTTTCTCTCTTTGATCTTTTTTATGCTTCTTCTCTTCTTTTCCAATCACTTACTCCCATTAACCATATCCTGATTCCTATCTTAGCACTTTACAGGTTATTCTCTGGCTCTTCTTGTGGGCTTGATCTTAGTTTGTATGTTTTTCCTGTTACCCCCTGTTGTGTGAATTCTTAAAGGCTGTTCATCTGCAATGGTTTTCATTTTTGAACAAAAAATTTAGACCTGACATACCAATGTCTCATGTTTCCTGTACAGAAACAAGTGGTCTCTCCAGCAATTTCTGTTTTCAGTTCAGATTTCCAGCATCTGCAGCCATTTTTTTCTTGCTGCTGTTTAATTGGCTACAATCATTTAAATTTCGGCATAGGGCCTGTTATCTTCAATGCATTTTTGGAGATGATTTTTTTTTGTTCAATGAGGTTGTCAACATCATGACTCCCTGATCAGGTATAACATGGCCAGATTCAAAATAGAGCTCCCTCTGCTCACGTTAAGCAGCATGTGCTAACTTGGAAGTGAAAGGAGAGAATGATGGAAACAGGCAGTAGATTCATCAACATCTGATGAGAAAAAAAGATGAGTTAATATTTTAGCTGGAGCATGTTTGCCAGAAACAAACAATGAAAACAACCAAGATTCTTTCCAATTAAATTGAAGCACAGAGGAAAAGACAGAGTGATATAAAGCTGGTGGGTCAACTGTTCAATATTGGTGTAAAATGTCTGTTCAAATTCCAAAAATTCCTGTTTTCAAATCCACTACCTCTCATATTTCTGTTATGGTAAAATTATTACCCCTAATAGTTAATCCAACAACTGATCTCCCACTATTTATCCCATTAAAAGCAGTGAAACATGCCTCATAAATAAATGGAAATTGCTGCCTCTAGTCATAAAACGTTTACTCTCTGTGCATTAATTACTTTAATCACATTATTTAAAATGAGTTGTTCAGTTGCAATCAGTCTCAAGGTTCTACTCTTTTGTTCTGAAGTAGACCACCTCAGGTCTGGCTCACAGGTAGAAGACGCTCTTCTGTATCACTTTTGAGAATTGCAGTAAACTCAAGCTGGATTGCTGCCTGTTACTGAACTTTGAAGTTACTGCTGTCTAAAATGTCTCCAAGCTGTCAGAACGTTTAGTCAGGCCATGCATTTTGTTGTGGCACACCAGAATTCATTGCATACAAAATGTAATTTTCACTTTCTGAATGCTGCATGTGTGAAGTAAAGATTTATATGGCTGGTCACATTGCAAGTTGCTCCTCTAAGGCAGAGGGCAGTAGGTGCGTGAAACATGAGGAAATGGTTATTTTAGACTGTGTGACAGATAAGACATCTGCAATTCCAGGCATCTGAATCAAAGTGTAAGTTATGTGGGCTTGAAAATTACATTTAGCCTCTGTAAGTGCCTTTTAATTTTATTTTGAAGTTTGTGAAAATTGCCATTTGAAAATATATCCCCAGTGATTTCACAGTCATACTTCTCCCTCAATAGTTCAGACTTTTTGTTTTCAATTGAAATCCATTATGAAGTGTTTCCCTTGTGGAATTTCTGTAATTATATTGCACACTGATCATTTTTTAATGTGCAATTATTCCAGCAAAACATTTATTTATATGATGCAATGTTAATACCACAATGGTCACGGTTGAATATCTAAATTGGTAAGTAAGTGAAAGGAAAGCTATAACATCAGACCTGTATATAATTGAAATACCTGTAGCGATGGCTTCAATATCAATGCTGTTGGCAATAAACCATTGATGAGACAACTTTTCTTTTAATTCCTTCTGATACTGATCAGCAACTTGAAAGACCACTTTTAATTTCTTCAAGACACTTGAGATGACATAACATAACATAATCAGTTAGTTTTTATACTTAATTTTGTAGTCGGGTCACTTCTTTGTCACTGCATGACCCACATTTTAGGATAACATTAACTTTAGGCCAATTCCCAGTAACTGATACCTACTGCACATGGGTTATGTGCTCTCTTTCATTGTATGAAAAGTGTACATTTTTACATAAATTTTTTGCTCTCAGTGAAATAGATTGTATTTTAACAGAGGATGAAATGATTGATTCTAGATTTGACTATTGGAAAAATCTTCTATTAAAACCCAATGAAGTTTTATCTCGGGGAATTTCACAATAACTTCATTGCAGTGTTCATGTAAGCCTTATTTGTGACTAATAAATAAACTTTACTTTATTGTTTGTGAAAACATAGCAGTTGGTTGTTTGTGTGAATTTACAGATTGGTTTAAAATACCAGGTAATATCAAATGGTGTTGTATTTAATGTCTTAATGTCCATGCATTGGCACAATGATAAAAATTAGAATTGTGGTTCATTAGATTTTAATTTTAAAACTAAGCTGCAAGGGTATAAAACAGCAGCAAGAGTAGTGGAAGGATGAATTACCTTTAATCTAATCGGACAAAGAGACTAAACAGCAATGAAGTTATTGTGAAATTCCCCAAGATAAAAATTCATTGGATTTTAATAGAAGATTTTTCCAATGTGAACTGAGGGCTGAAATTCTTCCTGGGCACATATCCACCATTTCCCACTGCAGATGGGACCTGCCCAGTTTTTCTGCTGTTCCTTTAGTTACATAATCACACCATACTCCCTGTGTGATTTGTGCCATATGCTGGGAGGATTGCAAAATTCCTTGAAATGCCACATGTATTTCTTGTTAGCTGTGAAGCCTTGAAGTTTTTAATTTTACTCCATCTTGGTCACCTCTATTTTTTCAAATAATTGAATGTTTATACTTGTGACTGCATTATTCTTAGCGTGTAGTTTTCTGCATTTTTGTGATGACTTAGGAGCCAACCAATTCACAAAGTGGGGCTGAGACATCTGAGTTTATTCAAAGGCTTTGGAACCACGAAGAGATAGAAATGAAGAGACTTCTTATTTTTGGCATCATGGCCAATATCTCCAATAGGTTGCAGTCAAAACTGCCTGTGTTGAGTGCAGTTTCTTAATATCTGTCTGGATGAAGCAATTCAATTTGTTAGAAGTTTACTTAAGAACCTAAGAACTCGGAGCAGGAGTAGACCATCTGGCCCCTTAAGCCCACTCTGCCATTTAATAAGATTATGGCTGATCTTTTCATGGACTCAGCTCCACTTACCTTCCCACTCATCAAAACCCTTAAACCCAAAACCCTTTACTGTTTAAAAATCTATCAGTCTTTCTCTAAAAACATTCTAAGATGTAGCCTCACTACTGGGCAGGGAATTCCACAGCTTCACAGCCTTTGGGTGAAGACATTCATCCTCAAGTCAGTCCTAAATCTGCTCTCCCTTATTTTAAGGCTATGCCCTCTAGTTTGGGTTTCATGCGCCAGTGGAAACAACTTCCCTTCTTCTATCTTATTTATTTCCTTCATAATTTTATATGTTTCTATCATCCTCTTCATTCTTCTAAATGAATATAGCCCCAGGTTACTCTGTCTCTTCTCATAACCCAAATCACTCAACTCTGGAATCAACCTAGTGAATCTTCCTGCATCCCCTTTAGTGCCTGTATATCCTTTCTCAAGTAAGGAGACCAAAACTGTACACAGTACCCCAGGTGTGGCCTCACCAACACCTTATACAGCTGCAACCTTGCTGTTTTTAAACTCCATCTCTCTAGCAATGAAGGACAAAATTCCATTTGTCTTCTTAATTACTTGTTGCACTGTAGACCAACTTTTTGTGATTCATGCCCAAGTCTCTCTGCACAGCAGCATGCTGCAATTTTTTATCATTTAAATTAAAGTCCATTTTGCTGTTATTCATACAAAAATGGATGACCTCACATTTACTAACATTGTATTCCATTTGTCAGACCCTGGCCCCACTCGCTTGGAATACCCATATCCTTTTACAGACTTTCAGTGTCCTTTATACACTTTGCTTTAACACTTATCTTAGTCTCATCTGTGAACTTTGACATACTACACTTGGTCCCCAACTACAAATACTCTATGTAAATTGTAAACAGTTGCAGTCCTAACACTAATTCCTGAGGCACCCCACTAGTCATTGATCGCCAACCAGAAAATTACCCATTTATTCCCACTCTTTGCTTTCTGTTAGTTAACCAAACCTCTATCCGTGCTAAAACGTTTCCCGTAACACCATGCACCTTTATCTTACGCAGCAGCCTTTTGTATGACACCTTGTCGAATGCCTTCTGGAAATCCAGGTACATCACATGCACCGATTCCCTGTTGTCCACTGTGCTTGTAATGTCCTCAAAGAATTCCACTAAGTTAATTAAACATGACCTGTCTTTCATGAACCATGATGTGTCTGTTAAATGGAATATATTTCTATCTCGGTGTCTATTTATTTCTTCCTTGATGATAGATTCAAGCATTTTCCCCACTACAGAAGTTAAACTAACCAGTCTATAGTTACCCACCTTTTGTCTACCTCCTTTTTTAAATAGGGGCATCACATTTGCTGTTTTCCAGCAGGAAACTGCTAGAATTGCCCGGAGTCCAGAAAATTTTGGTAAATTGCCATAAGTGTGTTTGCTATTTTCTCTTGCATCTCTTTTAGTATCCTGGGATACATTCTACTGTACCCTGGGAGACTTGTCTACCTTTAGCCCCATTAGCTTACCTAACATTTCTTCTTTATCACTAAAGATAATATCATTATCTTTAGAGATAATGATATCTTTAGGTCAAGTCTTCTTGTTACCAATTTTTGGCATGTTATTGGTGTCTTCCACTGTGAAGACTGACACAAAATACCTGTTCAATGCCTTATTTCCTGTTATTAAATTCCCCTTCTCATCTTTTATCTAGACAAAGAACTTGCTGTATACAATTGGGCACCTGCATATGTCACTAAATATAGGTAAAGAATAAATTGGCTGTGAAATAATAAGGACGTGAAAGTCACTATATCTTTTCTTCTTTCTTTGTGCTCCAATAAAATGCAGTAGTAATTGATAGTTGCTTAATCAAATGAGAATTTTCTGAATTATCAGTAATGACCTAGCATGTGGTAGCATAATGAGATTTAACCTTCAACTTTTCAACCGTCAACAAGGTTGAAATTTTTTCTGGAATACAGATAGTGATAGCCTACCTTCATGGAAGCCCCTGAATTGCCTTTGGAGTTGGCAAGCCTGATTCGATCATGCCCTCCCACTTGAGTGAAAATCACATGTGCAGAGGGTTAATTTCCATGGAGACAGGTCTGCTGATGGGTGTATTCAAACTTTCTTTCTCCTCTGGCTCTATATCTCAAAAACTAATGGATGGGTTTCAACAAAACTTGACGCATCGATACGACATGACCCGAGGAAGAAATTATTTATCTTTGGTGATGGTGTGGGTTCGAATCCTGGAATTTTGAAATGATTATTTGGAGATAGGGAAAATTAACATTTTTTGGAAATTTGTGGGAGTCACATGATGGATGGGCAGAGATGCTGTATTTTGTCAAGCTCTGGTGTTACTCATTTTTTAATCCTTTTTTTATCCTGCTGCATAGCCTATAATTGTGCGATCCTGATGTGTATAATCTGTGCTATGTTTCTGGTACTTCTATAGATAAAAAATTTTATTTATATACCAATGAAACTCTCAGTGAAGCTAATTTCTGCAAAATGACAGAACATTCTGAATTAGTCTCTTTAAATATTGCGAAATTAGATATGCTTCATTTAGAACAAATGGGCACCTACATTTCAGTGATGGTATAGCAGTGCTGAAATAGAAAGCATCCTAAAACAGAATGCAAATGCCTGCACTGTATAGATGACAAGCTGGTTCACTGGGTTGCATCTGGCTGAGCTTCTAGAGAAGTGAACAGCTGCTACTGAGAAACAATTTGCTTCACCAGTAGGATTTTCAATCTCAATTAAAGCATAATGGTATAAGGCTGGTTTATACTGCTGTAAATAAAAAAAAGAACTGAGAAATAATAGAGAATGTTTATTCAGAAAAGCTGATTTCTGTTAGCTGATGAGAAATAATCTGCATTTCCTAAAATAAATGTGAAATGTAGTTATAGGAAATGGCACTCCCTTTTGTACATCAGCCTCTGGAGATGAAATATAGTTTTGATTGGCAATTTAGGGAGTGTATTCATGGTTACATATGTCCTCAAGCAATGCATGCTAATTTTGAGATTTCCATCATCCATTTAATCCTGAGGTCATCCGACTGGACAAATGATTTGTGTGCAGAGTGTGCAACAATAGATGGCATTGAGTAAGTCCTTGTTGTGAAAATGCACCACTGTGCAAACTGCCTGCTACATTTCATTGCTTAACATGCTTCCTTTGTCCAGAATTTGTATGCTGGAGTCCTGGACATTTGGCATTGCATAATTGTACACATTGTTGTTTTATTCTCTCTAGACATGTCAATTCTAAGCAGCAATGTCAAAACTTCTAATGGGAATAAAGTGGAGCCTATCTAAATGAATAATCTATTCTCATCAAAACGCATTCCTTTTAGCTGGTTAAGCAATTTGTGAATTTAAGTGGGCTATTTCACTGAATGATTTCCCTGTTGTCCTCACCATTTTCTACCAGTGTAGTCATATTCTGGGCTGCCTTGTTTGTATAATGGTAGAACATCATAAGGATTTCTCTCCGCTCACCTGGCTGACAAGAGATGGAAACAAACAGGAACTGACATTAATGGAAAAAGCAAATGTTCTGAGATTGAGCTGCTCACTTTGAACAATCTGAGTGTAATTGGGATTTATGAGGAAAGAATGTGAGCAGTGACCCTTATTCATCGAAGCAGACTATTAGTTTGTTCAGTATTTTTTTAAAATGGGTTTCAGTGTTATGTAAAGGCTAACACAAATCCTAAACGAATTCAGTTGGAAAATTAGATTATGAAAAGAGTGACCACATTTATGAGTGGATGACATGATTTTTTTAAAAGCATTGAAAATTCACCAAGTTATTTGTGAAACAAAATGCTGCCTCAGAGCAACCTGACTAATCCTTTTTCCGTGTCGATGGTAATCACGATGTGGAGATGTTGGTGTTGGACTAGGGTAAATACTCACCTGACAAAGGGGCAGCCAACACTCTGAAAGCTAGTGGCTTTTGCTTCCAAATAAACCTGTTGGATTTTAACCTGGTGTTGTGAGACTTCTAACTGCGTAATCCTCTTTCTAACAGATCTTTGAGGGTAGTAATTGTATTTATTAGTTTGATCAGATAACAGGTGGATATTTTCAGTCTTTATTTTATGATTTTAACAAATGCACCTGTTTTGCCGTATACAAACTGCATTCTTTTGTAATGTCAGATTTCATGCCATTTTGCTCCACTTAATTCACACTCCACTCTTGGAGGTGACTGAGCCATTGCTGGGTTATTTGAACATAAGGATAAGGATGTTTTGCTGAAATTGTACAGGGCGTTGGTGAGGCCACACCTGGACAAAGTAAGAGGGGCAACTTCCCCAAAAGGAGGGGGAACAGACTGAACAAAATTGAAGTACAAAGGAAACTTAAAATAAAATGTCAAATTAAAATGTGATTATTAGGGTCAATAAATGCACCCCAGTCCCTGTGGTGCCCAATGGACATGGAAGGTGTCAAATGCGCCCATGGACACTGCATGGTTCCTCTCCAGGGACACCTGTCCGTGAACATAGCCGCAATAGAGGGGCAGACAGTCGGGATGGATGGCCCCCTCAATTGTCCGTTGCCTGGACCTGGCGCTTCGCCAGGCCCAGGAGCAGGTTCATGGGAAGGTTGCCATCCTGACCCTAGGAGGCCACTTGGCAACAGCAGATATCGCAGCTGAACCTAATCCTGCGTTCACCCAACATCCTGAAAAAGAACATTTTAAACAGGAGTCACTGAATGGTCAATACAATTGGGAATCCTAGCCAATGGCTAATTAATGTTTCATTGCTCCAATCAACTAACTGAGTGAAGACTGAAAACTGAGCCTGGAACATTTCAGGCCTGTATAGCTCGATAAAGCTTGTTCCATCATTAAAAGAAATGATCCTCTTATTAATTTCATGCATGCCTGAAGAAGATGGAAGTGCCTCACTATACTTCAATGATAGATTGATAAATGTAGGCCAAGGACCTTAAGAGCAAAAATGTGCTCAGGGTCCTGAAAACACTCAAGTGCTTGGCAGCTGTTAATGTAAGATTATGAAACAGTGCAATTTTAAATAGCCGTGACAAATAGAAATTGTATGCATGAAATATGACACAAATTGGAGTAATCAGTACTTCTGCATGGTATTATTCTAAAGATTATTTTCTTGATGGTAAAACAGTTCTTATGCCACCATGCACTTGTATGATGGCAACGACATCTTGCCTCCTGGAATAGGGAATCAAACCATCTTGCAAAGTCATGCCTTCTGTTTCCACAGACATGTAGGCAGCTTTGAAATGTGCCTTGGTAAATCATTGTAATTAAATAGGGTTTATCTCTCAGCCAGGATAGCTTTCTGTGATAACATCCCCTCTTATTTTAAAATAAAGTTCTCAGAATGTGAGCTTCACTATTATTTATTGCCCCCCTTTAGTTATCCTGAGAAAGTGCTGGCAGAATGCCTTCTGCAAGCATTTTATGAGAATTGAATGGCTTGATAACCATCCTGGTGCAGTAATAATAATAAAAATAGACTACTGTGGCTGTTGAAGATCTGAATTAAAAACAAAAACAAAAGTTAGAAAAGGTTTAGCAGCATCTATGGAGGAGAAAGAGTTAACGTAGGATTTTCTGGCCTGTTAAATTATCCATCTCACTTGCTTCAACAAGGCCTCACATAATAGACTAGTACGTAAAGTTAAAGCATATAGAATTGTTGGTAATGTCTAGAGATGGATAGAAAGCAGATAGGAAGTAAAGACTTGGCGTAAATGGGTCTTTTTTTGATTGGCATTCATTGAGAAGTAGGGTTTTGCAAGGATCTGTGCTAGGATCTCAACTGTTCACATTCTAAATGATTTGGAAGTGGGAACTGAATATATTAACTCCAAATTTGCAGATGATACTAAGTTGGATGGAGAACAAAGAACAAAAATTCTAACAGGATTAGACATGGTAAATTCAGAAAGAATGCTCCCAATGATGGGGGAGTCCAGAACTAGACGTCATAGTTTGAGGATAAGGGATAAGTCTTTTAGAAATGAGGTGAGGAGAAATTTCTTCATCTAGAGCATGGTGAATGTGTGCAATGTGATTGAGGCCACAATGTTGTCTGATTTCAAGAAGAAATTAGAGATAGCTGCTGAGGCTAAAGGGATCGAGGGATATGGGAGGAAGGGGGCAATCAGGATTTTGAACAATGCAATTTCATGGTGATTACTGAAATCCTCAGGGCAGTTCTGTAATTAAATCTCTATAAGAAATAAGAGTAACATCTCACTATGTACACTTACGCAACCTCAGTTCTCACTTCTTGATTTAATTGCTGCTGATAACCTGATGCTTGTCTCATCCCATATGATCTATTTGACCAGCACCTATCCTTAAATGATCTACTTAATTGGTATTGTAGACATTTTCCACAAGAGCATGCCATGCTCCTTCTTTTATATCTGCCTGGTCCTCACTTTCATACTTTTCCCTACATCATAGGCATAGGTGGACCAAATGGGCCATTTCTGTGCTGTATGATCTAGAGGAAGAACACATTCTTGCTAGCATTCATTATGGTATTGTAACTGGTTTGGAAGAGAAAAGAGTGCAGAATGTTGGGGAGAGGGCAATGACCAACAGAGGATCATCAAAGATCATGTAAGTAACTCCAGAACAGAAAGAGAGGCATTCAAGGTAAGAGAAGGCTTCAATACTTAGACTAAGCATTGGCTGTGGTGAGTTTTGTGGAACAACAGACCAGTTTGAGTCATTTAATTTTAAAAAACCTCATCTCCCACGAACCATCCGCCACCTCAACATTATTCAATATATCAATCAGCATGATTCACATACTCATTAATATCTTCTAAGTACCATCACCAAATGTATGCCAATTCTAGACTGGCATGAAGGTCACTGACAGAGCATCATTATGCTTTGATTAATAATATTTCTCAATATTTATTCTTAAATCTTTGTCGCTAGCTGTGATTATAGAGTGAAATTTGGACTTTGTTGAATGAGTTACTAGTGTGATGCCCCAGTTAAGCGAAGGCTGTAATTCTCCTATCCCACCCACTGTGAGAATTGTATTTAAAGATCTGTTGAGCTTGGGCAGAAATTTCTGGTCGTGGGGTATACGTGGCTGATTTAAAATCTGTTCCATAAAGGTACATTGCCAATTAGAATAATGTTATAAGGCAACTGAAATACATAATAAATCAACTTGACAACTTTGCTAAATATTAAATGGTAAATTTTCCAAGAATTACCTGCCAGTGTGTATCAGTACTAGAATGCATTACAGACAAGAGATAGGGCTCCCATCCTATTGGGTTAATCAGGTGATTCACGCTCCAGATTTGTGAAATTCCATCCTGGGAGCAAAGCCTGTCAATCATTTTGACTATCATCAGAAGGTAGATAGTGCCTTGCCATTGAGTAGTTTGGTCCTAGATGGTGATTGAATGTACAAGATCCTAAGTAACTTATATGCATGTCACGTGGACAACGTCATTACTGATAAGTTCTGTTTCAACAGACGGTTGTGGCAGCACTTTCATACAGTACTGAATTTCAATTAGCTTCTTACTAATAAAAATGGGTTGCAGTCACTGTATTAATTTAAACTTATTATAATTGAGCAGGGTTGAAATCAAATGGAATTTTTGTGTGGTGCTTTATAATTATCAGAATGCAATTACTTCCTTGGTTACAGCCCTACCTTTTAAATTACAGGTTCATAATCCACAGCGCCCTTTTCGGAAACTGAGAGCCCCACCTAAAAAAATGAACTGAGCCACATTAACGTTTTTAGCCTGTGTTTGCTGTCATTTTTTGGAGACAGCTCATGCATTTCACTTGGATTAAAATTGAGTTTCCTTTGTCAATGATAAGACCTGGGAGAGGGGGAGATCGGGGTGACCAGAGCTACAATGTGCGATTGGGAACAGGACATTCGCAAGTACTGTGGGGATGAAAGTACTGAGTACCTAATTCTTCTGAGTTTCCATGAGGGCACCTAAAGAGGAGTTTGGCCTCTTCTATACAAATGAAGCAGACCTATAGATTGTTCCTGCCAACTATCCATGTCATTTAGATTGAGTTTGGTGACCCAAAATTGGTTCTTCTTCCCATTTTCTCCCTAGAAAATAAATGCATCAGCCCAATTTCAGACTTTGCAGATTTTAAAAACATATTCCTTCAGGATTAAATAACAACTGGCTAAAGAAAATATTTTAGGAAACGTCAATTGAAGTAAAGCATTTATCACATAAATTATTGTTACATTAAGCAGCAGTTTTACTCTTTGATTAATCGCTTCATTCTTGATGTTGTTTGCTGTAGCAGGTTTCATGTGATTAATCAAATTAGCAAACATTCAAATAAAGCATTAAACGGATAAACCATTGCATGCTGCCTGACACTAAATAAATACAGGGCAGATTCTTCCATCTGAAATCTATGTTTGATGGTAGACACAGAAGTGGGAGTGATTATTGCTACCAGGCGGGATGGAACAGCTGAACATGCATTGACCAACTCATTATTTACGAATCTGTGCAGAGGATGAAGAATCCCAGATGGGGAACTCTGTGGTTTTCTCTTGGGCCCGAATATCTAGACACCATATTTTAAGGGCACCCCAGACAGCTCTTCACTTACGCAGGCCAGGAACGTTTCTCCTTTATCCAGTTCCTGGACCAAGGTAGTTCTCAGCCAATCTTTAGTCAAATTCCAAATCAGGTTCATTGTCTACATTCACAAAAATTGGCCTCAAGTTTTGCCCCAAATTTTCCCAGGTCTCTCCTCCAGACTGCTCAGGGAAGGTGGGTGATGCTGCCATGACAAGTTCCGAGAGAGAGAGCAACAAGATGACCAGAGCCTACCAGTCCAGCCGATCGGAGAGACTGATAGGCTTGGATTGTTTTCTTTAGGACAGAGAAGACTGAGGTGAACGTGGTTGAAGTATTGTTTATGAAGGATATGGACAGGGTGAATATGAAGCAGCTGTTCCCTTGGTTGAGGGAGTCATTCACAAGGGGACATAGTTTTAGGGTAAGGGACAGGAGATTCAGAGAGAATCTGAGAAAAAGAAAATCCCTCAGAAGGTGATGGGAATCTGGAATGCACTGTCTGAGAAGATAGTGAAGGCCAGAAAACTTACAACCTTTAAAACATATTTGGATGAGCATTTGAAATATTATAACATTCAGGGGAATGGTTCAAGTGGTGGTAAACGGGATTAGCACAATTCGATGGGTTGAAGGGCCTTCTCTGTGCTGTACGACTGGAATTTTACTGGCACACCTGCCCAATTTCATATGATCCCACTCAAGGCCAAGGGGGAATACTGTTCTCCGAGCTTTGCCCGCTCCTGGAATCAGGGTGGGAGTAGCGGTAAAATTCTAACTTATGACTCTATCTGACCAAGGCATTCTGGATAAAGACGGCACAGAGACATCCAGTAAGAGAATGAATTATCTACTGCACTCCACCAGGGTAAATACACTGTTTACTCATTGCAAACTGATGCTGTCATAAGGGCGTCAAGTAGTTGAAGTGTGTGAGTGTACTGGGGTGTGTGAGTGCACTGGCATGTCACATTTATAAAACAAAGAACAAAGAACAAAACAGCACAGGAAACAGGCCCTTTGGTCCAACGAGCCCACGCCGCCACCCCGATGTTCCCACCTCTACCCAAGATCCCTGTCCATGTTTATAAATCTATGGATTAAAAACCAAATTTGAGACAATTTAGGGAGAATTTGTTTTGCCAATTAGCCTAAGAGCACGTCTTTGGGAAGTGGGAGGAAACAGGAGCACCTGGAGAAAACCCACGCAAGCACGGGGAGAATGTGCAAACTCCCACAGACACAGGCCCAAATCCATGTATCTGCACAGCACAGCGATAGTCACTGAGCTGTCGTGTTGCCCATCAAATGGTCCAGGTTAAGTGTACACTAACGATGTGAAGCACTAGGATACTCTCGAAAAAAAAATCCAGTAGCAGCCTCTCATGACCCATCGCATGTATGCCCCTTGTTAGACAACAAGGCGGACCAAAGCACTTGTAGATAGAACAAATACATCAATATCATCAACAATCTACACACTTCTCAGGGAACTCCCACGGCTCATGATCCCTATTTTAAATCAGTTTTCTATACCCTTCCATTCCCATTCTGTTCATGTGCCCATCTAAGTATTTCTTAAATAACTCCAGAGTGCCTGCCTCCACCAGTTTACTTGGCAACACGTTCCATACCCCCACCACCCTCTGTGTGAAAAAACTCCCTCTAGCATCCAAATTAAACATTACCCCCCTCATCCTAAGCCCGTGACCCCTCGTGCTATTTGAGTTCATTCTACGAAAAAGCTTAGAACATAGAACATAGAACATTACAGCGCAGAACAGGCCCTTCGGCCTTCGATGTTGCGCCGACCAATTAGGAACAAGCAGTGACTCTCCAACCTAAACCATTCCCCTTTCATCCATAAACTTATCTACTAACCTCTTAAACGCCACCAAACTTGGCGCATCTACAACTGATGCAGGCAAGGCATTCGAGACGAGAGGGGCACAGATTTAAGGTGCAGGGAAGCAAGTACAGAGGGGATGCTAGGGGAAAGTTTTTCACTCAGAGAGTGGTGAGTGAATGGAATCGGCTGCCGTCGGTGGTGGTCGAGGCGAACTCGCTGGGGTCTTTTAAAAGACTTCTGGATGAGTATATGGGATCCAATGGGATTGGGGGTATAGATAGGTCTATGGCTGGGTAGGTTTTGATGTGTTCGGCACAACTTGTGGGCCGAAGGGCCTGTTTGTGCTGTAGTGTTCTATGTTCTATGTTCTATTCCATACCCTTACCACCCTCTGGGTAAAGAACCTACCTCTGACATCTGTCCTAAAACCACCACCCCTTAATTTAAAGCTATGTCCCCTCGTGCTAGTTTCCTCCATCCTAGGAAAAAGGCTATCACTGTCCACCCTATCTAAACCTCTAATCATCTTATATGTTTTGATAAGGTCTCCTCTTAGCCGCCTTCTTTCTAACGAAAACAACCTCAAATCGCTCAGCCTCTCTTCATAAGACCTGCCTTCCATACCAGGCAACATCCTGGTAAACCTCCTCTGTACCCTCTCCAATGCCTCCACATCTTTCTTATAATGCGGGGACCAGAACTGTACACAATACTCCAAGTGAGGCCGCACTAGAGTTTTGTACAGTTGCAACATGACGTTGCGGCTCCGAAATTCAATCCCCCTACCAATAAAAGCTAAGACTCCGTATGCCTTCTTAACAACCTTATCGACTTGATTGCCAACTTTCAGGGATCTATGCACATATACACCAAGATCCCTCTGTTCTTCAACACTATTAAGAGTCCTACCATTAGCCCTATACTCTACACATTTGTTATTCCTGCCAAAGTGAATTACCTCACACTTTTCCACATTAAACTCCATTTGCCACCTCTCGGCCCAGCTCTGCAACTTGTCCAAGTCTCTCTGCAAACTATAACACCCCTCTTCACTATCTACCACTCCTCCGACTTTGGTGTCATCCGCAAATTTACTAATCTATCCTTCAATACCCTCATCCAGATCATTTATAAAAATTACAAACAGCAGGGGCCCCAAAACAGATCCCTGAGGTACACCACTTGTAACCGAACTCCACGATGAATATCTCCCATCAACCACCACCCTCTGTCTTCTATCTGCTAGCCAATTCCTAATCCAATTAGCTAAATCACCCTCTATCCCATACATCTGCATTTTCTGCAGAAGCCTTCCATGGGCCACCTTATCGAACGCCTTACTAAAGTCCATATATACCACATCAACCGCCTTACCCCCATCCACCTCTTTGGTCACTTTTTCAAAAAACTCAATAAGGTTAGTAAGGCACGACCTACCCTTCACAAAACCATGCTGACTATCCCCAATCAATTCATTTCTCTCTAAATAACTATAAATCCTATCCCTAATAATTCTCTCCAATACTTTGCCCACAACAGAAGTAAGACTCACCGGCCTATAACTCCTCGGAAAGTCTCTCTTCCCCTTCTTGAACAATGGGACCACATTCGCTATCCTCCAGTCATCTGGCACTATACCCGTAACCAACGATGACCTCAAGATCAGAGCCAGAGGCTCTGCAATCTCCTCTCTCGCCTCCCAGAGAATCCTAGGGTAAATCCCGTCTGGCCCAGGGGACTTATCTAACTTCAAACCCTAACCCTGTTTACTCTATGTATACCCCTCATAATCTTGTACACCTCTATTAGATCTCCTCTAAGCCTACGTCCTTCTAAGGAAAACAGCCCCAATTTTCCTAACCTCTTCTCGTAACTCAGACCTTCCATACTAGGCAGCATCCTGGTAAACCTGCTCTGCACTCTCTCCAGAGTCTCCACATCCTTCCGGTGGTAAACCTTCCGACCAGAACTGGATGCAATATTTGGGTTGCGGTTTTCACCAGCAGTTAGGACATCTGCACTGAATGTGTGCCAGCCACTTTATCTTCTCAATCTTATATCAATTGCAGGACAAACAGCTCTTTAATCACTTACTGGGGAAGGCTCAGCAGATGCCATATGAGTGCCAACTCCTGAAATGCTCATGCAACCATTGGCATGACAATCAACCTGCAGGACAGGAATGTCCACTACAAACAGGGATGCACCCAGACCACAGCAGGAATTGCTGATATTTGCGTTCTCACCACATATGAGCAGATGGACACCAATCTAGCTGGGCAGAAGTAGGACCATGTCTGGGCAGAGGGCAAGATAGGGCTTCCCAGGAAGCCAGTGAGGGCGATTCCAGACTGCAATTGTCAGCTGTGCTGACTGAGTGTGAGATATATTTAATGAAGGGGTCTGCTTAGTCAATCAATAAATCTTTATTTTCTCTATTCAAGGTACCAGCAAGAAATGTTTACAACATGGAACAGTTACTGCCCCAGTCCTAAATCCACCTTGAAGAAAAATGCACCATCACAGCATTCATACATCCGACTCAGTGAGTCCAAATTCTGGAGTAGGATTGAAGTTGGTGAGATTGCATGTGAAATGAGAGTTCCTGAGAATCAAGCACAAATGTGCAGGATTTACCTTCTGTGATCACATGGTGGCACAGTTGTTAGCAGTGCTGCCGAACAGCACCTGGGATCCTGGTTTGATTCCAGCCTTGAGTGACTGTCTGTGAGGAGTTTGCACATTCACTCCATGTCTGTGTGGGTTTCCTGCGGGTGCTCCGGCTTCCTCTCACAGTCCAAAGATGTGCAAGTTAGGTGGGTTAATCATGATAAATTGACCCTTAGTATCCAAGGTGTGTAGGTTAGGGAGATTAGTGGGTTAATTGCGTGGGGGTTACAGAGATAAGGCAGGAGTGGGTGTGCCTCTATAAGATGGTCTGTCAAATAGTTGGTGTAGACTCTGGAATTGCAGTTCCAGAGAGTTGAATCTTTTTTTATTAATAAATGTGGATGTTACATGGGTGCTCTCAAGAGCACACGTGTGCAGGCTTACTCCCCATGCCCCACCACTCTCTGTACCACTCCCACACCCCTCACCCTGTATCTACTATAAATAGTGCTCACAAGCTCTCTTATAATATTGGAAATACTTAAGTTTATAAACCTGTTAAAACCAACATTGCTTGATTATCTACTCAAAAACATAATCCTCTTAACAGAATGATAAATCTATCAAAATACATGAGCATTATTTGTATCTCCAATTTTAAAAGCGTAATCCTCTTAACAATTCATAAGTCTATCAAAATAATGATGCTCACATTGCCCTTGACATTGCCCTTGGTGGATAGTGTTCTCACCCGAAGCATCCATGTCGATGATCGGCATGATTATGTAATGTTGTGGTCACTGTTGTCCTGAAGGCTGGGCAGTTTGCTGTGGACAATGGTCTGTTTGAAGGTAAGAACTGGGGGTGTGGGGATGACCCTGGCGAGATGTTCATCTTCATCAATGACATGTTGAAGACTTCGGACAAGATGTCATAGCTTCTCCGCTCTGGGAAAGTACTGGATGATGAAGGGTACTCTATCTGCTGTGTCCCGTGTTTGTCTTCTGAGGAGGTCGATGTGGTTTTTCGCTGTGACACATTGGAACTGTCGATCGATGAGTTGAGTGCCATGTCCTGTTCTTATGAGGGCATCTTTGAGCGTCTGGAGGTGTCTGTTGCGAGACTTCTTACTATGTTTACCCCAGTCCAACGCTGGCATCTCCACATCATAACTACCTTTGAAGACAACCAGATGTTCAGCCATCTATCAGATGTTTTGAAACAGTCAAACGACAAATTGCGGCACTTCACAAGTCATGGGATATTTCTTCCTTGCTAGAAATTGCTGGGCAATTTTAGCCATGGATTGTTTTTACGCCATTTTGTTTTAGCAACTCTGGCCATTCTGTTTACAAACTTCTCAAGTATTTTCAATGTTATAAGAGAGCTTGTGAACCCTATTTATAGTGGACACAAGGTGAGGGGTATGGGAGTGGTACAGAGAGTGATGGAGCATGGGGAGTATATTTGTACATATGTGACCTTGAGAGCTCCCGCGTAACAGTCAGCCACATTTATCAATAAAAAAGATTTAACTCTCTGAAATTGCAGGTGATATCATAGAATCACCCTAGAACCTTTACAGTGCAGGAGGAAGGCAATTGGCCCATCCAGTCTGCACCAACTATTCAACAAACCATCTTACAAAGGCCCATCCACTCCTGCCCTATCCCCGTAACCCCATGCAATTAACCCACTAATCCCCCTAACCTATACTGCTTGGATACTAAGGGTCATTTTATCATGACCAGTCCACTTAACCTGCACATCTTTGGATTATGCGAGGAAACCAGAACACCTGAAGGAAACCTATGCAGACACTGGGAGAATGTGCAAACTTCACACAGACAGTCACTCAAAACTGGAATCAAACCAGAATCCCAGGTGCTGTGCAGCGGCAGTGCTAACCACTGTGTCACCGTGTAATAACAGAAGGTAAATCTTGCATGTTTGTGCTTGATTCTCAGGAACTCGCATTTCATATGCAATCTGACCTACTCCAATCCTACTCCAGAACTTGGACTCACTGAGTCAGATGTATGAATGCCATGACAGTGCATTTTCCTTAGAGGTGAATTTGGGACAGGGGCAGTAACTGTTCCATGTTGTAAATATCCCTTGTTTCTTTCTGGTACTTTGAATAGAGAAAATAAAGATTTACTGATTGACTAAGCCGACCCCTTCATTAGATATATCTCACAATCAGTGTGCATAGCTGACAATTGAGTCCCAATGTTATCACGTTGTTGTATGGGTGTCTTCTATAGTTACAAAAGCATGTGTGTATATCTGTGTGTGTGTGTGTGTGTGTGTGTGTGTGAGCATATGAATCTCCAGTGATTGTGAGCTGGGAGACTCTAAATTAAAGAGGGTGTGAAGTCAGGATTTTATGGAGCAGAGGCGTCTCCATTCATTGGTCAGAAAGCTCGGATTAGCCCAAATCCTGACTGGATTTCACATTGATCAGGCAGTTAATTGCCTGCAGTTGGATCATCTGCCTTTCAAAGAGAGGATTTCCTGCCCTCAACAGCTACTGACCAATCACTGGGAATAGTTGCCACTGTTGGTACTGTAGCCAGGGTAAAATGGTGGAGGCTGCCAAGTCAGATAGATCAGGTCAATCTCATCATGGCTGATCAGGCAGGCCCAATAAAAGGGGCTTTGTAATTGGTCATGAGGACTGGGTGAGGGATCTTTCAGCAGGGAGGGCCCTTGCCCCCATGGGGCCCTCTGTGTGACACACGATTATCCAGTTGCACTTGCCCAAGGTTAGAAATTTCTGCTCGATCTCAATGAACCTTGTGTTCATCCCCACCCGCAACATTCCTGTGATGGGCTAGATGGGAAAACTTCACCTAGACTGTCCGAACAGGAGCGCCCCCCCCCCCCAACCCTTCCTGACCCTGTGAGACCATGGGAGTATACAAGGCAACCTTCCCATGCAACAAAGTGCCCATCCATCGCCTCTGGTAAAATGTCTGTGATGGTGGGAAACTGATGAGCATGCCATGTCACCAGATTACACACCCATTTATTCCTGCTCCCTGCAGCCCTGTGAAATCCCTGCCCAGGCTGCAGACCACGCATGTCAAGTGCCTCACCTGTTAAGTTATCCTCTGAAGTACGTGCAGCACGTCAACCCGCAAATCCTTGCAAGCACACCGATTGCTTTTGGCGAGGGTTTCCTGGTCAGCCACACTTGATACAGAGTGGCTCCCCAGAAGCTATACACCACTGGTGACAGACTAGTGACCTGTTCCAGAAATAACTAGTAATGAAAACTGTCTTTGTGCACCATGAATTGGAATTGGAAGACAGTTGGTGAAGTATTAAACAAGACATTGTTCTTTTTGTTGGTAGGTTTGTTCACAGGGTGCACATTACAAATCTCTGCCTTATAACTATTAACTTAGTTTCCCACTAGATTCTTTTGAGTACCAGTCAATTAGACTAATTAACAAATAAACATATAAAATTGACAAAAAAGGTGAATCCTTTAAAGAAACCTAAAAAATCAAATTAAATGTTGTTTTGGGGACTAATGCACTCCAGCCCCTGTGATGGACCACCATTTGTGGAAGGTCTCAGGCGTACCGGTGATAAACAATGCCATCTTCTGTGTATCTTTCAGAACAATGGTCAACCAATTATTGACATTGAAAACTCATGTCTGGTCATTAAATTTCTGCAGCACCACATTGATGGATCTAGTGTATGGCATCAGTTGAAGGTCCTGTGTGGTGAAGATGGCTTGTTTGAAGCTGTGCATGAAGATGTTGGCATATTGAGGTGTGAATTTGGTCCCCATGGCTGTTCGTTGTGTCTGGATGAAGAACTGGTTGTTGAAGGTGAAGGCATTGTGGTCCAGGATGAAGCGGATGAGCAGTAAAATTGTTCTGGAAATTGGTAGTTGTCGACGTTGTGTACTGAAACAGTTGCAGAAATGCCATCGTCATAGGGGATGCTGGTGCCGAGACATCCATTGTGATGTGGAGTGCTCCTGGTTCAACTGCTCCATATGTGCTGAGTTTCTGTAGGAAGTCCGTAGTGTCACAACAGAAGTTCCACTGGGGATGCTACAATAACAGATGAATGAACACCGCTCTACAATCAGCAGGCAAGAGTGCTGTCTTCCTGTTGGGGAACATTTCAGCAGTCATGGGTATTTGGCCTCTGATTTTCGCTTAAGCATTCTCCACGGCAGCCTTCACAACACACGACAGCGCAGAGTCACTGAGCAGAAACAGATAGCTAACTTCCAGACACATGAGATGGCCTCAACCAGGATCTTGGGTTGATGTCAACAATTTGTAACCCCACAACTTGCCTGGGCTTGCAGAATCTCACTAACTGTCCTGTCTGAAGACAATACAACCCTCTTTAACCTGTGCTTAATGCTCTCCCCACACATATGGTCTGTACCTTTAAGACTTGATTACCTGTAATTTTTACCTGATTACCTGTTGTTTTCCCTTGAAAGACATCGGCTGAGAGGGGATCTATTAGAGGTAGATAAGATTATGAGGGGTATAGATAGAGTAAATGGTGGTAAGCTTTTTCCACCATTAGATTCAGATAGAACGAGGGGTCACAGCCTTAGGGTGAGGGGGGCTATGTATAAGACTAATATTAGAGGGCATTTTTTCACACAAAGGGTAGTGGGGGTGTGGAATGCACTACTGAGTAAGGTGGTGGGAGCAGGCACGCTAGGGGTGTTTAAGGGTCTCTTGGACAGCCACATGAGCGGTCTGCAGATAGAGGGATATATGAGGACTGTTTAAATACTTTAATTGTTTCTACAGGCTATTCGGTCCACCTTGTTTACCAACAAGGTGCATGCATTCGGCAGGTCGTGCGAGGGCTGCTCCTGGAGGTTACTTCAGGAGTGGCCTAGTGCTTCACGTCGTTAGCGTATGCTTAAACTGGACCATCAGATGGGCAACATGACAGCTCAGAGACTATCGCTGTTGCTGTGCAGACACATGGATTTGGGCCTGTGTCTGCGGGAGCTTGCGCGTTCTCCCCATGGTTGCGTGGGTTTTCTCCGGGTGCTCCGGTTTCCTCCCACATCC
Organism: Sphyrna mokarran; assembly: GCA_024679065.1. Lineage (NCBI taxonomy): Eukaryota > Metazoa > Chordata > Chondrichthyes > Carcharhiniformes > Carcharhinidae > Sphyrna > Sphyrna mokarran. The sequence continues at coordinate 72,419,093 of JAGIQG010000013.1, read as the reverse complement.
CAAAAATGTGCTCTTAGGCTGATTGGGTAACAAATTGTCCTATATTGGTCTCTATATGTCATTAAGACGTTAGGATGGCGGCGCGGGCTCGTTGGGCCGAAGGGCCTGTTTCCCGTGCTGTGTTGTTCTTTGTTCTTTGTTCTTGTTCTATCCACATTCCACCCATTATTTTGTAAATTGAGTTTGTGTCTTTATATGCTCTGTTTGTGAACAGAACTCCCACTTACCTGACAAAGGGGCAGCAAGCCTCCGAAAGCTAGTGGCGTTTGCTACCAAATAAACCTGTTGAACTTTAACCTGGTGTCGTGAAACTTCTTACTGTGGTTCAAGAAGGCAGCTCTCCACTAGCTTCTCAGGGGCAACTAGGGATGTGCAATAAATGCCAACCTAGCCAGCGATGCTCATAATAAAATAATTTCACAGAATCACAGAGTCACAGAGTCACAGAATACTACAGTACAGAAGAGGCCCTTCGATCCATTGAGTCTGCACCGATGCATGAAAGGCCCTGACCTGCCCACCTAATCCCACTTGCCAACACTTGGCCTATAATGTTGAATGTTATGGTACGCCAAGTACTCATCCAGGCACTTTTAAAAGGATCTGAGGCATCCTGCTCCATCACCCTCCTAGGAAGCACATTCCAGACTGTCACCATCCTCTGGTAAAAATGTTCCTCCTCAAATTCTCCCATTCCTCATTTTTAACATAGAAACATAGAAAAACTACAGCACACAAACTACAGCAAAAATTTGTGAAAAGCCCAGCCAAACCTAGTTCCTGCTCCAGCCAATATGCACTTGCCTTTTAAAAGGGGCTAAACTGGCTTTATGTAGTGCAAACTTGCATTATCTGGTGCTAGCCTTGCACGAACCTGACCTCCTGTTGAGGTGTGAGATACTTTACTGTTTAGCACTGGCTGCATGGTACAGTCACTTGAGTTAGTAGGAAGGATGAAGTTCACATGCTGCTTGCATCCGATAGAGTTACTGTGATTAAAAGAATGAAACATTAGAAAGGGAAAGAAATGAAGTTTTTCGCAAGGAAGTGGAACCTAAAACAGGGATTGAAAATATTAGTTACTGACTTCTCAATATTTTTGAAAGGCAGTTTGAGGGGTTCAGAGAGGTGGTGGTGAAGTAGAACTGGTGCCTTCGGTGTACATGTAAAAACTACATTTTAGAGTGATATTGCCAAGGGCAACATATTGATAATAGAGACAGTGTTGCACAATGCTCTTCACTGGTGGTCAGAGATCTCAGAGCAGGATTTTCCTCACTCCGAAGTCAGAAAATCCTGCCTGAGGTCAGTGGACCTCTGCATAGCCCATGTCCCACCCATAGTAGGCGGAATGGTAAAATTTCACCATAGGAATGCCACTTTTTTACTGCAGTCCCACATTTTTCATGAAACTGGAATAAATCTGCACGTCAGCCAAACAACTAGCTCAAGAAATGCACAAAATTCACATGAAATTTGATTAGGAAGAAGTGTGATAGCTGATGTGTGATAATGGAAATGTTGTAAGTGTGCGACAGAGGAGATGTGACACTAGAAGTGTAATGTACCGGGCATCCCACAGTTTCTGTTTAATGATAGATATATCTGTTCATCTTGCATGTCTTTCTTGTGGACACTCCTGTCTCTAGAGTATGCTACTTGTTAAGTAAAGAGGTCCCATTGGAGCTTAATGTGACAGTGCCACCCCATCACTATAATACATTTTCATTTAAAATTCCACTTGTTTTATTCTAACAGAGATGTTAACCCATCCATTTGAAATGTACTAATGCCTCCAGAAAAAAATAACAGGGTAAAAACAAGCCAGATGAATGTGTTAAATTTTGACATCCCCATGCTGTATTTTCTGTATTTTGTAGCCTATCTTCGAGGTGAGACTACTGATAAGGACAACATGGTTGTAGGGAAACCTTTTATAGCAGCCCTTGCTAACATAACCTTATTTCTTTGCAATATCAATTTTGCGTGTGTAGTAGATTGCCATAGAAGGAGAAGGACGTGCCATTGCCGTGCACTTTTCTTATGTTTCATTACTGACTCACCGTGACTTCTATCTCAAGGAAACAGTGATTGTACTTATGCTAATAGGTTCATTGTATGTGTAAATTATGCATAATAATCCAAATTAACACACTGAAATTCAATTAACTAGGAAATAGATTAGTCTTTATTATTCCAAATAAAGTTCTGTCATAATGTAACTCAAAGGGTGTAATATTGCTGAAAGAGGAATCATCTTCTCTGCAATATGCCAATTAGACCCACTTTACACTTGCTGATTAGCTTGCTTCCAAAATTAACTTTTTTCTGTAATTCAAACATTACAGGTTCAGGTTTCACAGGCAAGAAAGTGCTTTGCATGCTAGGGGTGGAGATGTATTAACAGCAATGCATATTGGGCTGGCAACAAGCACGGATATTTTGGCCTCACTGACAGGGAAATGAAAAGACTGTTTAACAACCTTCTGAATTATATTCAGTACGGGGTTCTGTTTCCAAATAAATCTTGGAACTTGATAGTGTGGAAGACAAAATGCAATGAATCATCAGTGTGTTCCAATCAGAAAGATGTTGAAATGAAGTTAGTAACCATCAAACAGATCATCTGCACTTACTGAAGTTGAAAGATCAGTGTAGCATTGTGTTAGCTTTATTTAATATCAGGTCATCCCAATTTACTATAAGAGGCTCATCAAATCAAGAAGATGTTAAGAACTTTCCAAAATCTACGTGGTTAATTTGGGACACCGATTCTTAATTGTTTATTTAATATTTTGGTAAAATGTGAGGAAAGATACGTAGAATCCCTACGGCGCAGAAAGAAGCCATTGGGGCCATTGAGTCTGCATCAACCACAATCCTATCCAGGCCCTACCCCATATCCCTATATATTTACCCACTAATCCGTCTAACCTATGCATCTCAGGACACTAAGGGCAATTTTAGCATGGCCGATTAACGTAATCTATGCATCTTTGGACTGTGGGAGGAAACTGGAGCACCCAGAGAAAACCCACGCTGACAGTGACCCATGCCAGGAATTGAACCACAGGTCCTGGGAGCTGTGAAGTAGCAGTGCTAACCACTTTGCTGCTGTGCCACCCTACCAACGTGCTACCATTCCACCCTACTACTGTGCTACTGTGCTGCCCTGTAAGCTAGTGAGGGAAGGATTAATTCAAAGAATGTCTATTAAACTGTAAAACACATAATATGAAAGGCCATAATGCAAAACACAGTTGATTACGTTATTGGCTACACACACGCAGTATACTTGAATTAACCCTATTCTGCATATACCTTCATTCCAAAATTCCCAGGATGTACCTTTACCGAAAAAAATTCCATAAATTACAACTTTACAAGCCGAATCCAACAATTAGTTACCACAAATGATTTGTATCTTTATTATAGGAAGCCCTTCTTCTGGTTCAGAGTAGAATCAGCAGATTCTCAATCTAGTAGCCTGCTTTTGGAAGAGCTTCTGTTTCTAACTGGATGTAGCTATGATCTTTGTTGTTCATCAGCTGTGTTTCTTTCTGCTGTACAGAACTAACCCTACAACTGATAAATAATTTAGCTCATCCAGTCTAACAACTCATCTCAGAAATCATGACTATAGCAGGTAATTGTAATTTAGCAGATCATGAGATTATGGGGATAAGGCTTGGGTGGGATTATTGTCAGTGCAGGCTCAATGGGCCAATGGCTTCATTCTGCATTGTAGAAATTCTACGTGCATGCTTATGTCTCCATCTTGAACTCCACCTTCTGTAGTTTTAGCACCTACAATTCACTTCACTTGAGTAAGTATCTATTTACCTGACTGCTAAGCTACTTTGTATATAAAAAATCCTTCAGGCATCTGAACTCTTACCAATTCCTTTTTATTCAATTCTTTACTATTTATCTGGGCTTCTTGACAATGAATCTGATAGCCTTGCTGGGTCTGTTTGACTGAGCTGCATTTAAAAATCCCGCGTTTGATATTAGGTAATGTGTGAAACTTTTTAGTTGACTTAACATTTGAACAGCCACTGGGATTGTAATACATTTGGAGCATTGTTCATATCTACATTGATTCTATTGTCTCAATTTATCAAGGAAGCAGTTTTATATAAATAGGAAATATAGGCAGGGATTCACCCACAAAAATTCTGAGTCCCCAATTCACGTGAAAACGTGCTGGATTCCTGCTGTTTTTTTACACCGTGATTTTCAGAATGAATCTCTGACACTTTAAATACCACAGAGTGCCCTGATATGATTGAAACTCTGGGAATGGAGCCTGTTCCCGCCCAAGAGGCCGGGAGCATAGCACTCAGCAATCCAGTGCACGAGTTGATCACTCAGTGCCGAGATTGGCACATGTGCAGTGGCCCTGCCCTGCTGACTTCCCGATCACTGGCCAATTCTGCAACCCCCCATTTCTGTGTTTCCAACAAACCCCAGCCCCCCCACACCCTCCCACCTCCCCACCCTCCCCCCCACTTCTCCCCGCCACCGTGTTAGGGTCCAACCAGTTTATTTGATAGTAAACCCACGAGCTTTTGGGGTTTCCCTTTGTGGGATTACTATCAAATAAACTGGTTGGACTTTAACCTGGTGTCGTGAGACTTCTTACTGTGTTTACCCCAGTCTAACACCGGCATCTCCACATCATGACTCTCAGACTTCTTCAGGCTCACCTCAATGTCTTCTCCACCATGGGCCAGCTCCAATCTCCCAATTCTCCCCCCCAACAGCTCCAAACCAATCCCCCCCCCACAGTTGCCTGCAATCCCTGTGCAGAGAAGCAGTGGGACCTCCACACCTCCGTTGATCACCTCCTATTGGCCCGCCATCAGTAGTACCACCCCCCCACCTCCCTACCACTGTCATGGCTCTACTCTAAAAATTGTGAGCTGGATGTTGGGAATAATAATCCAGACTTTGCGATTGTTGTCATGACAAAGCAGTCTCATTATAATATTTAAATTTCTAACCCATCTCATGGGAAGAGAAAGTTGGGGTGAGAATTCAGACTTTGAACACTTCAAACACCCACCTGACCTAAACCCGCTCATTCTTGAGGTTACAATTTCCCATCTCCCAACCAGATGTGGAGATGGTAAGGAATAAATGAGTAATTTTGCCCGTTCTCCAAAGATGCAAACATTGGGTGGATTGGCCATGCTAAATTGTCCCATAGTGTCAGGGGGTTGAGCAAGGTACATGCATGGGGTTACTGGAATAGGGCCTAGATGACATTGTTGTCAATGGAGGTGCAATGGGCCATAAGGCCTCCATCTGCACTTTCAAGATTTTATGATCCCTAGGTTAGCCTCCGCTTGATGTCTTTCTTTGGAACACAATTAAAATTGAAAAAATAGACATAAAACAGTTCTGCTAGACCTTGTATTCTTAGAAACATTTTCCTATAATTTCAAGAGTAATCTACACTAAAATTTCAAAACTGGAGAATATCACAAGAAATATTAACTTTTACAGTACAACCTTTTAACATAATCCATCCTACTTCAAAACCATAACAATTAGAATAGAAAAAAATGTGTCGCTATCATTGAGTCATAAGAGTTTGGTGTCACATTAGGCAGAACTGTATACTTTATTAAACATATTCCAACTGCAAATAAGTCACAATACTTTCTTCAGGGAAAATAATTTCTCTCATGAAACATATCCATGATGGAATGAGCTTTGAAACTTTGCATAGAGGAGCTTTTTCTGATCAATTCAATATACTGGCGTGAGATAAGGCTGTTTGATGTCACCACTCTTATTTTATCTCGTGATTGGTTGGATTTTGAGACAAACAACATCAGACAGAAGAAATGGCTTACAATGGACCCTCACATAATCGCTGGAAGATTTAGACTTTGCAGGTGGCTTTATTATCACATAATCACATACAAATGCAAGATTTGCTGCAAATATCAGCCAAGGTTGGCCTTAACATCACTATAGAGAAAACAAAGATAATATTAATAAACATCAGGGATAACAACTTCATTAAGATAAGGAACACTGAGCTGGATGAAATAACATCTTTTACCTAACTACTCGTGGTGGGACAGACAAGGATGTAAACTGTCCTAAACACTACTGCTGCGGCAAATGAGGAGGTAAAGATCAGGACGGGAAGCCTAAGTGCAGCCTCCCAACATCTGGAAATCAAGACAGATCACCAAGGCCACAAAGCTAAAGATCTTCAACTTCAAGTCTGTTCTCCTTTATGGCTCTGAAACATGGAGGACCACATGAACAATGTTGATGGAAATCCAATCCTTCACCAGCCTGCCTCAGAAGGATCCTTAGGAATACACTGGTGAAATACCTTCAGTAATATAAGGCTATGGGAGGAGACAAGACTAGACCAAATTGTCCTCCAAATCAAAAGGTGAAAGTGAAATTGGATAGGCAGAACTTTGAGGAAGTCATGAAACAACCTTACTGGGCAAGCTCTCACATGATCCTCGCAAGGAAGAAGAAAGCAAGATAGAACAATACATGGAGGTGGGATACGGAAAAGGAGATGGGAGTTAAAGATCAAACATGGTAACAACTGAAGAATTTGCCTTAAAACAGGATTAGATGGAAAGAATTTGTCCTTGGCTTGCAATCTATCAAGGAATGAAAAGGCTAAGAAGAAGAACACTCTGTTTAAACAGGTTGAGTGCAAATAATTTTCACATGTGCGATATTGGAAATCTATTTTTGGAATCATGCTGACACATTCTCCATTAAACTTTCCAAATCTTCTGTTTGAAATGTTGCTTTTTATTTCCACTTGATATGTGTCATTTGGAGCGGAGTGTAACTGCCACATAATACAATAAATGATTGAAATGCATCCCGGCAAACATGAGCAGAACAAATTTTAACTTGCAATATACATTTAATTACTTTTACAAATTATTGTGAAATCTTTTTGGGCAGTAACATAGTGACAGAACTTATCTGAAAATATGATTTGAAAAAAAAGCCCTGCTCTTCTTCACTGCTCTCTGACTGCTCACCCAAATGACTAGTTTTACTTTGTGATGGAATCTGTGGTTTAGAAGCTTGCATTTGTATGTGGTTATGCGATAATCAAGCCAAGCCATCTGCAAAGTCTAAATCTTTCAGCTAATATGAAGGGTCCATTGTAAGCCATTTCTTCTGTCTGATGTTGTTTGTCTCAAAATCCAACCAGAAATGAACTGAAAAGGGAAACTGAGGAAGGAAACTGATCCTTCAGATTTCTAAGGAAGCCAACACAAATTGTGGTGGCACAGTGGTTAGCACTGCTGCCTCAGTGTCATGGACCTATGTTCAATTCCAGCCTTGAGTCACCGTCTGTGTGGAGTTTGCACATTTTCCTCTGGTCTGCATGGGTTTCCTTCCACACTCCAAACATGTGCAGGTTGGGTGGTTTGGTCATGATAAATGTGTGGGGTTACAGGGATAGGGCAGAGGTGTGGGTGATGGTAAAATGCTCTTCTGGAGAGTCAATGCAGCTTTGAAGGGCTGAATGGCCTCCTTCTGCACTGAGGGGATCCTATACATTTCATGGAAACCAATACTTCAGGGAATGGTCTGGGACTGGTAAAAAAACACAAGAGAACACAGAGCCATTGGATTTCAGATGATGATTCCAGTTGAGTAGTCCAGGCAGGCTAAAGAAAAGAGGTGAGGTCCAAGAAGCTGAGAATAGGATGTTACCTGAAGGTACAATTAGCGGATTTACACCATTCAGATTATCGTAAACAAAATTGAGTTGGTTTCCGCAGATGTGTGCCATTTTTGGTGAAGCCTATTTCCACAGAACTCAGATTAATATATGTCGTCATCGGCTAGGGATCAGGCTAAATCCTAAAAGAAGCACTGAAATTCTTCATGTAGAAGGGAGAGTTTTAAACATAGAACATAGAACAGTACAGCACAGTACAGGCCTTTTGGCCTTCAATGTTGTGCCAAGCTATGTCCAACCCCAAGATCAAGCTGTCCCACTCCCTATAATTCTGCTGTGCTCCGTGTGCCTATCCAATTACTGCTTGAAAGTTCCTAAAGTGTCCAACTCCACTATTACAGCAGGCAGTGTATTCCACACCCCAACCACTCTCTGAGTGAAGAATCTAACTCGGACATCCCTCTTATATCTCCCACCATGAACCTTATAGTCATGCCCACTAGTAACAGCTACATCTACCCAAGGAAATAGTCTCTGCACATCCACTCTATCAATCCCATTCATAATCTTATAAGCCTCTATTAAGTTGCCTCTCATCCTCCTCCACTCTAAAGAGAACAGCCCCAGACCTACCCCCCAAACCAGGCAGCATCCTGGTAAATCTCCTCTTTGCATCTCTCCAATACTTCCACTTCTTATCTTTCTTATAGTGAGGTGACCAAAAATATTATACAATATTCCAAATGTGGTCTCACCAACGTCCGGTGTAGTTGCAGCATAATCCCACGGCTCTTAAACTCAAACCCCCTGTTAATAAACGCTAACACACTATAAGCCTTCTACATGGCTCTATCCACTTGAGTGGCAACCTTCAGAGATCTGTGGATATGAACCCCAAGATCTCTCTGTTCCTCCACATTCTTCAGAACCCTGCTGTTGACCTTGTAATCCACATTCAAGTTTGTTCTACCAAAATGAATCACCTCACACTTATCAGGGTTAAACGCCATCTGCCACTTTTCTGCCCAACTCTGCATCCTGTCAATGTCTCTTTGCAGCCTACAAGAGCCCTCCACTTCATCCACTACTCCACCAATCTTGGTGTCATCAACAAATTTACTAACCCACCCTTCAGCTCCCTCTTTCAAGTCATTGATAAAAATCACAAATAGCAGAGGACCCAGCACTGACCTCTGTGGTACACTGCTGATAACTGGCCTCCAGTCTAAAAATTTTCCCTCCACCACAACCCTCTGTCTTCTATGAGACAGCCAATTACTTATCCATTCGGCCAAATTTCCTTCTATCCCACACCTCCTTATCTTCTTCATGAGCCGACCATGGGGAACCTTATCAAATACTTTACTAAAATCCATGTATACGACATCAACAACTCACCTACACACTTAGTTACTTCCTTAAAGAATTCAATTAAATTTGTGAAGCGGGACTTACCCCTCACGAAACCATGCTGACTATCCCAGATTAAACTACATCTTTCCAAATGGTCATAAATCCTATCTTTCAGGAACCTTTCCAGAACTTTTAAAGAACTTTATAGTTGAGATTGATGACATATACGCTGAATGGATTGCTGAGCCAATTTTTAAGATCTGTCTGAATTTTATCAGCCATTTAATGGTTTGATTAATAGCTTATAAACAATCAATTTACCTGTTGTTTCATGTTTAACTGAACATTGGTCCTGGGTTTTAGAATATAGGTGATTGTCTCTGATAACATTCGTATTTGCATTGTTTGACTCGTATATTAGAATTATTTTGTTTTAAACTGCAGAATCTTGTGGTTTAAATCTTTCAGCTGAGTTTGTAGCATGAAAACATGTATGTTTCTCTCCCAGTGAGAGCTAGCTGACATAAGTCTATCGAAGAGACCCTTTAAATGGCACACGAAGGGAATCACATTAATTCTTTTAAAAGCCCTCCTTAGGCCACAAGTTCCATTTAATCATCATGAATTCTTTAAGCTATTTTGTCATAGGGAAAGGGGCCCAGTTAATATCTGCCAGGTACATTAGGAGGTCTCTGAGTGTTCTGTGCCTTCCAGCTCAAAGCTTCAACCGAACAGGGACAAAATGTCTCATTTAACAGTGTTGGGTCTGGCGCGAGATGTGATTCCCACCAACAGCGCCAGCTTGATTTCAGACTGAATTTTATACCTCAATATTAAAGGTTTTTATGCCCACGAGAATCATACCACACTTGCAGAATTTTCCCTCTGATTCACCCACCCCTTGACAACTTAATCACTGCAATTACTGGGAAGCTTTATATAAATGACTCCCTAGCATTTGTTCCAGAACAACTGCAGGGAATGTCATCCAAAAAGTCTGCATCTTGGTTTTTAGAGAGACGTTCACCAGGATGCTGGATGGAGTGGAGCAGAGGTGGGATAACTCTACGTCCGCTCCAGGGGAGACCTTCCAGAAGGATCACCATCTCCGCCTGGGATGCAGTGGCAGCCCTGGTGATTGCCAGTGCACTCCAGAAGAGGCAGGATAACAGTTTCGGAAGAAGATGAATAATCTTCTTCACTCAGGCAGTGTAAGTGAACCACCCTCTCTCTCTCTCTCTCTGAACCCCCTTGCACACCCTTCGCACTCCAACTCCATCAGCCACCTCGGAGTTGCCAAAACCAGGTACAAGGCCTTCCTTCCATTTCCCAAAATCACCATATTCCTCCCTAGTAGCCTCTATGGTCCTCAGACTCCCGCTCAGTCCCCATGCCTGCTACGCATCTTCACCATCTTCAATCTCGTAACTGCTGTCTTCACTCTCCCTATCTGTGTCACTGAAGGACAAACTCAACCACAACGAGCGTGAGTCAAGCACAGCAAGGTGAAGCCATGCCTGAGCTCAGAACCTTCTCAGGTTTTTGAGGAGCGAGCACTCGAGCTGGCCAGGAGGAGGGAGATCACTCCTGCACTGCTGGTGAAGTGGAGACAGCAGACAAACATGAGAGCTTCAAGACATTCCTCAAGTCTCGAATCAGTAATCTATGTTCACTCATATTTCCTGTAATGCCCTAATGTTATCTCCCTTTGCTTACAGGCTGACTAGCCGAACAGGCTGGATCATCCTCATGCTTCCTGGACCCATCGGACATGATGGCTCCGAGATAGACTTCTCTAACCCCACCATGGAAGAGGGGTCAGAGCTGTCACCCACACCTGGCACCAGCGCAGATACCCACACCTTGATGAGATCACCAAGTGACAGGCTCCTGGGTCACTCACTGTCGAGCACCTCACAGCTGAAGATCCATAACAGATCAAGGGAGGGATATGCCAAGGAACTGGTACTCACAGGGATGCTGGAGAAAAGGACTCTGAACAATGATTTGGTCCTGGGTTCGGTTGTCCCACAACTGCTGGAACTGTAAAGGCAGAATCACAAATCAGAAGGGATGATAGAATCCTTTCTTGGAATGCCGATCGGAGGAGTCCCATCACCTTCTGGTGCGAAGAGGCCAACAATGCGAGTGTGGCATCCACAGTAGAGGTGTCTGCACCATGGTTCAGCTCATGACCTCCATGACTAAGGAGGGCTTCAACTGCATGGTCCAGGCATTGGTGGAAACCTACAGATATCTATGCCACAGGATGGTGTTGCTTCTGGGTTATAGAAAAATCATAGAAAATTTACAGTGCAGAAATTTGGCCTATCGAGTCTGCACCAAACACAATCCCGCCAAGCCCTAGCCCCATATCCCTACATATTATATCCACTAATCCCTCAAACCTATACATCTCTAGACACCAAGGGGCAATTTCTTAGCATGGTCAATCAACCTGACCGCATATCTTTGGACTGTGGGAGGAAACCAGAGTACCCGGAGGAAACCCACTCCAGTAGTCTCTCTGTCCCATGGAGGAGCAGAGGGGCTTCTGAGAACCCAAAGGGAAAAGGATCAACAGGGGTACAGCCCAAGCCCTGCCAGCCAGGGGATCCTCGGCATCTGAAGCCCATTTAATACATGTAAGCAACACATCTCCAGCCCCAGACACTGCAAGAAGGCAGCGGACAAACATCCGTGGGGTCTGAAATTAGGCCTGGATATTCCAGAATAAACACCCACCCACTCCCCTGGATGCCTACCAGGTTGTGGAAGCCAGCAGGTCACCTCAACCTCAGCTGTGAACCTTAGGAATACATCTACATGTAGTGGGAGGGTAGGAAGATTAAGAAATTTCGTAGGCACTGAGTGGGCAAATATAGGCACTAGCGTAGATAGGTCACCATTGTATAGAATGTTTGGTTTTAAAACTCACACACAGAGCTTCTGTCCTGCCCATTCATGCTACCAAACTTGGGAACCACTGTGCTACCCTGGCACCTTATCCATGTGAACTGCACTCACCTGATGAAGGAGCAGCACTCCAAAAGCTTGTGACGTTTGCTACCAAATAAACCTGTTGGACTTTAACCTGGTGTTGTGAGACTTCTTACTGTGTTTACCCCAGTCCAACGCCGGCATCTCCACATCATGAATGTCAGTTCTATGTCCCACCCACATCGGTGATACAATAACAAGGCACTGCTATTGGTAGGACCAACCCTCCCCCCTCCCTCCCCATTCCCTCCCACCCTGCCCCCATGACACCTTCCCCACCCCACCAGAGCTCATCCCTTAACCCTATCCATGGAAGTGTGAATCCCCTCCTTCAAAGCGCACCCTTCTCTGCATATTGAGTTGCTGACAGGTTGCCCACATGGGCTGTACGATGGGTGTGAACCAAAGGGGTGGTTCTTCTAAAAAAATTTGAAGTGTCAAAATTGCTTGGGGGAGGGGGGTTAGAACAAAGAACAAAGAACAAAACAGCATGGGAAACAAGCCCTTCGGCCCAACGAGCTCGCACCGCCCTCTCGATGTCCCCACTTCTACACGCGATCCCTGTCCATGTTTATAGATCTATGGATTAAAAACCAAATTTGAGACAATTTAGGGAGAATTTGTTTTGCCAATTAGCCTAATTGGGTTGGTTTGGTTCACCCCTTCAGTCCAGTGGGGAGGGGCCCACAAGTGTGGAGCAACTGGCTGGAGTGAAGCACTTCTGATTGGGGGGATAGATGGAAAATATATGGATCATCATCATTCTCCCGTAAAATCCCAGCTAATAACTTCATCCCATGGTGTCTGGCAACAACATGGAAGCATATTGCTGACACCACATTATTGGTGAGATGTTAGGTCCATGGTGGGAGAGTATTCACTTCCTAGCACTGCTTATCCCTGAGGTGAGACATTAAGACACCATTCCGAGTGTGTTGGTCCATTCAGCCCCTGTCCATTGCCTGGGGCTCTTCTACCTCCTCTTCTTTTGTATTCTCACCCCTTTCTTGACATTCTCCTTATCTGTGGAGTTGTGATCATTCTTCCATCTTCTCTGGGTGGTCTTCTGTCTGCAGTGCTAAGCTGTGGAGAGCACAGCAGATTATAACTGTGTGGGAGACCCTCTGGGGGCTGTACTGCAGGACATCCCCAAATACTTCAGGCACCTGAACACAAGTTCAGCAAGTCAATCACCTGCTCGACCAGCAAGCGCATTGAAACATCAGCTTATTCTTACCGAGTCTCATCAGGTGACATCAGACACCTCCTCAGTGGGTTCCTCCTTGTCTCTGAGGAGCCATCCCTCCAGCCCCACTCTACCCTCACAGCCCGCATCTCATGGCATCCCATCTGGGTAACTCACAGTCATCCCAGTGCTGAGCCTCTTGTTTTTCAAGCCTTCCCATCCTCTTGCTAGCTCCCTCTGAGGAAGGGCACTCCCTTAGCTGAGATACGGATAGGGCTGCAGGAGAATGGACATGGAAAATGCTGCTGGTGTACCAGCTTTCATAACCCCTTTAAAGCAAGGGGTGCCCCGACATGAAGGGAGGGTAAGGCCCGTAGGTAACCCCTCATGACCCCTCTCCCAATATAGCGATTCTGTGACCTCCCCCATTCCTGGCCCCGAGTTCAATTTCTCCGTGTGCCTGTGTCCTCCCTGATACCTTCAGAACAATGAACACCCTGGAAGGTGATGGCTGCCTGAGTGCTTACAATAAAAACCTTCCTCAGAGCTGAAGGTACCAGGCTCACGCTTACGCAGAGCTGCTGTAAATGGTGCTGGTGGGATGTCATGGTAGTCCTCACTGAATATCCAGTGAAAGGGGAAATCTCAGGCAGAATGCTCACCAATGGTATGAGAATCTATTGAAATGAGTTCTCTTAGGATGAGCTTCACACTACTGCACTGGCGAGAAAGCTGGAAGATTGGAACTCAGAAATTTGCCAGCGTGAATTGCTTTTTCCAAGCCTTTCCAGATTTTGAGCGGGCGCTGCCATTCCTGCAGATGGTGGGTGTGAACTCAAAATCACTTCCCCTGCTCCTCTTTGAAGGTTCCTCTTTGAAAGCTGGCTGAGAAGGACCAGAGACATGATGGTTCATTAATGTATACTCAAAAAGAACATTAAGCTTGTTTGGAGTCTAGAAGGGATCACTTAAATAATAATGACTGACTCCATGCTGACCTGTATCTTCTGACACAATAACACCGATAGTGGCAAACCACAGGGGCAAACTCTAACCATATCGTGGTCTGCTCTAAGTGTCAGACATGCATTGCTGTGTGACCTCAATGAAATTGGAAAGGCAGTTTATTATTTATTATTAACAAATGAAAAATGACTAGACCTAGAGTGATGTACATATGAAAGCATGTTTGAACTGGATTAAAAAGGAACCCAGCTCATCTGAAGCAGAGAATAAGAAAGAAGATATTGCTCCACGGACCGAGAAGAATGTCAAGAAGACGTTGTTCCTGAGACCCGGCACTGATGAACTTGAGTATCAGTCACAAGATGAAATTGCAAGTCTACTTTTCTTGACAAATGATCAATGTATACAATTGTGAAGAACATCAGATTGACCAACATCCCATTGTGATTTACTATAATCCACACAGTCTGAATCAAATCATAATTCACAACAGGAAACTTTATGGAATTAAATGAGATAAACCATGAAAATGAGCACAAAGATTACAATGTGAGATTAGCACCAAGCTCATTGATTTCAGTGGAAGCAGGATATCAAATTCATACTGCATGTTTATTCTGATTATTGCTGTCTGCAGCCCCATGCTTCCCTTGCTGTTCTTTGGCTACACACGTTGGCAGAGGGCCTATTATTACTAATAGCTAGCATGATATAAAGGCAGCCAACATCTCTTAAAGGGGAGGTATAATCCAGCTGCTGGAGAAACTTTACAGATTGTCAAAAACATGCTGTGAAAAATTTAACAATGCTGACATTGGTGAGGTGCCCAAGAGATGAGATGTGCTCTATCCAGCGTGGTGGGCAGGAGGCACTCTAGACTATGGGAGGATGGCAGCGAGAAGTGATCATGGTAGAGGCTTATGTCAGAAATGCAGCTGGAAGAATATGGACACAGTGCATGAAGAAGGTTAATCATCTTACACAAGGTGTCAAGGACAGTCAGTTTATCTTCAAATGCCATATTTTACTACCAACTAAGCTAGACTCAACCATTACAAGAATCCCAACATGCATCCACCAACAATCTCTCTCAGTCAGGGTTCAATCTAACATTTATATATTTCACCTTGCTCTCACACGTTTAGTACTGTTGCAAACTTCACACTGACATGCTTAAGCAAACTGGTAAAACTAGTAACGATTCAAACATGAGAGCCATATCACCCAAACATATTGCACAATATTCATTGACACTCTTCCATATTTCTTGGAGGAAAAGGTGTAACATAAGAAGAGACAGCAGGAAAGAACTGAGTGAAAGAAGAATGCCAAGATGTTCTAATCTTCCAAGTCCATAAGCTCCAACGCCTAGAGGGACAACAGCAGCAGATACATGGGAACACAACTGCCTGGAACTTCCCCTCCAGGTCATCCAGCATTCTGACTTGGAAATATTTCACCAATCCTTCACTGTCAGTGGTCAAAATTCTGGAGGTGCCTCCCTAACTGCATTACTGGGGTACCTATATCACATGGGCTGAGGCAGTTGAAGAAGGCAGCTTCTCAAGGGCAATTAGGGATGGACAGTAAAAGTGCTGGCTGAGACAGCAAAGACCACACCCTGTGGAAGAACGAAAAAAAATCCACGAGGAGAAAGTGCTGCTCATCATGGGAATGGCCAATATTGAGATAATGGCTAACATCAACAGGGACCAGAGATGATGGCCTCGCCAGTGAGACCAGGGGCCATTGAGGCCCCCCCCCAAGGATGTTGGGGGAGAGAGGGAATGGCCCTTGGGCAGGACTAGCCTGATATTACGAGGGTAATAGCAGACCTAACCTTCTTATCATTCCATTTTGTCCTCATCCTTGAATCTATTTTGACCGATGTAAGCGTGCACTTCTTAGTTTCTTGTCTACCACACCTCCCCCAACCCCAACCACAACAAAATCCTTTTGTTCACTTGTGGCACAGTGGTTAGCACTGTAGCCTCACAGCGTCAGTGACCTGGGTTCAATTCCTGGCTTGGGTCACTGTTTGTGCTGTGTCTGTGTGTTCTCCCCATGCCTGGGCAGGTTTCCTCCAGATGTCCTCCCACAGTCTGAAAGACGTGCAGGTTAGGTGAATCGGCCATGCTAAATTCTCCCTCCAGGTACTCAAACAGGTGCCAGAATGTGACAGTTAGGGGATTTGCACTGTAACTTCATTGCAGTGTTAATGTAAGCATACTTGTGACATTAATAAATAAATGTTAAACTTAAGACTCTACTACCAAGAAGCGGATCGTGCCTTGGGAGTGAAGGAAGAGCAAGAATAAAGACAAAACAATGCTATTGGATCTCACAGTCGTGGCCACCAGCTTAAAAACTGATACTGCAGGGGTAACGTTACCATCTCGCCCTACTGAACGATGGGCAGGACGAGCTGGTAAACTCGCAAGAGAGCCGAGAAATCAGGTTCATGCCAGATACCTCACTTCTCAGAAATTTACTGGCATTGAGTATCCAGCCTTGCACCCTATTTGAATTAGAATTTAAATGTTACACATGATCCTAGGATATAATTGTCTGGGATCTCTTTCCTCAGTGGCAAATATCCTTGCCAGCAAGAGTCACGTACAGTCCCCCTCACCGGGGACTAAATGGTCTCGCCGTGGGACCAGAAGTCACTGTGGCAATCCTGAGAGGTCAGGGGCAGAGGGGGACATTCAGTAGGCAGTGCCAGGTTACCAGGGATCCCTAGCATTTGGAGTGATAGATAGTGTGAATCGTAAATTGTTTTATACAAAGACGGGGATGATGCAATTCCAGTGAGTAATCAAAATTCACTTTCATTCTTGTTGGAAAACTTTGTCATCCTTGTATAGGAATTCAGGCAGCACTGCTTGCATTTAGACCTAAAGTCAATTCGTTGAAGTCTCTAGTCTGCCATTAGTTGAAACATCTGAGATGTTTGATCTGTGTTCTTTCATTGACAAGCCTGTTGCATGAATACGAAGAAAAATCAATGAAAGGGTGCAAGATCTATCATTTCATAGATACAGAACGGACCCCTCTCTATCAGCTTCTCCTAAATCTAAAAGAATAAACACATCAATGTTACCTAATCTACATCAATTCACAACTCTAATTTTAATCATTCCTTCCTATTTAACGATTCCCAGAAACTTTTTCCTTGGTGTTACCAACTTTTATTAAAAATTCAATGAAATATATGCAGAGAGCACAGAGCGTCTTTGGAAGCTCCTGCAAAGGCACACAATGGGAATGGACAGTTAGACAGAAAACAGCATTGACACATTAAAGGCGAAGGTAGCAACTCTGCCAGCTCTTGCATGTATACAGATGCAGCAGGAAATGCAACAAACTGTACCCTCACAGTACATTGAAGGAAGTGAGAAACCACTCACTTACTGTTAGATGCAGTTTAATACAGAGAAATGTGATGTGATAAATTTTTGCCAGGAAAATGCATATTACTAAAAGATAAATCAGCACCCTTTCTTTCATAATTGCTGCTTTTATATCGACATTGGAAACAATGGGTTAATTGGTGTGATTCAGACAAATGGATGTCACCAAGAATAAAGCTAAAATGGTTCATAAATCCACTAGTTTTAAATTTTCTATAGTTAGTATTAGATAATTAAGGCTCTTGATAATGAATTTGACAGCTATGGAAGAACTCCTGGCAAATTTATGAGCCACAAGTCTATTTATATAGCCAAAAGCATATTTTACAGATTATATAAACTGCCTCAGTAATCCAACCTTTAAATGTTTATTGGCTAACAAATAAATGTGTTTTATCTTTATTAGCTGTAGATTTTGTAACTCATTTTTATTGCATTGTAAAAGTATAAACGGATTTCTATTTGAAGTTCCGGTGATTGTACAATTATTAGGATCATTTTCCAACAAATAATAACAATACTAATTAAATATAGAGAATAAGTTCCAGGTATGTGTTAACAATGAAATACAATAGAGTTGATTTAACTGGCAGGCTACTGAATATCACCCTCCTGATGAAATTATGCCTCCAGTTTTACATTCAAACTGTTCAAAGAGTGGAGGCAGTTCAGACACTTGGATGGTGATTGCATTCATTTATTCTGTTCAATTGGGAAGGCAACAAATTTCAGCAACATGCCTAGGCAGGAAACTAAAACTCCAATCGAAATTTTAATTACCTTTTCAGCAATGGGTGAGGAATTTTATTTAAAATAATTCAAGCATATTACAACACATAAATGACCCTCTCAAGCTCCTGTTTGGCTGGTCAAATTATCATCTGAGTACACAGGACAGTTCTAAGGAGAATGAACTCCGCCCAAACTCCGCTGTGTTTGTATGGTAACTTTTTGTGGTTCATTATCAGAGCACTCAGATTCCTCTGTCCCTTAGAGTTTTGCAACCTCTTTCCAATTAAATAATGTACTGTTTTTCAATTTTTCTTGCCAAATTGGACAAGGTTAAAGTTTAAAGACCACATTTTCTCACATTATACGTCTTCCACCAATTTTTTACCCATAACTTCTCATATCTATATCCCTTTGCAAGCCTCTTGTGTTCCCTTCACAACTGATTTAATATGTCTAATCAGCAAATTTAACAACTAAACATTTGGTCCATTCATCCAATCATTTTTATTGATCATAAGTAGTTGAGGCCTCAGCATTGATTCCTGTGACTCTTCTTTCATTACATTTTGCTAACCCAAAAAATATTCATTTATACCTACTCTTTGTTTCCTGTTAGCTAACACAATCAGCCAGCCATGCTAATATGTTACCCTTATCGTAACCATTGAATTGGCACCTTATCAATATCTTCTGGAAATCTACAATACATTCACAGGCTCTCCTTTATCCATGCTGTTAGTTACTTCATCAAAGAACTCTAATAGTTTGATCAATCCTCGATTAGCACAAAACAGAGATAGAACATAGAACATAGAACATCACAGCACAGAAGAGGCCCTTCGGCCTTCGATGTTGCGCCGACCAATATAAAAAGCAATGCCCCTCCAAACTAAACCATTCCCTTCTCTTCCATATACTTATCAACTAACCTCTTAAACGCCACCAAACTTGGCGCATCTACAACTGTTGGCGCATCTACAACTGAAATGCTCCACAAAAGTCCGATTTGGGTGCTTCATTAGTGAGAGTTAGTGAGGAGATAAGTGCGTAGTGCCTGGTGGCTCTCTGCTGCTCATGGGTGTCCTTGCATTGCGGCTATTTTCTTTCTTGGGTCGGTGGTGGCTCTGTGAGTGTGTGTGTGTGTGTGTGTGTGTGTGTGTGTGTGTGTGTGTGTGTGTGTGTATGTGTGTGTGTTGTGTGTGTGTGTATGTGTGTGTGTGTTGTGTGGTGTGTTGTGTGTGTTTGTGGAGGGGAGGTGGTTGTTGTTCAGCAGGATCTCCAATGTCTGATTTGCAGCTTGGACCTGGTTCTCAGCACTGACCTTGGGTCTTGTGGTGCTGCTGGGTCCTCGCGCACTTGGCACTCTTCCAGCTGGATTTGCACAAAGCCCTTGCACTGCTGCAGCCTCTGAACTTTGCACGTGGCTGGGGAAATTTGGAGAAGCGTGTTCTTCTCCATCTCCCCCTCTCCCCTTCAAAGTGACAACATGGCTTTTGCAATGCAACCGATTGATCTTGCTGTTGTTTTGGTTGCTGCTGGAGTTGAGGAGGAGCAGCAGGAGGAGGAATTGTGGGCACAGGAGGCCCAGGCCTTACCACTTGCAGGAGTAGAGGGAGATTTCTACCAGAGGCAAGAGGCGGCTGCTATTCATCCAGACTGGTGGGGAGGATGGGGGGGGGGGGCGCACAGGAGAAGGAGAGAGCAGATACCCCAGCAATTCTGTGCACAAGTGTCATTTAAACAAATATCGGACACTGTGTGCCACCAAACTCTCTGCCTCCAAAAGGTAACCTGTTGCAGGACCTGGAACCTAGAGGCAGGAGGGGGCATCCAACCTCAGAGGCTGTCAAATTAATGGCCTCTCTGGACTCCTATGTAACTGGCTCCTTGCAGAGCCCTACTGGAGATGTGTCCCTACAACATGTGACAGAAGGTTAAAGAGGGAGAAAGGAATCTTGGATGCCAAGCACATGATGCACATTTCCCCATTCAATATAGGACAAAGCATCAAGAAAATTACAGGAACAGGCCTTTCAGCCTTCTAACCCTGTAGCGACCAAGCTATTATTTTCCCCTATCCTTCCGGGGCTATATGCTTCTATTCCCATCCCATTCACATAGCCATAAAGACACCTTTTAAAGGCCACTGTTATATCTGCATCCGCAATCTTCCCTGGCAGCGAGTTCCAGGCATCCATTACCCTATCTGTGCAAATAAACATGTTTGGTACATCTCCTTTAAACCTTGCACTCAAAACAGTTTACTCAAGAAGTTGCCTCAAAGTGTGGAGGAATGATGAGTACTCAGACCTTGATGGCAGTCTACCTGTGACTCTGCTTTCAAGGAGCTATGAGCCTGTACCCATTGATCTCTTTGTTCTGTAACTCTCCGCAGTATCTATCATTAACTGAGTAAGTCCTGCCCTGATTCAATATATCAAAATGCATCACCTAGCATTTATCTAAATAAAACATCATCTGCCATTCATCAGCCCACTGACTCAATTGATCAAGATCCCATTGCAATCCTAAATAATTTACTTCACTGTCCACTATTCCACCAATCTGCAAACTTACTAACAAAGCCTCCTTTTCCTGGCTCCTTTTTATGGACGAAAAGGGAATGGTTTAGGTTGGAGGGTCATTGCTTTTTCCTAATTGGTCGGCGCAACATCGAAGGCCGAAGGGCCTGTTCTGCGCTGTAATGTTCTATGTTCTATGTTCCTATATTTACATTCAAATCATTAATATAAATGATGAATAACAGTGGACCCAGCAATGAGACACACCACTGGTCAAAGTCCTCCAGATTGAAAAACAACTCTGTACAACCACTGTCTGGTTTCTGTTATCAAGCCAATTTTGTATCCATTTAGCTATCTCACGCTGGATCCTGTGAGATTTAACCTTATGCAACAACCTTACCATGCAAGACTTTATCAAAGGCCTTGTTAAAGTCCGTGTAGACAACATCAACTGCATTGCCTTCATCTACTTTTTTGGTTATCCCCTGAAAAAACTCAATCATATTTGTGAGACATGATTTTCCACTCACAAAATCATGCTGACTGACCCTAATCAACCTTTGTGTCTCTAAATGCCTGTAGATCCTATCTCTCAAAATACCTTCTGACAATTTCCCCACAGATGTGAGGCTCACCAGTCTGTCCTTTCCAGGCTTTTCCCTGCAGCCCTTTTTAAACAAAGACACAACATTTACCACCCTCCAATCTTCAGGAACCTCACCTGTGACTATTGATGATTCAAATATCTCTGCTAGGGGACCCGCAATTTCCTCCCTAGCCTCCCACAATGTCTTGGGATACACTTCATCAGGTCCCAGGGATTTATCTGCCTTGATTACTTTAAGGCTTCTGGCACCTCCTTCTCTGTAATATATACACTTTTCAAGACATCATTATTTATTTCCCCGCTTTTCTCAACAGTAAATACTGGTGAGAAATATTCATTTAGGATTTCACCCAATTCTTGTGGATCCTTGCGTACAAGAACCTCCCCTTCTCTTGAATGCTCCAGTGCCTGCTGCTCCTCAAAGGGGGTGAGGCTCCTTAAAGGGGGTGAGGACCCAGAGGTCTGGCTCACCACCCCTGCATCACCCTCTCGTGGGTGTTGTGCTTGGTCTTCTCCTGCGGAGACAGAAGGCGCCATTAATGAAATGATGGTGTGACTCTTGCAGTGCATCACATTGTGGCCCTTAGAAAGCAAACGCAGTGAGGTTCTTCGGGAGTAGGGGAAGGAGGTGCCTGGGGGTCAGGAACAGGAAACAAACAAGGTGCTGGGAATGGAAAGACTTGGGGGAGATTTGGGGAAAGATGCAAGATGGGATTAGCACTCACCCTTGCTGCGCAGATGAAATCATTGAATTTTTTCCAGCACTGCTTCCCAGTTCGGAGGGGCCAGAGTCTTGGCACTGACTAAGGCAGCAACTGCCTCCCAGCTCCATTTCCCTCAGCCTCCCCTTGGTCTGCATCCTCCGAGGGGGGTAAGACAGTGTCATGCCTCACCTCTGCCGCATCCAACAATTTCCCCAGGCATCCTCAGAGAATCGGAGCCTGGTCATGTGCACAGTTTGTGCAGGAATGCCTGCCTGTCTGTACATTCTTGTGTTTTTAATGGAGCTGCCCCTCTGCAGTTTGGCAGAGCATTCCAGCAACTTACATACAGTTTGCTGTTAGCATTGAGGGCAAGGCAAGTGAGCACTTGCAGATGTGCTGATGGGGAGAGGAGTTGGATGGTGGATGAGTGGCTCAATGATTGGGGATGGGGGGGAGAGAGAGAGAGAGAGAGAAAGAGGTGTCATAAAGTCACTGGAGCCTGGGGGGAGATGGGGGCCTTGTGCAGGAGGCTCCAGGGTGGGTGGGAGCAGGCATCACTCTGCCTGATGTTGGTAGGGTGCAGAGGGGAGGGTGGATCTCTCTGCCTGAGATTAATGAGGGTAAAGGAGTATCTGCTGCCACTATACATGAGATCAGAGGAGAAAAAGGGGGTCTACTGCCACTCTGCCTGAGATCGGTGGTGAGGTGGGAAACGAGGTCCACTGACACTCTGCCTGAGATCGATGATGGGGAAGGGGGAGGGGGTCTGCTGTCTCTTGGCCTGTGATCAACACGGGTAAAGGTGGGGACCACTGCCACTCGGCCTGAGATCAATGATGGGGAAGGGGATCTGCTGCCACTCTGCCTGAGATTGGTAGGGGAAGGGACTGCGATCATTCTAGGTGGTGTTGTGGTGTGGTGGGTGGTGTGGTGGTGGTGGTGGGGGGGGGTGGGGGGGGGGGGGGGGGGGGGGGTCATTAATATTGTGGTTTGGGACAATGTCGCGGAGAAGCCGGGGGAAGCATTAGCTGGTTCAGGAGGGGGGTGGCAGAGGAGCATTATTTGATCTTTTTTTTGCATATGTGCAGTTGGACGTCCCATCAGAATTGCAGGATTTTGAGCGTGTTAAGCCCTGCCCCACAAGTTTGTGCAGTGCGATTCAGAATTGCTGATACCTTTTCAGGCAAAGTATGTACGCAGTGCCTGGAAACAGGTCTAAAAGTCGGATCTGAAACCCTCCCAGTTTCAAGTCCACCCAGCACTTAAAATTAAAATAATAAAATAGGGCCTAATATGTTAATACTTAATATACTAATACTAAAGTTAAACACTTTCCAATCCTCAGGACTCTTGCTGTAAACTTAGCCACCTCACAATTAAAGTTTGAGTAATTTCAGTCTTTGTCCTCTTGAGACAATATGTAACATTTGTTCTTTCAAGCAGTATTTCCATCCCTGGCAAGGCCAACATTTATTGCCCTTCCCTATTTACCCTTTCATAAGGTACATTTGCCACAGGCTTTGACTTGCTCTTCCAGAACCTTCCACACATCTGACAAAGGAACACCGTTTCCGAAAGCTTGTGGGTTTACTATCAAATAAACTGGTTGGACTTTAACCTGGTGTTGTGAGACTTCTTACTGTATTTACCCCAGTCCAACGCTGGCATCTCCACACCATGACTGCTCTTCCAGACGCAGTATTTATATAGTTTGTCTATTTAAAATCCTGTCTCGTGTTAACCCAGAATATTAATGGTGAGAGAGTCGTTGCAATTGAAACGCAAGTGAGATGGTTAGACTCTCCCTTGTTGGAGGTGGTCGTTACCAGCCACTTATGTAGCATAAATGTGTCTTGACACTTTTCACCCCAAACCTGAATGTTATCCAGGTTTTCCGCACGCAGGGACATATTGTTTCATTAGCTGAGGAATACTGAATGGAACAGCACTCTGCAATCATCAGTAAACTTCTCCACTTCATGATAGAAAGAATAAAGGTCATTGCTGCAGCAGCTAAAGATAGTGCAAAGGCAAATTTGAGGGCTCGTGCCAGGGTCCCACTGTGCACCAAGACTTGTATTTGCCTCCAAAAATCAATTAGTTACTATCTGGATCCCCACAGACCCTCTACTCCATGGGGATCTAGGCAGAATCTCCAGTACTTGGTTTCTTTGCATGTCCTTTTACTTTTGCACTTATTTGAAAGACGTGGAGGAAAAGGAGGCCAGGATTATCTCTTACCACCTTATTTCATTGCTTACTCTGGAGTCATATTGGACCAGGTAAGGGAGTCAGATATCCTTCCCTGTATAACATTAGTGAACCATTTCAATTTTGACAACAATGTGACAACTTACAGATAACCTTTTCTGCTACCAGCTTTTAATTTCCTGAATAAACTGGTATCTAATTCTGGAATTGTCATATTCTTTGGATTATTGCTCCAGCCTTTTGATTGTCATTCATGTAATGTTATAATCCTCCACCCCCTCACTTCTTTGAGCTTGTCCATTCTGTCAGCTCTGTGTCCTTGTATTTCAATAGTTCTGGCAATATTCTGGTTTAACTTGGTCCTTGTATGTCAGGGTGCATTATGCTTTCCTTCAATACATGTTGCTAATTTTTAAATAGGTTTTATTTCTTTAGCTCTTCCCTCTCTGTATGATTATACTCTTATTAAAAAATGTTCTCCTGATGTAAATTTGAATCAAATGGTTTTAAATACCTTTAATTCTAAGATAGGCATTTACAAAATAGATGTTGTTCAATGACTTTTGTTATTTGTGTATGTTCGTTCTCTAAACTTGAAAATATCCAACTTGTAAGTGAAGAGATATAGCAGGTTAATTACGATCCTATTATTATGTATTAAATACAGCAAGCACAATTTAAATATTCTTCCTTGTTACTTAGGCTAAGGCAGCCATTGGCCTTGCTGCCATTGGCCACTTGTATGGAAATCACAATTAATCATTCAAAATAACCTCTTTAATATCTGCAAAATTATTCTATACCTTTCGCTATAAGTATGGGACTTTAATTGTGAAAATAGAAACTGGCCTATATACTTTGGCTAAATAACTGTTTGTTTAGCCCACAGAATTTGCACAATCACAAGTTATTAACCATAGCTTGAATTTTAATCTGAACCAACAATTAATAAATGGCAGTAATATACTGGGTGAATAGATTATTTTATCAATCCATTATCAGTGAATTACTCTTCCATTCTCACTGGTATTGCTATTTTCACAGGATATTGTTAATTCAGTCTAACTTTGGGTTCTTTCCTACATATGAAAAAATTCTGCCTAGTGCTTTTTTGACCTTTTTACTGTGAATTTATAACAGCATTCAGGGTAGTTAATAAGTGTGCTCAATAGTTTCTGTGCTGATTCTTGCCATTTGGACTGTTGCCTGGAATATGAATCTAAATACCAGTGATGCCATGTCCCTGTGCTCACCTACTGAAGCTTGTAAGTTCTGCTTCTTATTAATTTAAAATAAACTGGGCTTTTTTTTAAATGAAGCTGCTCTAGTTGAACTCAATCATTGGAAACATCCGAAGGTTCTCTCTGTAATGCTTTGCATTGTAAGTCAGTTTTCTTTTCAGTTCATTTGTCCATTGGAATGGCGTTTTTGGGCACCCAGCCCTTTCAGAAGCAGACTGCACCAGCTGCCAGCATCAGTGCTCAAATGCCAGCAAAATATTCTCCATTATCCGCATGGGGCAAACTTTGGTGCTGACTTCCTGATTTCTTTCCCAGTTTTAAACCAGGCACCTTGCCAGCTGGCTGTGCACAGGAGAAAAATAATAATTCAGCTAGCATCCGAAATGAGAGTGCTATGTAATTGCGTCAATCTTAGCTGACATTCTGCGATTCAGATGCAGATGGGGGTCAGCTAGCTCGAGGAAACAATGAAAAGAGCTACATAACCCTTTCCCCTTCATTTACCCATTTTATAAAAACATTTCTTCAGGTGAAAAAGAAACTTTACACCCTTGGTGGCTCCAGGGATATAACATATTTGCAACACTCCTTTTCATTTTATTTGCCCTCATTGCCAGCCTCACTCGAGTGTCACACATTTAATTATAAACAGGGTACCACCACTATTTCTGCTTGTGCAATGGAAACCATGAAGGAAATGTTAACCCAGTAACAGGAAACTTGCTGTATGTATCCTTCCTTGTTTTTGGTGACAGACAGATTGCAGCTAAAGATTGCCTTACCGAAAATACATTTGACCTATATCTTGCATGACTTTGGCAGGAGTTTTGCTTGGGGGAAGGTGGGGAATGGGGTAAAATACCATGGACTTGTTTTCTATGCACCCCCTTCGTCCTGCTGCAATATTACCCGCAGCAGATTGGTGTGGGGGCCACAGTGCTTTGTTAAATTTAGCTCGTGGTTCTCTTTGTCACCTCCCACCTAGTATCTATTTTATTGACACACTACAGAAGTTGCTCAGTCAGATTCAGTTTTTTTCTATGTTTCAGATCTGGGCACCACATCTCAAGAAGGATACGTTTGAGAGACTACAGCACAAATTCAACAGATTAATATTGGGGCCAGGAGGGTTAAACATGTGGATTGGTTGTACTGACTAGATCTGTACTCCTTGGAGATGGATTGTTAAGGAGTGATGTGATTGAGGTGTCTACAATGATCAAAGGAGTTGATGGACTGGATAGAGAGAGACCATTTCCCCCTAAACAAGGGGGCAATACTAAATGTTAGAGCTAGGCCACTCAGCGTGATGTCTGCAAGCGTTAGTGCACATTCCAGGGAGTGGATATCTGTCTCTTATGTATCTCTTGCTGTAAAAGGGCAATTGTTTACAAATTGCAGAAAAAGGGGAGCTCCATTTGAAGAATTACATTCACCAGACAGCTCGGAATGAGTTTATTGCTCACAGATGAAGTGACAAGTTAGCTTCACGACAAGGAGCCACAAGTTAAATATTTTAACAGGACATTGAGAATGGAGCGTTTAACCCCAGAGCATGAGAGTGGAATCAGTGCTGGTTATCACACACTGCAGCAGGAGATCAGTTGTGGGGCTTACAAGATGTAGTATTTAACAACAAACTACCACAGGCAGTGGATCTATAAACCTGTGCTGCTGATTAATGTTCATTGTGGAAGCTATGCTTTTCTGTGGCATCGAGTCGGTGGACAGGAATTTTTATTTCCACTAATGTATGGTTTGGAGGCAGATGAGTAGCTAAAAAAAACTAATTTTACATCAGCTCCATAACCTGACTCCAGCATGACCACTTTTGGGTTTAATGGAGATGTTTGTGACTAGCTGCAGTCAGGACCTTAATTAGTGCCTGCAGGCGAGTACTTAGCGCAGAAATGAACAACATTAGGCGATGTTGATGAGTTTTTTTGCTTTGAATTTGATTTACCTTTAAATTTAACATCTATAGCATGTATTTCTTTGGCTCAAAAACTAACAAGCGGAACAGAGGGGAGGTTGAACTGCAGTCCAGGTCATATTTAAACAGTCATTGTCTCGACTGAATAAAAGCTCCCTTACAAATCTCTCAGTCAAATGCTTGGTGGAACGTACTTGTGTGTATGCTGCTTCTTCAAAACTTTGGACGTTTCCAAACTGACAAGTTCAGATTGTGAGGTACCTTGGATATGTGTGACAGCATATCAGAAGAGGAACCACAGTCTTTGGCAGTTGGGGACTCAGCACCCACAGAAGAGGGATGTGTGTATGAACGAGATGCATCAGGAGAGAGACGCTTATGCAGATAGGTGGAGGTGCGGGGGCGGGAATGGGTGGAGTTGAGGTTGCAGGAGGCATTAAATCATCATAGGGTCTATAGAGACGTCTTGGAAGAACAGTGCTTCTGAGGTCTGAGATAGAACGTAGAACATAGAACATTACAGCGCAGAACAGGCCCTTCGGCCTTCGATGCTGCGCCGACCAATTAAGAAAAAGCAATGACCCTCTAACCTAAACCATTCCCTTTTCATCCATAAACTTATCTACTAACCTCTTAAACGCCACCAAACTTGGCGCATCTACCACTGATGGACATATAAGTTGGCTATAATACCTGCAACCCCTTGCAGGCAGAGCTGCCATTTCACTCCCAAGCCTTTTTGAACCTTAGTCGTGCATTGCCTGTTACTGAAGATGGGACACCCGTTGCTAACCCAGCCACATCCATTGCCGCCTCCAATTCGGGGATACCCTTTCATCGTGAAGGTTCGGCTGTGATGGAATTCTCCCATGTTCTTGCTGCCAAAATAAATAGCAGGCACAGTTGGGAGAATTCAGCGGGATATCCAAAACTTGGTTTCACTCTGACATGTTATGGAGAGTGGGATCATTGATGTTACCCACCATGCAGGATCGGGAATCCTGCTGGAGGCTGACAATGAAAGTGATTGACATCCCACTGATGGCACACCGTTGAAGGCCTGACTGGAGTCTTTCCCCCACACTCAGTTTCCATGACGCAACCGGGAAAACATGCCATTCCAGAACATGTCAGGGCGATGTCCAAATGTCATGGCTTACCTTTAGAGCCTTGCTCAGCCTGCGGACATCCAATGAAACGATGATAATTGTGCCTACTGGACCCTGGAACAACACATGCATTGCATTGTGGGTGAGGCCTTAGCCAATTGGCTCCTTTTAGAAGGTGGAAATTCTCTATGCATTTATTACAACTCCATTGAGGCTTTGGGTTTGCAGGGAGTTAGCTAAAGCTTGGGATTATCTTTCAGAGACTTGACCATGGGATGAAACTTCTTCCAGGGACATTGCCATGGTCTGCAGGATGGAAGGCAACAGGAGGTACTGAAGGGACGAGAGGGGATGCTAAGGGGAAATGTTCACTTCAAAAGATTGAGGAGGAGGCAATAAAAGTTGAACAGGTACAGGAGTAGTATTGGAACTGAATCAGTGGACCCTGTTTTACCACTTTGATCCAAAGTGCTGGGTGGACTTGAACAGGGAATGTTTCAGGTCCGACTTTTAGATCTGTTCCGAGGCGCCTCCATATGCACTCAGCCTCCAAAAATATCAGTAACATCGAATCACACTGCACAAGCCTGGGGTGGGGCCAAACACATCCAAAACCCTGCAGTTCCAATCAATGCCTCCAATTCACACACGCATAAAAATATTGATAGAAATGTAGCTCCCCTCCTACATCACTCCCGGAAAAGAAAACGCCTCCCCCAGCCCCATAGACATTGTCCCACTCCCACAACATTACTGACTCCTTATTGCCCCACTCCCACCACCCACACCAAGCACAGTCCCCTCCCCCATCCTCCCCTTCCCCTTACCTATCTCAGCGGACTCCTCCTTTACCTCCTCTATGATCTCAGGTACAGTGGCAGCGTCCCCCCCTTGCATGCCACAGATCTCAGGCAGAGAGATCCACCCTCCCCCCACCACCTTACCGACAGAGAGATCCCCCTCACCCCCAGCCTGGAGCCTCCTGCACAAGACCCCCATCTCCTCCAGCCTCCAGTGGCTATGTGACATCTCCTTCTCTCTCCCCTATCCCCAATCATTGAGGCACTGATCCACCCCCCCACCCCTCCCCGTCAGCACCCTGCAAGTGCTCACTTGCCTTCCCCTCAATACTAACACGTAAACTGTATGGAGCTTGCTGGAATGCTCTACCAAACTGCTCGAACAAGCTCCATGAAAAACTCAAGAATGGACAAGCAGGCAGACATTCCTGCACAAAATGTGCGCACGACCAGCCCTCGTGACCTGAGGGTGACCTGGGGAGGCTGCTGGATGCAGCAGAGATGAGGTGAGATACCTTTTCTCCTCCCCCAGGAGGACCCAGGGAAGCTGATGGAAATGTAGCCTTGGGAGAGAGTCACTGCCTCAGTCAGCGCCAGGGCAGTGTGCACCCTGAATCGGGAAGCAGTGCCACAAGAAGGTCAATGAGCTCACCCAGTCAGCAAGGGTGTGTGCTTAAACCCATCTTGCATCTTCTCCCATACTCGCCCAGATCCTCCCGTTCCCGCATGATTCCAGCCCGTCACACCCAAGCACCTCCTTGCTGTTCCCCTCCAAAAGGACACCCATAAGCAGCAGACAGCCATTGAATGCTAAGCACTTATCTCCTCACTAGCCCTCACTGATGGAAGCCCTGAATCAGACTTATACGGAGCATGCCAATTCTAGATTGGAGAACGCAGTGATAAAGTTGAGTGTGTAGCCGACTGAGTCAATTTAAATGCATGCATGCAGATCACTCTTCTCGCTTCACGCCTGACTTTACCAAGTTTTTGCACCCAAAAACAGGCATAGCTCAATGGTGGAATTGGGCCCAGTTTGTGGGTGGAGATGCAAATGACCTCAGTTGGCCACTGAATGGGAATAGCAACAGTCAGCTTTGAATATACTGGGAATCATTCCAATGGGTTTGATGGATGAAGGCTCCATGTGCAAGGAGAATGCTTACATGGTGTCTCCTGCCACAGACCCTTCCTCCTGCAGATTCACTTGTGGTCAGTTATATGCAGAACCAGTTGATGGGGCTGTTAGGGGAGGGCGATGGGGTGTTGGGGGACTGTGTTCACTGAAGAATGATAGATTTTTAAAAAGTAACATACTGCAGTGAAAATGAATAGATTGCAGATGTTTGATTTTTGAAAGTTATACGTTCACCTTTGGTATCAGTTGTGATCAAGATTTCATAATTTTTCTTGATTTACTGCTTGACCTGCCCTAATGCAGGGGTGGAGACAGCCCCCTGAAATGTTCCCTTTGATGATTTTGGCAATCATCCTCTGCAGTGTGTGGAAGCTTACAGGACTCAAGCTTCCTTTAGCTGTCCTGCTGTGGGCCAGCTGTTCCCTCTGCCTGTGGCGACAGAGGACAAGGTTGGAGGGCTCATAGGAAAAGGAGGTTGAGAAGATGCAGGCTACTTCGGGAGTCCTGAATGGATCATCCAGTAGTGTCCAGCTACCGCTCTGCCTCCCTTTGAGTGCCGAAGGCTCCAGCCCTTGAAGGGAAGGAGCTGCTGGAGCAATGTTGCTGGTGCAGGAACTCACCCCTGTCTGCCGCAATGGAGTGCAAGTCTCCACGCATCTCGGGAAGAAACTGAGCATTCTGCTGGACCAAGGTCTCCATAGCATTTGCCATTCTCCCCATTGAGAACTCGCTTCATGCAGATATGAGTACCATTACAACAGAGGGCAGACAGATGAATTTTGACTTGCATCCCACTCTGGTGAAGGTTCCAACAGCTCTGCCTGATGGTGCTTAGCTTCTTACTGACTCTCCACTATGAGTTGACAGGCCGATCTCAGAGGCTTGTTACCTGACTCAGACCTTCCCAGCAGTTGTCCATGTGCCAGGAGCTCTACAGAACCTTCCTCCTCTTGATGCAGACACCCGTCCATGCAATGATCCTTCCTAATCTAGCACTAATTCCCACTCAGATGTGTGTTTCTGATGCTGATGGAGGGTGCAGGTGGCATCTGTACAAGTTCCCATTTTCTCCTCTGTCCTGGCTCCTCACTGGGCTGGGCTGAGGACTGAGAGGGAGTCTTCCTGCTTAGTATTTGACCTCTTCCCAGAAGCACTTATAATCGAGGGAGGAGAATGCTAGTGACATTAGTTATCCCAATGTGGTAGCAAACTGATGCGCAAGTTCCCATAGAATGGATGGATCTTTCTGGATGGACTCCCAAGCCGAAGCTCCCCATCACCAATGACATGGTCACACTCCACTCCTGAAGTCAGAAGCCCTGTCCTCAAACTCAATGAGATACCTCGGATGTGCACAGTCATCCCTCAATCCATCTTCTGCTCTTCCTTGCAGTTGTGATTGATCTTGATCAAAGTCATCAAAGGGAGCAAGTCTTGAAGCAGGACACAGGGGTTTGAGAGGAGTTGGGTGTTGCATATACTTGAACATTGCAATTTGGTTAATTTCTCCTCATAGGTTAGTCCACTTTTCTGCAACAGAGCATCACTGGTGCAAATTGTTAAGAAGGGTGTGGACCAGCTCCCTCCAGAGCTCTGAGCCCATCCACATGGAAGGAGACAGTTCAGACATGTAGACTTGATTCGCAGAGGCTGCTGGTCCCCTCTGCACGTAAGCCTATTTTCACACACTGTCTCCCCCTTTCCATGAAGTTTTCTATGTTTGTTGAAGGGTAAAAGAGGTACAGTGGGAATTCCACCACAAATGTACCTCAGTGGGGCTGTAAGCAATGACTATGCAGCTGTCACTATGGCCCATGCACCCTGACATAATGGCTTCTTTGTGGTTAATGCAAGCATACAAAAAAAAGTTTAAAAGTTTATTTACTAGTAACAAGTAGACTTACATTCACACTGCAATGAAGTTCCTGTGAAAATCCCCTAGTTGCCACACTCTGACACCTGTTTGGATACACTGAGGGAGAATTTAACATGACCAATACACCATGCACATCTTTGGAATGTGGGAGGAAACTGGAGCACCCGGAGGAAACCCACGCAGACACAGGGAGAATGCGCAAACTCCACACAGACAAAGATCCAAGCTGAGAATCAAATTGGGGTAACCACAATGCCACTGATGTACCCTGGCAAAGCAAATAAAGGCTACCAATTCCCCCAAAATTGCTGAACTGGGAGAAAACTGATGTAATCACAATGTTTTCTCAGTTGAACTTCAGACCTGAATCTCCACACTCTGTGCAATGCAGAGGTCCCAATCATGAATCTCAATAAAAATCCAGGGGAATGGGTCCTATTCGCACCGGAGTCTGACAGTTCTGGGACTTTGTGTATGTGCAATGGCCCCGATCTGTCAGTCTCCCCATTTACTGGCTAGTCCGATATTCCTGCAGTGCTGCCTCTCCAGCTCCCCCCACTGCCCAATTGTGGCCTCATCATGATCTGTAGAAGCCAATCTTAGGTCAGCTTGACTACCCCCCCCCCCCCTTCCCCGGAGTGCCTCATTTTTTGCCACATCTCCCCCAGTAGAGGCAATCACCTCACCCCAGCAGACACCCCACATCGCTGCCTCTCCCTGAGCTACAGAACACCTCCCCCCCCCGAAGCAAACCACTCCCTGAGGGGTAGATCCTCTGTCGATAGACTACACCCCTCCCTAGCCCACCCTGATCACTCTGATCGATCCCAATGCCGAGTGGTAGCGGGACCTCCCACCCCCCCACTGATCACCCCCTAGGCTCCACCCACGATATGCCAAGACCTTTTGACCCTGCCCCCTTGCCTTGTCTTTTGTTACCTTGACTCTGCATCTTGCCCCACTAGCACTGCTCCTTGCCCCAAGACTACACCCCATTGGCACTGCCTGATGCCCAATGGGCAATGCCAAGGTATCTCCCTGGGCATGGAAACTTTGCCCTTTAGGCAGTGCCAAGGGCACAGGCTGGCAATGCAAGGTTGCCCATGTCCAGGGGGCACCACACCCACCACTTGACCACCCGACCCTCTGGTGGGCCCCGATTTTCCCCCCCTTC
Organism: Sphyrna mokarran; assembly: GCA_024679065.1. NCBI lineage: Eukaryota > Metazoa > Chordata > Chondrichthyes > Carcharhiniformes > Carcharhinidae > Sphyrna > Sphyrna mokarran. Next base: position 72,385,432 of record JAGIQG010000013.1, on the reverse strand, counting down.
AGTCTGACAGGGTCTCCTATTAGTTCCCTGTAAGTGGGGAGTTCCTCTAAATCCTGCTGGAGTCAAATTCTCCTAGCGGGCTGAGAGATGCACCCGGCACAGAATTCTCCAGGCCTGATAGTGAGATTCAAAACACATTAAAACAAGATTTAAATTACCTTCCTCTCTTCCCACCATCCCAACTGCGCCTGTTCTCCTGCTCTGGGAGAAGCGTCGGGAATGCATGCGTGAATCCCACAAAATGGCCAACATGAGATTCTCTCATCCCGATCCGCCAAACAAATGTGTGCGTTGAAATGGGAGAATTGCCCTCAATGTTGTTCATCCTTTTCTGGCACTGTATAGCTGGCCTCCTGCGCTATTCCCTGGGCACTTACAGCATTGACAACCATCAGGTGGTTTCCCTGCTCAGCCTCCTCATCCTATCAGCTGCAAAGAGTATAATCCTCTGGAACTACCAAATGGGCCAAAAGGATGTGGATGAAGGCGTCATTAAATATAGAATATTACGGCACAGTACAGGCCCTTCGGCCCTCAATGTTGTGCCGAGCTGTATCCAAACCCAAGATCAAGCTATCCCACTCCCTATCATTCTGATGCGCTCCATATGCCCATCCAATAACCGCTTGAAAGTTCCTAAAGTGTCCAACCCTACTATCACAGCAGGCAGTCTATTCCACACTCTACCCACCCTCTAAATAAAAAAATCTACCTCAGACATCCCTCCTATATCTCCCACCATGAGCATTATAGTTATGCCCCCTAGCTACATCCACCCAAGGAAATAATCTCTGAATATCACTCTATCTATCTATCCAACCCATCATCTTATAAACCTCTATTAAGTCACCTCTCATCCTCCTTTGCTCTAAAGAGAAAAATCCCAGCTCCCTCAATCTTTCCTCATATGACCTTCCCTCCAAACCAGGCAGCATCCTGGTAAATCTCCTCTGCATTCTCTCCAATGCTTCCACATCCTTCTTATAGAGAGGTGACCAGAACTGGACATAATACTCCAAATGTGGTCTCACCAATGTCCGGTGTAGTTGCAGCATAACCCCTCAGCTCTTAAACTCAAACGTTCTGTTAATAAACATCAGCACTGGCCCCTCAGCTCCCCTTCCAAACTTTCTGGTTAGTAATGAGTGGACGTCTGGGTGCCTTTTAAAAAATGGTGCCCAGATACGATAGGGGAGCATGCGCCATCCAGCTCACTCTGCCATTCAATACATTACAAAACTCCCAGCGGTACCTTTGATGAAAGTTGGGGAGACAAGATACTGTGGGATTTCCTGTCAGCCTCTGCTGTGGGAAATAGTCTCCGTTAACATCCTCACCACCGCCACAGGACTTCATCCCAGATGGGAAAATTCTGCTCCTCAAAAAAAAACACAAATAAAATCCTCTACACCAACTCCAGGCTACTGTACTCATCCCTCTGTATTCCTATGCACTAAACTGTTCTTCAGTTATCCTTACTGTTCAATGGGTCCCTATGTACTGGCAATTCATCATAAACTTAATGAATGAGCAAAGTTGACCCTTGGGGGTAAAAAAAAGCTGCCATGATTTGAATGAATAAATTTTATATTGATTGAAAATTTAAAATCATATTGTTATGTCACACATCCACATGCATGCATTTAGTGAATTACGATTGCTTCAACTTGCACTTTTTATCACTCCTATGGTGGTGAATTCAACACAGTTTCAGCAGAGGTGGAAGTAACTGCTCACATCCCTCCTTAGAATGTGAGATACTTTCAACCTCTGGATTTCAGTGTTTCTCACTTATCTCCAGGGTATCCTGCTTCTTTGGAACATAGGAGCATAGGAAATAAAAGCAAACCTGCTTCACTATTTACCTATATTATAGCTAATCTATTGCAACAGCCATTTCCCTGCACTTTCTTCAAATCCCTTGATGCCTTTATGTGCTGAAATCTATCAAATCTCTATCTTGAGTACACTCAGTGAATGAGCTTCTAAAGCCCTCTAGGGCAGGTAATTCCAAAATTTCATCACTCTCTGACAGAAGAAATTCCTCCTCAAGTCAGTCTTAAATAACTTGCCCCTTATTCTGAGATTATGTCCCCGACTCTGGATCCCTCAGCCAGGGAGCTATTCTTCTTACATATATCTTGTTGAGCCCTGTAAGAATCTTGTTTGTTCCAAAGTGGATATGGTACGTAAAAGAGGCAAAATGGACATAATGGCCACTACCTATGCTATCATTGGTAATTTGAACAGGACTAATCTGATAGGGTTTCTTAGAGTTGGTGGCAATATTTAGTTTGTACTGATTCCAGTTAATAGGTACCCTGATCCAGTGCTCAGCATTAGTGCACTATTGTGGGACGGTACAAATGTGACAATCTCCCGCAGAGAATGGTATTGAGCATTAAGTAGACGCCCAAACACAAGAAAGCTTCAAACATCCCTTGAAACTGTCAAAGATTACTCTCTCTGATGTTTTCCTGATGTGAGAGTGGCCTGGCGGCTCTGGATCTCCAGGGAAAGCCATCAACATTGCAACATCATCTCAGCGAGAACATACCAGGTAGAAACGATAGATTAGGAGTGAAAACTAGAATGTTAGCTGTCACAAAAGACAGGCATAGTGCTTAGGAGTAGTTGCAGATCAACTGATTGGATGTTTTGACACTTTGGAGAATAAATGGTGTGAAGTTGATGCTTGTGTACATTTAGTTCTGAGTTTGTCCCTGTGATATTCAGAGTTGGGATAACATGGGGAAATATAGATTTCTGCACATTGGCACATGGTCTTTGACCATGAGACTATGTGGAGGTTTGGGCGAGAACAGGCTGGGATGAAATGGTTTGACAAGAGAACTGTTGTCCTTTGAAAACATGGAACTGTCTGTTGCACCTTCCTTTCTCTGGTTTGTCCCTCCTGTGTAGCCTTGTTATTGCTGTGGGACGGGACAGATTAGGGTGGTGGGGTTATTCTGTCTGGGGGCTCAGCCTGGGTATTTAAAATAGTTACACTGAAGTTAGAAGTGCTTTTATTTCTTCTAATTCTTTCAGAGTAACAATGAATGTAAAATTGATCAGGAATTAGTGATTTAAATCACTTTGTCGGATGATACCCAGCCCAGCTCAATTGTGCAGGGAAAGTTAAGTCTTCTGGATAATTGCCATGTAAAGCCTTTCCTAGGAACCTCTGAGAGGAATTCCTCAGCACATCTTTAGGATATCCCCCCAAATCTAAAGCTGAGGAGCTTGGGTACAGACTGTTGAGTTTTGAGTATCTTATTTTGTCATTTACTCCTTGCGCCTGTCAGAGCACCATTAACCTGTAGAACTGAGTACTGTCTCTCCCTCCATTGGAATGATAGGAATTACAGGGTCCTTCTCAATCAAACAGTCTTCCTGAATGACGATCTCCTTGATGCGACAGTGAACAAAGAAGAAAAAAGAAAATTACAGGACAGGAACAGGCTCATCAGCCTTCCAAGCCTGCATCGATACGCCGCCCAACTAAACTAAAATCCCCTACCCTTTTGGAGACTGTATTCCTCTATTCCCATCTTATTCATGTATTTGTCCAAATGCCTCTTAAAACTCACTATCGTATTTTTTTCCACCAGCTCCCCAGGCAGCGAGTTCCAGGCACCCACCACCCTATAGTAAAATGCTTGCCTCTCGCATCTTAAATTTGCCTCTTAGTAATTGACTCTTCCATCCAGGGAGAAAGCTTCTGACTATCCATACCCCTCATAATCTTGTAGACTTCTATCAGGATGCCCCTCAACCATCGTCATTCCAGTGAGAACAAACCAAGTTTCTCCAACCTCTCCTCATAGCTAATGCCCTCCATACCAGGCAACATCCTGGTAAATCTTTTCTGTACCCTCTCCAGTGCTTGACTAAGGTCACCTACTGCTAGCTAGAAGTATCCAGGCACAAAGAGTTTGAAGATTATAGTGATCTTCACTGCTACAGGCAATGCTCCCGTTAGATGGGATTGGTCATTCTTCAGCTGGCAGTTAACGTATTTCCAAAAAGACCTCAAGAGGGCAGTGCTGCTTCTCGAGGCGTTGGAGATCAGAAATGCCTATTGAGCCTGGTGCATACATATGAAAGAGACGTCTTCTGTGAAGCGTATTGGAATCATCCAATCCAGCCTCTTCAGCATTCTTATTTTCCCCCTCTTTTCACATTGAGAAATCCATGGCCCAGTACTTGGAATAGAGCTGAGTGAAACCTGACTGAATCTCCAAAGTGTCAAATAAAGAAGTTGATGCTCTGGCAAAATAAAAACCAGCCTTCAATCACAGCGCATATAATGCATTTGTCAATGTGGAATATTAGAGTTCTGATGAAAAGTCATTAGCTGTTTCTCTCTCCATTGTGTTATCTGTCCTGCTGAGTATTTCCAGCACTTTTTGTTATTATTCCTCAGTGTTGTGCTCCCCTGAAAGATACCTCTGTGTAGATCTTATGGCAGCTCATTTATCTGGGAATGGAATTCAGAGGAGCTGGTTGGCAGAGCTAGCCACGCTTTGTTAACTCCATATTTATCAGTTACATACGGTTCCTGATGGGGTTTAATGAGGAGCGTGCATTGTGATGAGGATAACCTCGAGAGTTTTTAACATTGTATTTGATCTGGGTGTCGCTAGTAACCCACTCCATTCAGAGAATCACTGCAACTCTACCCCCAGAGCAGGTAGTAATTCAATAGAAACTCAAAATTGTGGTCTTATCGTACACGTGGTACTGGTTCCACATGGTATTAGGATCAAGTGTGAGGAGAGCATTGGCTTTGGATGCAGATGGTCTATAAACATCAGGGTTCTTATAAATCAAAAACAGAAAAATGTTGGAAAATCTCAGCAGGCCTGACAGCATCTGAGGAGAGAGAGTAGAGCCAAAGTTCTATTGGACATCTAGACTCAAAATGTTGGCTCCACTCCCTCCCCACAGATGCTGTCAGATCTGCTGAGATTTTCCAGCATTTTTCCCTTTTTGTTTTAGATTCCAGCATCTGCAACATCTTGCATTTATCTTAGGATACATATGAATGATTTTTTAACTGATTAACCTTTACTCGCAAAGTGTCCAGGATTCATAATGCTGGCTTTCTACATCTGAATTAACTGACGTATCTGCAAAAAGTGGAAAGGAATTGTGCAAATTAGTTTTGCTCTGATTGCTAACTGTCTGCAAGCAATTCATTTCAACACAGAAAAACACATTTCAAATGAGCATGTGTACTCATGTCAAAGTATTTACAGACTTGGACACACATACACATAGTGTTCCTTTTGATATTTTACTGAGCAACAGAAACTTGTATTTATACAGAGCCTTTAATTAAAAAATTATTAATGGGATATGGGTGTCAATGACTAGATCAGCATTTATTACACATTGCCCTTGAGAAGTTGATGGTGAGCTGCCTTCCCGAACAACTGTAGTCTATATGGTATATATACACCCACATTGCTGTTAGTGAGGGCTTCAAGAATTTTTATCAGTGATAGTGAAGAAATGGCAATATATTATAAAGTCAGGATGATGAGTGACTTAGATTCATAGCATCATAGAATCCTTACAGTGCAGAAGGAGGCTATTTGGCCCATCAAGTTGGTGCTAACTCTCTGATAGGTTATCATACCGAGGCCCTATACCTGTAACCCCATGTATTTACCCTGCTAATATCCTAACCTTTATGTCTTGGGACACTAAGGGGCAATTTAGCATGGCTAATCAGCTTAACCTGCACATCTTTGGACTCTGGGAGGAAACTGAAGGCTGGAATCGAATCTAACTCCCTGGTGCTGTGAGGCAACAGTGCTAATCATCCTGTCAATGCCCTTGGAAGGGAACTTTCAGGTGGTAATGTTCCCGTGTGTCTGATGCTCTTGTTCTTCTAGATGGTAGTGACTGGCAGTTTGGGAGGTGTTGTCCAAGGAGCCTTGGTGAGTTCCTTCAATGCATCTTGTAGATGGTGCACACAGCTGCTGCTGTCTGTTGATGATGGAGGTGTGGATATTTATGGAAAGGGTCGTAATTAAGGGAGCTGCTTTCTCCTGAACGGTGTCGAGCTTGTTGAGTGTTGTGTAACTGCATTCATCCAGGCAAATGGAGAGTACTCCATCAACTCCTGAATTGTGCCTTGTGGATAGCTTTTGGGGAGTCGGGAAATGATTTACCTTCTATAGAAGTCTTAGCCTCTAACCAGGTATTGTAGCACAGTATTTATATGGCTAGTCCAGTTGGGTTTCTGGTTAATGGTACCCCAGGAAGTTGATAGTGATGTGAGTAATAGCATTGAATATTAATGGGCCATGATTAGATTCTGCCTTGTTGATAATCACAGTCATTGTCTGCCACTTGTGTGGTGCAAACTTTGGGGACAAACCTCCCAAAAGTGCTGAATTAGTGGGAAAACTGGCCTAGGTCACATCTGTTTTCTCAGTGCAGCTTCAGGCTCCAATCTCCCCACACTCTGCACTGCAGACACTACAATCGTGAACATCAATAAAAACTCAGCGGATGGGGTCTATTCACGCCAAAGAGCCTGAAATTGGTGGGATGAATGGGAACCCGTGCATACGTACATCACTGGGAGATCGCTGAAAAGACCTCCCAATCAAGATCACCGCCATCCAATCCTCCACAGACATCACTGGCTTCATCGCCCCCCCCCCCCCACCACCTTCCCCCACACACATGGCTGGCTCATTACCGGCCCCACAACCCTCCCCCATACAGATATTGCTGCCCCTGCCCCCACTACAAACATTGCTGGCCCCCTCCCTCATACAAACAGCACTAGCCCCTCTTCCATACTGACATTGCTGGCCTCATTGCTGGCCTCCACAATCCAGCCCCACATGTGAATAGAACTCCCACTCACCTGACAAAGGAGCAGCACTCCAAAAGCTAGTGGATTTTGCTACCAAATAAACCTGTTGGACTTTAACCTGGTATTGTGAGACTTACTATGTTTATACCAGTTCAACGCCAGCATCTTCACATCAGGCCCTCTCCCCCATCAAAGACATCATTGCCCCCTCACTACCCCCCATCCCGCTCCCTAATACAGACATTGCTGTCTCTTTCCTACATACAGACATCACTGGTGTTGTGGTCACCGTTCTCCTGAAGGCTAGGTACTTTGCTGCGGACAACAGTCTGTTTGAGGTTGTGTGGTTTTTTTGAAGGCGAGAAGTGGGGGTGTGGGGGTGGCCTTGGTGAGATGTTTGTCTTTATCAAGGTTCTAGAGAAGATACTGTAGATGTGGTGCTAGATAAACCTGTTGGACTTTAACCTGGAGTTGTGAGACTTCTTACTGAGGTTACCTCAGTCCAACACCGGCATCCCCACATCATGACCCCCTCCCCCATATAGACATTGCTAGCCAACCTCCTCCATACGATATTGCTGGTCCCTTCCCCCGTAAAGGCATTGTTGCCTTCCTACCCCAAGTAGACATTATTGGGCCCCCCTCCCCTCATGTAGACATCGCTGCCCCCCCCCACCCCCCCACCCCCCCATACAGATATCACTGGCTCCTCCTCCACACAGACATTGCTGGCCTCCTCCTCCATACAGACATTGCTCGCCCCTCTCCCATATAGACATCGCTGCCCTCCCCCTCCTCCATATGGTCCACACATGTCACCCTCCCCTATACAGACTGCACTGATCCCCTTTCCCCATACAGACCATGCTGGTCCCCTTCCTTCATACAGATATCACTGGTCCCCCCTCTCCCCCATACAGACGTTGCTGGCCCTGCAGCATCTGTTACAGGCATGTGTTGCTGTTCTGTGTCACAGGACTGGGGCAGACTGTAAATCAGCTCCAGATGTGTGCCAGTGACAGCGGATTCCATACAGTCCATGTCTGAACCTCTGCTCCCCAGTCTGGAGCAGTGGCTGCTTCATCTGGTTAGGCCTCAGTCAGCACATGGTGCTCTCCTTCCCGCTCACCCGAAACACCAGCACTCAAGTGCAGTCCCTGACCACACCCCGCAGAAAGACAATGTCACCGCGCAGTGTCCTGGCAGGGAAGACTGAGCGGGACTTCTTGAGGGGGCCTCCCACATTCAGCTACGGTGCTGCCCTGGACAGGAGGATTGAGCAGGACTCCTTCACAGAACCTCACCCAGAGAGCAGTGTGGAAGTAGAAGCTCCATGACCCCTCGTCCCCCACCACCCCAGATATCACTGTCCATGGGCCAACACCTGGAGACAGCAGAAGGAAAGCCACCAGGCATCTCCAGGACCTACTTGCAACACTCCCCACGCTCCTCATACCAGTTCAAAACTGCCATGCCAGGTTGAGACTATTATACACCTACTCTGAATTGTGCCAAAGTAACATCACGCCAAAGAGGTGGGAGATACAGACATGATGGAGATTGCCATGTCGATTCCAATAATGGCATGCTAAGGTATGGAAGGTAACACAAATCAGCAGCATGCTGGTTTTCTGTGCGGACCTGCGGCGCCATTTTGTTCTGGTTGGGAAATGTGCACAGGTTGTAAATGCTCGCGGGGAACCCGCAAAACGGCTGACACGTACATCCTCCGACCCGACCTGCCAGAAAATTTGTGGGTCGCAATGGGGAATCACCCCCCGTTATTTCCCCCTTGTCAGCCTAGACCTGCATATTGTCCAGGTCTTGCTGCATTTGGACATGGACTGTTTCAGTATCTGAGATATTGTAACTTGTGTTAAACATCATTCAACATTCCCACTTCTGACTTTATGATAGAAGGAACTGTAGTTTGAGCCCTGATTCCTTCGGCTGACAGTAACTACCATGATATCTTTTATTTAAAATTGTACATAGAATTTATTGAGAAAATTACCTGTCATCATTCTATTTGTTTAAGGTGATGGACATGCAGTAAATCAAATCCATTGGGATGGGGAGAGCTTTATTGGTACTGATAGCAAAAGAGACCAATCTATGAGGGGCAAGTTTTGGTACAAGTGCCACACATGGGGTAGTTATTAGATATCATTGTGAGTTGTCATTTTCAGTGTAGATACCTGTTGGCAAGACACCATCACCAAATTCAGGTGCAAATTATACACAAAATGGCAGAACGCTTAGGAGCATTGACGTACAGAGGGATCTGGGTGTACAGGTCCATGGATCCCTGAAAGTTGGAACACAGGTGGATAAGGAGGTAAAGAAGGTACACAGCATGCTTGCCTTCATCAACCGGGGGATCGAGTGTAAAAGTTGGTAAGTTATGTACATAACTTTAGTTAGACTGCATTTGGAATCTTGTGTGCAGTTCAGATCACCAGAAGAACATAGATGCTTTGAAGGGGGTGCAAATAAAGTTTGCCAGGATGTTGTCTGGCCTGGAGGTTTTAGGTGTGAGGAGACGCTGGATAAACTCGGCTTGTTTCTACTCTAAAGAGGCTGAGTGGCGACTTGATAAAAGTCTACAAAATTATGATAGGGTGGATAGTCAGAAGCTTTTTCCCAGCTGGAAAGGTTAACACAAGAGGGCAGTTTTAAAGTGAGAGGTGATAAGTTTAAGGGAGATGTGCAGGGGAAGTTTTTCACATAGAGGGAGATGAATGCCTGTAATACACTGCCAGTGGAAGCAGGCATGTTAGCAATGTTGCACATGTATCTAGCTTGAAACAGGGGAGGTTATGTCCTAATGTTATTATTGCTAGACTATTAATCCATAAATTCAGTTAATGCTCTGTGGACCCAGGTTCGAATCCCATCAAAGCAGATCATACATTTTGAATATCTGGATTTAGGAATCCACCAATGACCATGAAACCAAACCATTGTTGATTGTCAACAAAAACCCATCTGGTTCACTAATATTCTTTAGGGAAGCATATCTGCTGTCCTTACCTGGTCTGGTCTTCATTGACTCCAGAGCCAAAGCAATGTGGTTGACTCTCATCTATACTGGGGCAACTGGCGATGGATAATAAATGATGACCAGTCAATGACACCCATGTCATGAATGAATTTTAAAAAAATGAACGGGAGGTGAACAGAGGGATAGAAACCAAGTACCGGCACAGCTTGGTAAGCTGAAGGGTCTGTTCCTGTGCTGTATTGATCTTTGATTATCATGGTGGCGTATATCACCATTTCCCTCTGTCATCAGCTATTGCCTCCCAGGTGTGGTAATTGATGTTTAAGGCCTTCACAACATGCTTACAAGCATCCCTTGAAACAGAGTTATGAGCATCCCAAGGGTTGTCTGACTCTGGCTATTTTGCCATTCAGAAAACTATTAAGTTTCCTTTTTGATAGCTGTGAGTCATCCATGATTTACAGCGATACATCAAAGCGCTGAGAACACAGAACTCATAAACCAGCATCAAGAGGCAGCTTGATGTTATTCCATCCTCGCTTCCTGAGTCAGGCAAAGGTGGTAGCTGCTTTCCATATGCATGTATCGAGTTCTGTGTCAAGAGACAGATTGTCTGTCAGAGTGGACACAGAAGTAGCAGAATTTACTTGCCATTTCGAGCATGGTGTTATCTAATGTGATCAAGGGTTGAAATGTGTTACCCTGTCTCATAACCATGGTTATCTTGATGCTCGCAGTCACGGAGAACACCATTTATCATTTATGACACCGGCAGCAGCAACAATTGATAAAAGCGGAACTCACAACAAAAGTGGCATTAAGAAGATTAACAAGGGCAAGATTCATACAATTCAGAGCCACTTTCAAAATAATACAAGTTCAATATCTTCTCTAGTGTCTGAATTACTTAACAATTTGTATTACATGCACTGATGAAAACAGGTGCGTAGCAAATTAATTCTACAGAGTATTTTATTAAACTTTTCCTGTAGCAGAACAAAAGAGAAAGTAACTGAGAAAGAAAAACAATAATTTCAATTCTATTATGTTCTTTGCTTTGATGTGTGTTGGTCGTAACTAGCTTCTGGTTTATCTTAGATATGATTTTGGCCACAATGGTGTTGCTTACTTCATGTCTAGTCTGAGTATGTTCACATGCATTTTTACTTTTGCTTCTTTATTCTCTTTGAAGTCAAAGTACGAAACAAGGTGGGACAAGCACTTATTTAGTATTTAGCTGCTTTTTTCACAGATGCAAAGTAACATGAACAGCATGATGGTGCAGTGGTTATAACCCTGCCTCAGTACCTCACAACACCAGGTTAAAGTCCAACAGGTTTATTTGGTAGCAAACGCCACTAGCTTTCGGAACGCTGTTCCTTTGTCAGGTGACAAACCTGACAAAGAACCTGACCAGTGTGACATCCCTGGATATTTAACTCCCAGTGACCACCCTGCAACCATGTCTCTGTAATGACCATCAAATCATACCCTTTTGCAATGATTTGTGACATCAACTCATTGTTTTGAATGTTACGAGCATTCAGACAAACTGCTCTTATGCTAGTTTTTGTACCTTCTTTTTGAATTCTAATATTTCCATTAACAACATCTCCTGAGTTCTCCTTCTTTTAACTTTTTTCCTGATTTTTGATATACTTGGAACCTCCTCCCCATACTTTATCCTTGTTCTCTCTTTCTCGGACTCCTTACATAGGTTCCCATTCCCCTGACATAGTAGTTTAAATCCTTCTCTACCAAACAGTCCCAGTCCATCCAATTTGTACAGGTCCCATCTCCCCCAGAACCTCCCCCGTCACTATCTCTTCAGCCACGTATTTATCTGATATATCCTCTCTTTTCTACTCGTGGCACTGGCAACAATCCTGAGATCACTATCTTTGCGGTCTAATTTCTTAACTTTCTTCCTAGCTCCCTGTATTCTGCTTTTAGGACCCCATCCTTCTTTTTTTCACCTACATCGCTTGTACCAATGTGTACTATGACCATTGGCTGTTTGCCCTTCCCCTTCAGAATGTCCTGCACCTGCTCTGAGACATCCTTGACCCTAGCACCAGGGAGGCAACATACCATCCTGGAGTCTAGTTTGCGACCACAGAAATGACTGTCTATTCCTCTTAAAATTTAATCCCTTATAACTATTGCACTGGCACATTTTTTTACCCCTCCCTTCTGCAGCAGAACCAATTGTGGTGCAAGGAGTTTGGCTGCTGCTGCTTTCTCCAGAGAGATCATTCTCCTCAATAGTATTCAAAGCTGTTTATCTGTTCTCCAGGGGGATGGCAGGAGATTCCTTCACCACTTGCCTGTCTTGTTGCTCTGTCTGCTGGTTACCCATTCTCTTCCTGCCTGTGGAGTTTGAGCCTGCGGTGTGACCAACTCTCTATACATGTTATCCACGATACTTTTTGACTTGTGGATGCTCCACAGTGTCTCCAGCTACTGCTCCGGTGCTGAAACTCGAGCTTCCAGGAGCTGTAGCTGGAGACAATTCCCGCAGAGATACTGACCCAAACTGTACGATCCCAGTTCCAGTCACACAAGCATAATTCCATTTTATTTCCTTCAAAGACTTAATCTATTCTCCGCAAGCAGAAACTTGATTTAATTTGATTTGATTTATTATTGTCACATGTATTAACATACCCCATGAAAAGTATTATTTCTCATGCGCTATACAGGCAAAACATACCGTTCATAGATAAGGAAAAGAAAGCTTGCAGAAAGTCGTGTTGCAGTCATAGCTGGGATGTAGAGAAGGATCAACTTAGTGCAAGGTAAATCCATCCAAAAGTCTGACAACAGCAGGGAAGAAGCTTTCTTGGGTATTTTGTATCTTTTTCCTGATAGAAGGTGGAAAAGAGAATGCCCAGGATGTACAGGATCCTTAATTATGCTGGCTGCTTTGCTGAGACAGTGTGAAGTATAGACAGTGTCAATGTTTAGGAGACTGGTTTTTTGTGTCAACCGGATTCCTGCTCATGCCATCTTCCGTATCTAATGTGTTTTTTTTCCAGAATCTTCTCCACTCTCAGCTCCCATTTGTTGTGGTAGCACAGATCTACTATAATCACTAGAGTGCAGGAGGGCATGGCAGGGTTAGCATCAGGCATAGCTAAAAGAGATGTGATGTAAACCTGGTGAACAAAGAACAAAACAGCATGGGAAACAGGCCCTTCGGCCCAACGAGCCCGTGCCGCCACCCCGATGTTCCCACCTCTACCCGCGATCCCTGTCTATGTTTATAGATCTATGCATTGGAACCAAATTTGAGACAATTTAGGGAGAATTTGTTCTGCCAATCAATCTAAGAGCACATTTTTGGGATGTGGGAGGAAACCGGAGCACCTGGAGAAAACCCACGCAAGCACGGGGAGAATGCGCAAACTCCCACAGACACAGCGATAGTCACTGAGCTGTCGTGTTGCCCATCAAATGGTCCAGGTAAAGCGTACACTAACGACGTGAAGCACTAGGATACTCGCGAAAAAAAATCCAAGAGCAGTCCTCTCACGACCCATCGTGTGTACGCCCCTCGTTAGACAACAAGGTGGACCAAAGCACCTGTAGGATAGGAACAAGTACATCAATATCATCATCTACTTACACACTTCCCAGGGACTCCCAAGGCTCATGATCCCTATTTTAAATCAGTTTTCTACATCCCTCCGTTCCCATTCTGTTCATGTGCCCATCTAAGTATTTCTTAAATAACTCCAGTGTGTCTGCCTCTACCACTTTACTTGGCAGCGCATTCCATATCCCCACCACCCTCTGTGTGAAAAAACTCCCTCTAGCATCCAAATTATACCTTACCCCCCTCACCCTAAGCCCACGGCCCCTCGTGCTATTTGAGCCCATCCAAGAAAAAGCTTAACCCTGTTTACTCTATCTATACCCCTCATCATCTTGTACACCTCTATTAGATCTCCTCTAAAGTTACAACACTGAACTATTTGCATATGCCAGACAGTGGAAGGTACAAAGTGATAGATAGAGGTTAAGTGATCCCACCAATAGGCCAGATCAGAGCTCTGCAGTCCTGCTACATCCAGTGGTGAATAATGGCGGACAGTTAGATAACTAACTGTAAGAGGAGGTTCCACAAACAGCTTCATCTTCAATGGGTCCCCAGCTATTGCACCAATCTAATCCACACTGACTGTCCAGCCAACTTGCTCCCCAGGAAATGCTATGGTAACATGCACTTTTCTGTGTTTGTGTAGTTTGGACCCCTGAAAAGTCACTGAGAGGTTCCAATTTTCTTTTCGCCACATAGCTAATGTAGAATCTCTCCCATTCTTACCACCTGAATGCTGAAAGAATTTGCAGATTGATACTGTTTGGTCACATTGACCCCACTTTCTTGGCTCCACTTCCTTGGCCATCAAGCCTTGGAATGGGAGTAGAATCTGAAGCTTTTGACTCAGAGGCAGGGACACCACTCACTGACATTACTCGCAAGATCTCTTCACATCGTTGCAAAATATGTTGATATTGTTATTGTTGAATATTTTCACAGCAGACTGGAAGACCAAAGAAACACAGTCACATTAGCAAGCTGTAACGGCATGCTGCTGAAGCAGCTTAATTAATACCAACTGCTTTGAAGCAACTCATGAAAGGGTCTATGAAATAGACCAGTCAATTGGATTCCTTTGAAGGCCTTCCTTGAAAATTTTGCAGCCGAACATTAAATAATCACTGTAGTCATTGCCCAATTCCTACTGGCTGTTCTCTTTCTGTGAATTGCAAGCTTTGTTATCTGGTACGGCTGGTTTGAAGTAATAACTCATTTACATTAAACCCCAGAAAACACTTTGAAAAAAAGTCTTGCCTTTGAGAAGTTAAATTGTGAGACAAATGCTCCTCACTTGCAAAGTGGGCCGCAAGCTGCCCAACATCTATACAAAGAGTTGTCAAAATTCCCTTGTGGTATCTAGTAAATGCTTTCTATGCTAAAACTACTCTCTTGGCCTAGATTATGTTCTGGCTCAATAGTGCTGTGATGAATGTTGTTAGGTGGACTTGGCATTTGACATTTTAGACACATCTGTTGGTAAACAGCATTATTGCTTTGACTGGGATCTATCTAATATATTTAATGCAGAAAAATAGAAGCAATTCGCCACATGCACTTGCAGAGTCAATTTGTAGTGATAGCTCCTTTATTTCTCTATTTCTAAACAAGAAAACAGTACTGAAAGATGCCTGAAAAAGCACAAGCAAAAACATTTAGAGGTAAAGTCTCCACAATGGGTATAATGCATCTCCCCAGCAAAATTTCTGCCAGAAATGATGCTAATTTTTTGAATTGAAGTTATGGTTTGTATTTCCATTCAAACTATTTGCTTATTGTTGGATGTAAACTCTTAAATGGGCCAGTGCAGTTGATGTGGAGATGCCAGCGTATAGAACTTAATTGCTTGTCTTTTCCCCCATGCGATGAAACATGTTCCTTCTCCCATTTAAGGATAGCAACCTGATGCTATTTAATCAAATTAGCTAAAAAATGAATTTGTCACAAAAAAAAAGCTTTTTATTAAGAATGCCCAGCTGTAAGAAACCTCTTTAGTTGATAAGTATACGGAAGAGAAGGGAATGGTTTAGTTTGGAGGGGCATTGCTTTTTATATTGGTCGGCGCAACATCGAAGGCCGAAGGGCCTGTTCTGTGCTGTAATGTTCTATGTTCTATGTTCTTTTTAAATCATTGAAACATTTACTAGTTTTACTGGTGTACGCTAGTCATTTCTTAGTAAATTTTTAAAACTTTTAAAATTATCTGGAAGTGACATTGCTCCTCAAAGTAAATTGAATTTTAAATGCCTCTCTGAGCAGAGACAATTGGATGTAATTAATGGAGACTTGCCATTATGATTATTTCAGTTTGAGGTTGTTGATAATTTTCTGCTCTTTGCCACTTTCAGCACAATTTTATTGAGCAGTAAAATGTGAATTATACTGGACAGAACATGCACTTAGAATTCCTCAAACATTTATAGTCATTTAGCTGATTGTGTGAAATTGCAGTGAAAAACCCAATGTAGAGTAACATAAACTCAAGGCCCAAATGTTTGCTGTTAGCAAGAGTTGTGGGTTGGAATTTTACCACCTCATTGCACCTATTTTGCAAAATGTTGTAAAATCGGGAGTGATGCAACTAGCAGAAATAGCACCCATTTTCATGCCTATTCCATTTTACCAAGAAAAAGATTAGGCATAATCCTGACCCAGCGAAAACAGGTGAAACGTCAATTTGCATTTTTTTGCAGCCATCACAATGTAGTTAGCAAGCTTCACTCCCCATCGTCCCATCTCACCTACCTGAACCGCCTCATTCACTGCAAATGAATCTGTCAGGAAAACAGTTTGAGTATTAAAGTTGCATTCAGGCGCTTGAGCACAGAAGGTGAGTGAGGAAGTAAGTTCAAACTATCAGTGCTGCTCAGGGGGAATTGTTTTGTGGCTGCCATGTTGTGTTTTGAGTCAGAGGGAGGGTACCTGCCAGTGTGTTGAGGGCTGCTGTTGTTCAGAGAGTCTGACTTCGGCCTCTTAGGATGGATCCGGGTCAGTTGACTTTGGGTCTCAGCGCTGACGCTGGGTCCTTGTGGTGGCAGCAACAAATACTGCTGGTGGTGGGGGATGGGCTGGAGACTCTCTGAAGTGGCAATGCAACAGCCTCAGAACTTATCAAGCAGCGCTGTATGTGATCATTACTACATGGATTCTGGCTGTGTGTTTGTGAATGGGGGAGAATGGGAAGGGCTATGTTGCTATTCTGGTGGTTGCGGATGGTATGTGGAGTGTTTGTTGCTTGGGGTCTGTGGGGAAGGATTTGGGAGTGCGTGTTGCTGGCAGCCTGTGGAGAGTGCGTGTTGCTGGCCGGGGGGTGAGCAGAGTTGTCAGTCTCTTCCCTTCCCCAATCCCTCTGCCCCACCTTCGGAGTGATGAGATGGTTTCTACAGTAGAACTGATTGACCTTGCTGTTCTCTTGTTTGCTGCTGGAGGTGAGGAGGAGGAACAGGAGGAAGAATTGTGGGCACAGGAGACCTGGGCCCTACCACTCGCAGGAGTAGAAGGTGACGGCCAATAGAGGCAGGAGATGGGGGAGGGTGCAGGAGAAGGAGGAAGGGGACATCCCGGCAGTAACTCATGCAAGTGCCCTTTGAACAACTTTTGGATATCGCGTGCTGCTACTGGCTCTGTCTCTGAAAGGAGATAGTGCAATGTCTCTGTCATTTGTTGCAGATCCTGGCACACCTGAGCAAGGGTGGATTACCCAGTAAAAGTTTACTGGGATGCTACTGGGACTGGACGGATTGAGTTATAAGGAAAGGCTGGATAGATTGGGACTTTTTCCTTTGGAGCGTAGGAGGCTGAGGGGTGATTTTATAGAGGTCTACAAAATAATGAGGAGCATAGATAAGGTAGATAATCAATATCTTTTCCCAAAGGTAGGGGAGTCTAAAATTAGAGGGTATAGGGTTAAGGTGAGAAGGGAGAGATACAAAAGTGTCCCAAGGGGCAATTTTTTCACACAGAGTGTGGTGAGTGTCTGGAACAAGCTGCCAGAGGTAGTAGTAGAGGCAGGTACAATTTTGTCTTTTAAAAAGCATTTAGACAATTACATGGGTAAAATGAGTATAGAGGGATATGGGCCAAATGTGGGCAATTGGAATTGGCTTAGGGGTTTAAAAAAAAGGGCTACCATGGACAAGTTGGGCTGAAGGGCCTGTTTCCATGCTGTAAACTTCTATGACTCTATGACACACTCCCGGTGGCTGTGAAAGTGTCGACTGCCTTAAACTTTTACCCCACTGGGTCCTGTCAGAACGCCGCTGCAGATCTTTATGGCATTTTCTAATCATCCGTCCATGAGTGTGTGAAAGAGGTCACAGATGCCCTGTTTGCCCAGCCCTGGCCAGTATGTTAAGTTTAACCTGGACCTGGACCAGGCCCAGCAGAAAGCCCCGGCTGCAGGATTTATGGCCATCAGGATTTGCCAAATGTGCATTGTACTGTAGATTGCACCCATATTGACCTCAAAGCCCTGGTGAAAATTCATGAACAGAAAGGGCTTCCATTCAATAAATGTGCAGTTGGTGCGTGAGCATCCGCTGAACATCATACATGCCTGTGCCACACAGCCCAGCAGCGTGCATGACAGCTTTATATCGAGGAGCTTTGATGTTCTGGAGGCTCTTGCCATGGTAGGCGAGCATGAGATAATGTCCCTCTGAGTCAGGCGTTACCTGTAAATGGCAGCAAGAGGTGCCCTCTGAGACTGGGCCAAGCTCTGAAGCCCCTCAGCCTTGACCCTCTGTGACTGGGCCATGTTATTTAGGGGCTGCAGCCTTAGCCCACAGTGTCTCAGCACTGTCCCGTTGGATCTCCTGCAAGCCCTCGAGTCTTTCAGCCATGGGCTGCAGAATCTCAAGAAGCCTGTTGAGGCCCTCAGCTGTGGTCTGCTGTGACTTGGCTGCTGTTTGGAGCCTGGCACTCATGGAGATGATTCCCCGTCCCAGGCTTACTACCACAGACACCACTGTTGCAGTGTTTAGCCAGGAACTGTGCAAGACAGGCAATCTGTCTAAAAACTTTGGGATTCCTCTCAACAGCCGCGCAGTTGGTCTAGTGTGGCCATCTGCCTCTCTTCCATTCCCTGGCTCTGTTGCTGTATCTCCAGCATTTGTGGGAGAAGTGATCTCAAAGGATCAGCATGTAGCCTGGGACTAGCTGAGTTCTCACTCATGGCAGGCTCTCTACTTGCCAGAGGCCCCAGATGTTGCCTCTTCTGATGTACATCAGCAGATGTATTGTGCGCACCAGAGAGTGACCTAGAAGCCTCGCCATAAACTTGACTCACCGATGTGAGAGTCTCTGGGATGATGAATTGCGAAGCTGATGCAAAACTGGTGCCAACCTCAGAGGTCCCTGCATTGGCTTCCCCCGTGGAGTCTTCTGAGCTGGCAGGCACAAGATGGTTGGGAGCAACACTGGGGGGCTGTGATCCCAGATGACCCAGGCGTGTTGGGGTCCCTTCAGAGCATGCAAAATTAAATGCAAGGGAGGGAGAAGAATCTGGACTGCACGCAACTTACTTGAGATTTCTCCAACAAGTGGAGGATTAGCAGACACTCACTTCTGTGCTCCAGCCTCACCATGCTGTCACTAATGGTCCGCATCCCCTCCTCTCCCACAAGCTCCAGTGCCCACTCCTCAAAGAGGGTGAGAACCTGAATCATGGGCACACCACCCAATGTCTTCACCCTCTCCCAGTGACTTATGGATATTCTTCTCTTGTGGGGACAGAAGCAGCCATGTAAAGTCTGATGACACAAGTCCTGGAGAGTATCAGGGGGTGGCCTTCATGGGCCAAGGGTTGTGATTCTCTTGGTGGGAAAGAAGTGAGATGCTTGGGAGTCACGGGTTGAAAGTATACATGGGGGAATTTGTGGGTCACTTAGGGGAAAAGTGCAGGATGAGGTTAGACACTCATTTAGTGCCCAGATTAGGTCATTCTGTGTTTTGCGGCACTGCTTCCTAGTTCTCCTGGCCAGTGCTCTGCCATCACATGCTGCCGCCACCTCACAGGCTGCGTTTCCATCCCTTCCCCTGGGAAGGTGTCCTGCTGGAGGGAAGACACCTTCCCACCTTGCCTTGCCTGCACTGCCTACGGCAACCTGGCTTAGATCAGCTTCAGAAAACCGGGGAGCTATCTTCCTGGAGCCCTATTCTTCCTGCACTGCCTGCCTGTCTGTCTATCCTTAGGGTTTTTATGGAGCTTTTCCTTGTTAGGGCAGATCTGTTTGGGCGAGTCATGGACCAATGTTAGAGCAGTTCGAGTGTTTAATCCAGAAATTGTTACCATGGAGGAGAAGCCAAGCCAGCATTTGCAGGTGGGTTGATGGAGCAGGGTGAGTGGCAGATTTGTGTCTCGCTGATGATCGGGGGCAGGGGAGAAAGAGGGTCAGCCATCAGGGCCAGGGAGGGTGATGAGGGGGCATATAGAAGGGGATCTGGGTGTTTTGGCGTGATCAGTAAATTTGGGCAGGAGGGAGAAGTTGTATGTGGCCCAGAGCTGTTCTGTCATGAGAGCTGCTTTTTGTCTCACTTTTCCTGTGCATGCAAGTTTGTAGCTCCGATCTGAGCTGCAGGCTCCCTGGTGAATTAAGTCCAGTCCACTACCGCTACCAGCTAGAAATGGTCTAGCCCATTTTTATAAAGACTGAGCGCAAAAGATGACTGGCCTAAAAATCGGATTAGGAATTCTCCTGCTTTCACACTAGCTGGACATTTAGAAAAAATAATGTATAATTCTGCCCATGAATTTTTTTTCAACTTTGACATTGCACATCAACAGCAGGGTGATTCCAGCTGACTACACTCAGTGGTGAACCTTATCCATGGAGAGTCACAGACATGCTTCCCTGATTTAAGATCTTTGATAATTAATGGAGATAAAATAATTTGCGAAAGTGTATTCCAGAAAAAGGGGCACAGGGTGACATGTCTCCCTCCAAAAGCACAATCTCCTGTTCCAATTCTCTTCCCACAACTAGTGGTGCACTGAACCAGACTTTCATCCATTCCCGTCACTAGTAATTCCTGGAACGGGTTGCTAGTCTATCACCAGCGGTTTATAGCTTGACAGGTGCCACTTCTATTCCAGTGGCTGACCAGGATCTCTCCTGCTCTTACCACCACCCATTGGCATGTTTGGAAGGATTTGCAGGTTGATACACGCAAAGTTTGACCGCTTTATGAACACACCTTCCTTGGCCTTCAAGCCCTGAGATGGGACTTGAACATGAAGCTTCTGGCTCAGAGATAGAGATGCTATTCGCTGTGCTAAAAGACCTCCACAATCTCTCATATTCAGCTCCAATAACAAATTTGACTTGATTTGATTTAATTTATTATTGTCACATATATTAACATACAATGAAAAGTATTGTTTCTTGCGCACTATGCAAAGCATTCCATTCATCGAGAAGGGAAGGAGAGAGTGCAGAATGTAGTGTTACAGCCATAGCTAGGGTGGAGAGAAAGATCAACATAATGGTAAGGTAAGTCCATTCAAAACTCTGACAGCAGCAGGGAAGAAGGTATTCTTGAATCAGTGAGCACATGACCTCAGACTTTTGTCTCTTTTTCCCAACAGAAGAAATTGGAAGAGAGAATGTCCGTAGGGCCCTTAATTATGCTGGCTACTTTGCCGAGGCAATGGAAAGTGTAGACAGATTCAGCAGATGGGAAGCTGGTTTGTGTGATGGACTGAGCACATTCAGGACCTTTTGTAGTTCCTGATGACACCACCGTAATGTGTCGGATCTCAAACAATGACGAGACAGAGTACAGGAATGAGATAGAGAATCAGGTGACATGACAAGTCACTGGGAATCCATTTCAAAGAAACAGCAAGAATTTGATTAAAAATTCACCACGATGTAACTGGGAAATTCTTAAAGTCTGCAGATGAAGGTGCAGAACTCTAACTCACTGCAACATGCAGTTAATATAGATGCTATGACTTATTGGCTGATGAGGCCATCCAGCTCACTGCAAATTCTAATGTCTTTTGGAGCAAAAGCTTCAGTGGTTAAGTGAGTTAAAAAGTCAAAGGCATACTGTGAAATATTGCAGCTTTGAGAGCATGAATTGTTATAACAACAGGTCCAATTGATATGCTGTAACTGAAAGTTTTCAATCTCTTCTGGACATTGCCGTTAGTACAATCAGGAACACCATTTTTAGCGTACATTTAAATTTGATTCAGTTGATGCTTGTCCACACTTATTTACCACCACAGTTATAATTGGATTAAAGGCACATTGAAAATAACACAGTGAATACTGAATGTATAACGAATGTATAGTGAATGTAATGGCATTTTAAATTAACCCCTTAAATTTAACTTCAGCAAAGCAGGAATGCTATTTCATGTTATTCATTATCATTGACGTAGATTTTTGTTGACAGCATTTTAATATTTCCTCCCATTCTTAGTAATGCTAATGAAATGTTAACACTACAGGTGGCACGATAGCTCTGCTGCCGCACAGCGCCAGGAACCGAAGTTCGATTCCCAGCTTGGGTCACAGTCTGTGTGGAGTCTGCACAATCTTCCTGTATCTGCGTGGGTTTCCTCCGGCTGCTTTGACTATCTCCCATAGTTAAAAAGATATGCATGTTAGATGAATTAGTCGTGCTAAATTCTCCCTCAATGTATCCAAATAGGTGCCAATGGATTTTCATGGTAATTTCATTACTGTGTAAGTGTAAGCCTACTTACGACTAATAAATAAACTTTAAAAAAAAATTCAGACTCAACAGTTGACCCTGTTACAGGCTTGTGAAGGTTGTAGGAGATTTTATCTTTTTGCCTGTTGCTCAAATGAGGTTTAGAATTATGATAGAATAATTATGGTAATAAATGATACAGATGGTAATGTAACTGGTGATATCAGTATTTGTGCTGGGGACTCTGTACAGTAGTCAGAGCAGGCAGCACCCAGGAGAGATGTACCAACGTAATAATTCAACACACTGTTACAACCACATCAGAAGGGGTGAAATTACCCCCTTATTCTACCACTTCAGGTTTTGACCAAGTCAGGGATTTTCTTTGTGAATTTATAAGGGTGAAGGTACTAATTAAATGTCGGTGCTTAACCATTTTTGTGCTAACCATTTTTGCACAGAATTCAACCTAACAGGCTTTTTTGAATTTAAAACAAAGGGATAGTTTTTATTGAGCTAAAACCCATCCAGAAAAATATACAATCTTATTTAAAAATGTAAAATTACCTTTGCAAGACATTCACAGATAAATAGGTACATGTACATAAGGATGTAAAATTACAAGTTCCACTGTAGAAATTTACTCTTTGTCAGAAATAAAAGTCGTTAATTAAAGGCAAAAGATAGAGAGCGAAATCTTACCAAAAAAAGGCTGAATGATAGATCTGATGTGTAAAATACAGTGTTTCCTGCTGACAGCAATGATGTGTTTTTGGGCTGAGTCTTGTGCCTCATTAGTGATTATTTTCATGCCCACAAGCTTCACACTGCTCTTTCGGGTTCAGGGAGAGGTAGGAAGAGATGCTGGAGAATTGGCATTCAGCTGTGTGAGATAGCGAATAGTTTGCAGCCATCAGCAGCAGTTTGATAACAATGTCAGGGTTAGACCTGAGGCAGTGAAATACACCAAAGATTCAGTTAAGCATGCCATCAGCCTTCTTTTTAACGTAGCCTATCAGGTTTTTGTCTCTGCAACAGAACAAGCGTACAACCTGTAAACTGGCAACTGTGCTAACCTTTCTCCTGCTCTTTTGCTGGTACACTGGTGCCTGGTGTCTCATTTGATAGAGGTCCTCTTTTTTTCCAACCAAATTACATGCATTTTTGATCTTTGAGCTAATGGCTACGAGTTTAAGATGGAGTAATGATACCTATTCATCTTCACTGCCTCCTTCCTCTTCCTTCATTAAACTGGGAATATTGCAGTTCCTGGTATCAACAATGAAAAGGTTCAAAAAGTTAGCTATAATGAGGGGATTAAAGAAATCAAGAGGTGTTTGTGTGCACCATTTGCAGCTTTTGAGTCAGAAGAGATTGCAGGTTGAGAGAGAAATGGGATGAGAGAAGGAGGATTAAGACATATAAGGTGATCAGAGGGTTAGATAGGGTGGATAGTGAAAGCTTTTTTCCTCAGATGGAGATGGATAGCACGAGGGGACATAGCTTTAAATTAAGGGGTGGTAGCTATAGGACAGATGCTAGAGATGGGTTCTTTACTCAGAGGGTAGTAAGGGCGTGAAATGCCCTGCCTGCAACAGTTGTGGACTCGTCAAGTTTAAGGGTGTTCAAATGGTCAGTGGATAGGCATAGGGATAGCATTGGAATAGTTTAGGATAGAGGGTCATAAAATTGGTTCCTTTGTTCGGCGCAACATCGAGGGCCGAAGGGCCTTACTGTGCTGTAATGTTCTACGTTCTAAGACTGTCAGTACCCTCATCACCAATCCCTACAGTCTGACTAGTAACCAGAGCTTCAATGATGTCCCTTCCCACAATGGTCAGCGCTGTCTCATCTCATCCATATGGATTAAAATGGGCAGCCGTATTTGTCCTCCTCCTGTTCTTCTGTTTGCCGTTATGCGTCACTCTCTTATGCAAAAAGGAGGAAAAAATGTTAGTGAGCATCAGGGAGATATATTTGGGTGTCATGTCTATCATATTTCAATAGCTGCCTGTGGATGTGCAAGACATGAGTATAAGGCTTACAAAAATCTGTGAGGGAAAAGGTGGGGTGGGTGGGTGATGGTTGCATTGTTAGTAAGGAATGAAGTTAAATCGATAGCAAGAAATGATATAGGAAGGCCTGTGGGTATCATAGAACCCTCAGTGCAGAAAGAGGCCCTTCGGCCTATCAAGTCTGCAGCGAAAACAACCCCACCTAGGCCCTACCCCCATATCCCTCACACTTACCTGCTAATCCCTCTAACCTACGCATCTCAGGACACTAAGGGGCAATTTTAGCATGGCCAATCAACCTAACCTGCACATCTTTGGACTGTGGGATGAAACTGGAGCACCCAGAGGAAACCCATGCAGACACAAGGAGAATGTGCAAATTCCACACAGACAGTTACTCAAGCTGAGAAGCGAACCCGGTCCCTGGAGCTGTGAAGCAGCAGTGCTAACCAGTGTGCTATCGTGCCGCTCGTAGTAGTTAGCACAGTGGTAGAGTTGAGGAATCGCAAAGGGAAAAGACTGTGATGGGAGTTATGTACAGACCCCCTAGGCAGTAAGCAGGATGTGGAGCAGAAAATAAATCAGGAGATAGAAAAGGCATATAAAAAAGGCAATATTACAATAATCATGGGGCTTCAATATGCAGGTGGACTGAGAAAATAAGGTAGATAGTGGATTGAGAAAATCAGGTAGATCGTGGATCCCAAGAAAAGGTATTTGCAGAATATCTATGAAATTGTATTTTGGAGCAGCTTGTGACAGAGCGTACTAGGGAACAGGCAATTCTGGGTTTGGTGATGTGTAATGAGGCAGACTTGATTAGGGAACTTAAGATGAAGGAACCCTTAGGGAGCAGTGACCACAATATGATAGAATTTACCCTGCAGTTTGAGAAGGACAAGCTGGAGTCAAATGCAATGGAATTACAGTTAAATAAAGATAACTACAAAGACAGAGTTAATTGGAAAGGGAGCTTAGCAGGGAAGACAGTGGAAGAGAAGTGGCAGGAGTTTTTGAGAGTTATTTGGAAGGCACAACAGAAATTCATCCCAAGGAGGAGGAAACGTCCGAAGGGGAGGATGAGGCATCCACGGCTGACAAGGGAAGTCAAGGACAGCATAAAAGCAAAAGAAAAAGCAGACAAAGTGGCAAGGATTAGTGGGAAGCCGGACAATTGGGAAGTCTTTAAAAGTGAACGGAGGACAATAAAAAACCAATAAGGGAGAAGATGAAATATGAGTGTAAGCTGGCTACTAATATAAAGAACTCAGTAAGAATTTAGCAACACCAATTATTAATCCAACCGATTTATTTGATAGTAAAATAGCGAGCTTTCAACACTCCCGTGTCTTCATCAGGCAAGTGCAGTGTTGCTAAATTCTTACTGAGTTCTTACCACTCCAATCCAACGCCGGCATCTTTACATCATTACTAATATAAAAGAAGATAGGAAGAGTTTTTTATATATATAAAACTTAAGAGAAGTAAAAATAGCCATTGGCTCACTGGAAAATGAGGCTGAAGAAGTAATAATAGGGAACAAAACAATAACAGAGGAACTGAATAGTTACTTTGCATCAGTCTTCACGGTGGAAGACACTAGTGGGAAGCCAGAGCTCCAGGAGAGTCAGGGGGTACACGTGAGTGTAGTGGAGAAACTGGAAGGGCTGAAGGTAGATAAATCACCTGGACCTGATGGACTACACCCCAGGGTTCTACAAGAAATGACTGAGGAAATTGTGGAGGAATTGTTGGTGATCTTTCAGGAATCGCTGGAGGCAGGAAGGGTAAGAAGTCTTAAGACATCAGGTTAAAGTGCAACACGTTTATTTGGTAGCATAAGCCATTAACTTTCGGAGCACTGCCCCTTCATCACTTCTTCAGAGTGGGTTTCATTAGCTAGTGGCGTTTCCTACCAAATAAACCTGTTGGACTTTAACCTGGTGTTGTGAGACTTCTTACTGGGTTTACCCCAGTCCAACGCTGGCATCTCCACATCATGGCAGGAAGGGTACCAGACAACTGGAAAGTAGCTAATGTTTAAGAAGAGAGGAAAGGCAGCAGGTAGGAAATTATAGGCCAGTTAGCCTGACTTTAGTCATTGGCAAGGTTTTAGACTCCATCATTAAAAATGAGATTGCAGAGTATTTGGACTTGGATGATAAAGTAGGACTGAGTCAGCATGGTTTTGTCAAGGGGAGGTCATGTTTGACAAATCTTTGAGGAGGTAACAAGGAAGTTAGCTAAAGGAGAACCAGTGGATGTGATTTATTTACATTTCCAGAAGGCCTTTGACAAGGTGCTGCATAGGAGACTGTTAAATAAGTTAAGAGCCCATGGCATTAAGGGTAAGATCCTGGAATGGATAGAGGATTGGCTGATTGGCAGAAGGCAGAGGATTAACAGGTCCTTTACAGGACAGCAGCTGGTGGCTAGTGATGTGCTTCAGGGATCAGTGCTGGGATCACAACTTTTCACAATACACATTAACGATTTGGAGGAAGGAATTGAATGAGCTGTTTATAAGTTTGCAGATGATAGAAATGTACATAGAAGGACAGGTAGTATTGAGGAAGCAGGGGAGGGGCAGCTGCAGAAGAACTTAGGTTAGGAGAGTGGGCAAAGAAGTGGCAGATGGAATACGATGTGGAAAATTGTGAGGTTATGCACTTTGGAAGAAGGAATGGAGGCAAGGACTATTTTCTAAATGGGGAAATGCTAAGGAAATCAGAAATACAAAGATTTAGGAGTCATTGTTCAAGGTTCTCTTAAGGTTAACCTGCAGGTTCAGTTGGCAGATAGAAAAGCAAATGCACTGAAAGCATTCATGCCGTAGGGGCTAGAATCCAATAGCATGGATGTATTTCCAATGCTGTATAAGGCTCTGGTCAGACCCCATTTGGAGTATTGTGAGCAGTTTTGGGCCTCATATCTGGTCTTGGAAAAGGTCCACAGAATGTTCACAAGAATGATCCCTGGAATGAAGAGCTTATGAGGAATGGTTGAGGATTCTGGATTTGTACTCATTGGATCTTGGAAGGATGAGGGGGGAAACTTACAGGATACTGTGAGGCCTGGATAGAATGGATGTGGAGAGGATATTTTCACTAGTAGGAAAAACTGGAACCAGAGGGCACAACCTCAGGCTAAAGAGACATGAATTGATGAATAAGGGGATTAGAGGTTATGGGGAAAAAGGCAAGAGAATGTGGATGAGAAAAATATTGGCCACGATTGAAGGTGGAGCAGACTCGATGGGCTGAATGGCCTAATGAATGGCCAGACTCGATGGGCTGAATGGCCTAATTCTGCTTATGAATGAAATTTGGTATCTGAGCTCTATGATTCAGTACTGATTGATTTAAATTTTTAGGGTGTGCTGAACTGAGCAGTAGAAGTGGTTATTTCTGCAGTTGGCAGGAAACAGCATTTGAAGATGTACTCATTCATACAAACATGTGAGTTCAGAGTAGAAATAGGTCGTTTGGTCCCTTGAGTCTACTGTGCCATTCAATAAGACCATTACTGATCTGTTTTCTTTATCTTCTATAGTGAAAACAGGAGCAAAATATTAATTCCCTTAATCCGCCTTTTCCATATTAACTCCTGATTATCATTTGAGGCACCAACGCTCACTTTACTTATTCTTTTCCATTTTAAATACTTTTAGAAACTTTCTCCTGATTAACCATTTAGTCATTCTCTGCTATTCTTGATATTCTGACCAATCATCTGACCTGCCACTCACCTTTGCGCAGTTATAACCTTTTTCCTTAAGTCTGATGCTTTTCTTAACTCCTTCAGTTAACCATGGATAATGGTGTCCCCCTTAAAGATTTTTTATTTATAGTAGAAATATACTTATTTTGAATATTCTGAAATATCCCCTTAAATGTCTACACTGCTTCTCTATTGATTCTCCTCTAGCTAAGTATTCCCATTCACTTCAGCTAACTCAGTTTTCAGTTCACATAATTGTTCTTAGTTAAATTTAAAATATTAGTCTAGGACCCACCCTTCTCCCTTCTAGCTGGATATAAAATCAATCATATTGTTGTCTTGGCTACCTGGTTCCAGAACATGCTACTCTTTAGAAACTATCTTGAAAGTGTTCTGTGAACTTCATATCCAAGCTACTACTGATTTTTCCAGTTTATACGTAGATTAAAATTACCCATGATTATTGCCATCCCTTTCTCACTAGCACCAAATATTTCCTCTGGTATACTTTGTCCTACATTATGATTACTATTAGGGGATCTGTAGATTTCCCATTTCTTTCTGCTGCTATTCCTCATCTCCACATTCTGATCTCCTGAACCAAGATCATCTTTAACTATGATACCAGTGCCATTCTTGATCAATAGTGTAAACCCCACCCTTCCCTTTATTAAACCTCCTATTCTTCTTGAATGTCATATATCCTCGGTCCTTGTCCTCCTGCAGCCATGTCTCTGCGATCATATTTATTTACTTTAATGTGTGCCATCAATTCATTAACTTTGTTATGAATTCAGATATAGATCCTTTCGCTTTGTTTTTCTGTTACCTTTATAACATCTAGTCTAGATGGTTGATGTATTCTGAGGATTTTTTCATTCTGCCCCTTTATTCCATTTTCTAACCTTTATTTCCAATATAATTATTTTGCTCTCCTGCCTTGATTCCACACTTCGATTTGGCAATTCATATGAGACCATTAAACTTCTTCTTGCACTGCATCCATATTCTTGGAGTGACTCACTTGACAATGATTTCTATTGCGTCTTCTTCCCACTGTCCCATGGACATTAGTCTGAAGGGCTTCTTTCTCCCCTGCAGATGCAAACTGTCTTTTCCCCTTTCCATAAATATTTCCAGTGCGTTGTATGAAAACCTTGGTGCTTGCTGTTTTACACATTCAGCCATTGCTCAAAGTATGAGGACCCAGATTGTTTTTTGAAGAAACTCCTACCATCTCATACAGCTTCCCCTTTACAAGTTCCGTGTTACTTTAAGTGCTAGCCAATCAAGCCAGGACAGTTCGTAGGATTTTGCAAACCCAGGCATTATGATGGGGATTACATGTAGTATGACATGAACTCAAGATCCCAATTAGCGTCACAGAAACGTAAGGTTTACAGCATGGAAACAGGCCCTTCAGGCCAACTTGTCCATGCTGCCCCTTATTTAACATCTAAGCTGGTCCCAATTGCCTGTGTTTGGCCCATGTTTCTCTATATCTATCTTATCCGTGTAACTGTGGAAA
This sequence comes from Sphyrna mokarran, assembly GCA_024679065.1. Classification (NCBI taxonomy): domain Eukaryota; kingdom Metazoa; phylum Chordata; class Chondrichthyes; order Carcharhiniformes; family Carcharhinidae; genus Sphyrna; species Sphyrna mokarran. The sequence continues at coordinate 72,356,062 of JAGIQG010000013.1, read as the reverse complement.
CATTTTTTAAAAGACAAAATTATATTCACCTCTGACGCATGTGGCCAACTTCATGTATCAAAATTTGGTTATCAATTTCTGCTTGGAGATTCTGTGTTGTCATGTGTCTTGAAGATTTCGGAGAATGCTTACCCAAAGACTGGAGGCTGAAATCGTCAAACAGGAGTGTTCCCTTCCAGCTGGAGAACACTTCAGCAGTCAAGAACTTGGGTTCATGTCACATTGTATGTAGCCCCGCTGTACTGCCAGGGTTTACATAATCTGACTGACTATCCTGATTTGAGACAATTCACACCTCTTTAACCTGTGATTTTTCCTCTCTCCACTCACACTGTTTGTATTGGTAAAGACTTAATTACCTTGAAAAGACTCGCATTCCAACCATTATTTTGCAATTGTGTATTTGCCTATGTATACTGTGCTTGTGAACGCATCTCTCCACTCACCAAGCAGTGCTCAGAAAGCTTGTTATTCCAAATAAACCTGTTGGACTTTATCCTGTTGTTGTGAGACTCCTTACTGTGGCCACCCCAGTCCAATGACCAAGACTATCCTCCTAACCGTTCACAATACTTCCAAGTTTCAAATCATCCGCAAATCTTGAAATTGTGCTCTGATGTTCAAGTCTAGCTCATTAATTTATATCAGGAATAGCAGGGAACCTAACACCAACTCCTGAAAATTCACTACAATTCATCCTCCAATCTGCAAAACAATGATTAACTGCTACTCTTTGTTTCCTGTCACTTAACAATTCCATATCCATTTTGCTCCTCTCCCTTTTATTCCATTAGATTTAACTTTACTCACAGCTCTGTGGTGCGCCATTTTCTTCAGAAATCCTGGGAGCATTTTTTGTTCCAACCCCATCCCAACCTTTTTCAAACCGGAAATGGATGGTTTTCACTTGGGTTGGGTTTGACTTTTACATTTTTAACATTTTAACTCTCAACTAACCCAAACTCACTCATTATCAGGAGTTAATATTACCCCCATTGAGACAGCATTTACATTATTAAAAGTGAGTTGACCAATGGGAGAAAATGAGGGGGGATCCCATAGAAACATATAAAATCCTGATGGGATTGGAGTGGCTAGATGCGGGGAGAATGTTCCCAATTTTGGGGAAGTCCAGAACTAGAACCATAGAATCATAGAAACCCTATAGTGCTGAAGGAAGCCATTTGGGCCATCGAGCCTACCCTGACAACAATCTCATCCAGGCTTTATTCTCATAACTCCGTGTACTTACCCTGCTAATCTCACTGAAACTAAGGAGAATTTTTCATGGTTAACCCATTTAACCAACACATCTTTGGACTGTGAGAGGAAACTATTACACCCAAAGGAAACCCAAGCAGACAGGAGGAGAATGGGCAAACTCCATACAGACAGTGACCCAGGCCGGAGTTGAACCTGGTGTTGTGAGGCAGCAGTGCCAGCCACTGTGCCACTATGCCGCAACTAGAGATTACAGTTTAAGGATAAGAGGTAAGCCCCGTTCAGGGCTGAGATGAGGAAGAACTTCTTCACTTAGAGAGTTGTGAACCTGTTGAATTCTCCACGCTGTTGGGTTTGTTCGATATGTTCAAGAGTAAGCTCTACCTGGCCCTTGTGCCTAAACGGATCAAAGGGTATGTGGAGAAAGCAGGAATGGGATACTGAAAGTGCATGATCAGCCATGATCACACTGAATGGTAGTGCAGGCTCGAGGGGCTGAATGGCCGTCTCCTGTACCTATTGGGGATTGCCGATTTAGCATTCATATATTCTGCCATCAAGTTACTTTCTGTAGGAAAATACAGGCTGAATGTCTTTAAAATTTTCTTCCTTCAGAAAAACATGTGCAATTTGCACTCTCTAATTCGATTACCTAACTGGTATATCTTGAGGGAGTTAAATAGCTGCAAGTAAATCTTACCAGAGGTGAAACTATGAAGTGCCATATCAATCTTGGAGGTAATCAGGCAAGACCTGATATATTCAATCTATATTATTCAATCTTATTTTATCAGTGATACTAGAATCATAGAATCCTACAGTGCAGAAAAAGGCCATTTGGCCTATTAAGCCTGCATTGACAACAATCCCACCTCGGACTTATTTCTGTGATCCCGTGTATTTAACCTGCTTGTCCCCTTAACACTAAGGGGCAATCTAGCATGGCCAATCAATCCAACCCACATTGGACTTTGGGAGGAAACTGGAGCACTTGAGAAATCCCATGCAGAAAGGGAGAGAAAGTGCAAAATCCACACAGTGACTGAGGCTGGAATTGAATCTGGCCCTGGCCTCCAGCACTGTGAGACTCTAGTGCTAACTGCTGTGCCACTGTGCCACCCTCACGGACTATGCAAAATCTAAGACTTTGATAGAATTAGAACAATGGGTGTTGGCAAGCTCCTTCATAGGAATGACTGGGACAAAGAGAGGGGGATGGAGCAAGAGGAATGAATCAGGAATGTGAACTACAGTTACAAAAAGAGAAATGATGGGTCTTAAACTCCAAACATTGATTATCCTTTATTGTATTTGCAAGATATTAAGCACTCTAATACAGTCACCCATTTCTAAAAATCTATTTACTTTTCTAAAAACATTTTTAGAAAATTTTCTAAAAATCTATGCAAAAAAACAGGAATACTCTCATTAAGGCAGAATTTGTCATGTCATCTAAAGATCTCTCAGTGGATTACTTTCTTGAGTGGAATGATGGTTACGTTGGCAGGCACAGGTGTCCTTGTGAACTAACAATGTTAACTTGTGGTTGGTAGTGCTAAATCAGAGAGGAATGAGGTGAGGATGTTATGAGAATTCCCTGATCTTTTTCAGACCATGCCATGCATCATGAATGTCCACCTGAACAGATTTAGGATCTTATCAGAAGAATGACACCTCCAACAATGCAGCATTATATTGCACTAGATAATCAATAGCTGGGATTTTCCATTCCCAGGAGCATGTTTTCCGGCAGTGGAGGCGGCTTCATCATTGCACCATCAATGATGTTCAGGTACCCTATCAGGGCCAGTTGTTTTTTGTTGACTTTCAAGAAGGCTGATCTGACATCTGCTAAGGTGACCTCGAATGACGGTTCGATCGAGACTTCCTGGGTGGAAGGTGTCCCCTTGTTTCACTTTTCCTCAAGATGGGCATAGAATGTGTTGAGATTATCAGGGAGGGCTGCATTGTTACTGGTGATTCTACATGCCTTAATATTGAAGCCTATTATATCTTGCAGACTTTGCAATAATCGATGAGAATTCTTGTGGCTAGCTTGGATCTCTAGCTTTGGTCTGGTACTGTCTCTGAGCATTTTTAATGGTTCTCTGTAGATCGTATCTGGATTTCTTGTTTAGGTCAGAGTCGCTGACTTGAACACCTCAGACCTAGACTTTAGCAAGCAGTGAATATCCCTGATCATCCATTGCTTCTACTTGGGAAACACAGATTTGCTTCTTTGCACACAGTCATCTACACACTTACTAATGTAGTCAGTTACTGTAGTCACGTACTCGGTCAGGTTCTCATGACATCTGACCTGCCCTTTTCCCAGATCTCTAACCCCAGCCCCGAGCTGTACTTATCTGAGTCCCCAGTGTTCTTCCTGGTGTCCCTTGAGTATTGGACAGGCTGAGGAGATGTGCCTGCCTGGGCACTCACCTCTGATATCCCCCATGGAGGTGAAGGTGTTCATGTTTATGTAGACTTGTTGTAAATAGTGTGATATCACACCGGTACCTGCTGAGTATTTGATGCGGGTTAGTATTCGGAGTGAGTGCTCACTAATAAGATGCTAATGTATTAAAATGTTGTTCCTGACATTCTGCAGCACATTCCACTTCAATCTATTGGCAGGCTTGGTCCAAAAATGCAAAATGCCATCTCACCAGCAAGAATCACATTTTTCAGAAGTCTGGATTTTGAGTGTGTGCTGCCATTCCTGCAAACAGAGAGTCTGGCCTCAAGATCCTGCCTGAAGTATTTTTTGCACCTCATATAAGTCCTGACATTGTGATTTATGTTATATCTGTGATAGGAGGGGAGAGCAGATATTTTATTCTGGATGGTTGAGTTATGATGGAGTGAATAACTTTCATCATCTATCTTCTGTCTTTTGATCCCAACACAGACCAATATTAGTTTGCCCACACAGAATGATTCAAAGTCACAAACTGCTGCTTGCTGTGAGCTTGCAATGGGGGTTTCAATGCCAGAAAATCAGATCATAAATCGCCAACATGGTTCATAGTTTATATTAAAAAATGAAACATGGTGTACTTTAGCTGATGAAATTGCACAAAGAAATATTACAAAGCAGAATGCCCTTTACAATCAACAAGGCAATACAACTATGCATGTGACAGAGCACATTAACAATGGTTCTAAGGCCGCAAGCCCCTACAACATATTGTAGTGTGATCTTAAATATTCAGTAACCTTGAAAAGTCAGCTGGATCAATCAGTGCAAGGGTGTGAGCTTGTGCAGTCAGTATTTTTGTGTGATAATTGCAATTATCTATGTATAGATGTCAAAATGACAATGATTTGACACTGCAGGTTTTATTGGGTCCCAGATGTCATAACAAAATGAAAATGCTACAGCGTCTAAATACTGACATAATGAACATTACAAAATAAAACAGAAATCTCAATAACAATGCTCTTGTGTTTGATTTCACTGTATGCTGTCGTACATTGACCATGTCTACAAATGAATTTCTGTTATTCTCTTATTAGAGGATCTGATTACATCTTATTTCAGTCCCTATTCTCTCATACGGCCAACTGTTAATTTGTTCAAATGTGTGAGGTGATCAGGTTAAATTATTGAGTTCCATACTATGGTAGACAACTGTTACACGCTTCAACAGATAACCAAATTTTCTGTGGACCCAGATCCAGAGCAACGACCTTGATAGTTTTAGCTGTTTGGCACCAAGAAAATGTCGACTGTGAAACGCTACCTTGTAATGTTGGTTTAACACAGATTGCAATAGTAACTTGGCATCCAGCCATTTCCAAAGGATTGCCTTTAGTAGTGTAATGTCCCTTGTGCTTTGGGGAAATGTCTCTATTTTGTTTTCTTTAAATGTCTCTTTAATCCCAAAGTGAAATTGGTGATCTTTCGAAAGGGGTATATATAATTGGACTTCCTAATAAATATTTTGGGGTAAATTTTCCAATCCTGCCTACTGCGAGAATCTCTTCAGGCAGGACGAACAATTTAATGGGCCATTGGGTGAGGATTTCCAGTCCTTGGGAAGTTGGGACTGAAAAAAATCCACCCTTTCCTTCTGAGAAATGCCATTGTGACCTGAAGTTGCTTTGAGGGTGAAAATTAAAAAGCAAAGGGGAGGTAAGCAGTTACTTGGGAGGTAAAATGGCAGCTGGTTCAGAACCTGTAGTTGCAAAAACACAGAGAGAGAGAAATCTTAGTTGTAGTGTCACAGCCTCTCGAGCTGGGGTACAAATAACTTCCTAACACACTACTCCATGTCTGACTATAACAAGGCTGTTTGTGAATTTAGAAGGATGCAGATATTTATTCAAATTCTAATTTGTGTGCAGATTGCAAAAGAAGAAATCTGGGAAGTTTTCTTGAGTTTAAAACAAAGATGGATAATTTTATTGAATTAAACCCAGCCAGATAAAAATAAAGGAAGTATTTTAAAAAGCAAACCTGTCTTGACCTTCACAACCCACATTCACACACATAGGTCTGCCACATTTACACGTTATACTGTAAATTGTTAATTTCTGTGTCAAAATAATGAGCAGTGCTGAAAGGTGAAAAAATTGAGCATTCAACTTTTGTAAATCTTTTGCTGGTATTTGTGACTGTGGCAGAAATTTTCCACGGTATTCTTGAAGTGCCAGAAACAGACTTGAAGCTCATATAAAACTGCAATCCAATTTGATTTGATTTGACTTATTATTGTTGCATTTGTTGGGATATTGTGAAACTGTCAAAATGTACCATTCATGTAGTACGTAGGAGAAAAGGGGAGGGGAGAGGATGCAGAATGTAATGTTACAGTTACAGATAGGGTGAAGAGAAAGATCAGCTTAATGGATAACTAATCCATTGGAAAATCTGATGGCAGCAGGCATGAAGCTTTTCTAGACTTGGTTGGAATGTGTTCTCAGACTTTTGTATCTTTTTCCAAAAGGTGGAAGAGAGTATGTCTGGGGTAGGTGAGATCCTTGATTATGTTGGCTGCTTTTCTGAGGCAGTGCGAAGTGTAGATGGAATCAATGGATGGGAGTTTAGTTTTTGTGATGGACTGGGCTACATTCACAACCCTTGACAGTTCCTTGAGGTCTGAGTCGGAGCAGGAGTCACTTCAAGCTGTGGTACAGCTCAGAAAGAATGTTTTCTATGGTGCATCTGTAAAAATTGGTGAGAGTTGTGGCTGACATGCCAAATTTCTTTAGCCTCCTGAAAAAGAGGCATTGGTGGGCTTTCTTAAATGTAGAATCGACATGGAGGGACCAGGATAAGTTGTTGGCGATCTGAACACCTAGAATCTCAAAGCTCTGGACCATTTCTACTTCATCCCTGTTGATGTGGATTGAGGTATGCTCTTCACTACGCTTCCTGAAGTCAACGGCCACCTCCTTCATTTTACTGTCATTGAGGAAGGGATTATTGTTATCTCACAGCACATTTCACCAGGTTCTCTATCTCTTTCCTGTACTCTGGAGACAATTAACTACAATTGATTTAGAAAATCAATCTTTCTCATAAAATCAATAATTTTTGCTCCTGTGGTTCATTTTGATGAAAAATTACCTACATCTGTGCTGGATTTTTTAACTATAATACAAATATATGGGCCTTAAGTTGAGGGAGGAGGAATGGGAACTCCTTACTACTTCATTGACAGCTGTTCCAGATTACTGGGACTTCTATGTTTAGCTGCTTACATGCTGTATTAAAGAGATTTCAAAAATGGTTGCTTCAGTCACGTGACCTCTATCTCCCCATAATTATTTTATGAGCCATTTTTTAGCTGATGTCTGAACTGATTAGATTCTGTAATGTTCCAGCCATTAACTTCTGAACATCTATTATCTATCTTGATGAGATAGGAAGAACACCTTTCCACATAACTATTGTCCAAAGCAGACATTTTAGTTAGAATTCTACCCACAATGGAATCGGTGTGGGTAAGGGGCGGACAACAGAAATGTTCATTAACCTCGGATGGAAATTCCTGGTCTTCCTGGTGAGACCATAAAACCTGCCTTTCTTTGAGAGGTAGCCTTTCCGATGTCTAAATGCGTGACCCAGTGCCATTTTCAGTAAATCTTTTTGACGTAGTTCTTGACATCATGAGATATGAAATTTCAGAGAAGGATGTTGTGGTATGTCTGAATTGTATTCCACATTGGACCTTTCCAGAAGTGGTGTGCCTCAGGGGTCTGTTTTGGGGCCCCTGCTGTTTGTAATTTTTATAAATGATCTGGATGAGGGTATTGAGGAATGGATTAGTAAATTTGCGGATGACACCAAAGTCGGAGGAGTGGTAGATATTGAAGAGGGGTGTTATAGTTTGCAGAGAGACTTGGACAAGTTGCAGAGCTGGGCCGAGAGGTGGCAAATGGAGTTTAATGTGGAAAGTGTGAGGTAATGCACTTTGGCAGGAATAATAAATGTGTAGAGTATAGGGCTCATGGTAGGATTCTTAATAGTGTTGATGAACAGAGGGATCTTGGTGTATTTGTGCATAGATCCCTGAAAGTAGGCAGTCAAGTCGATAAGGTTGTTAAGAAGGCATATGGAGTCTTAGCTTTTATTGGTAGGCGGATTGAATTTCGGAGCCGCAACGTCATGTTGCAACTGTACAAAACTCTAGTGCGGCCGCACTTGGAGTATTGTGTGCAGTTCTGGTAGCCACATTATAAGAAAGATGTGGAGGCATTGGAGAGGGTACAGAGGAGGTTTACCAGGATGTTGCCTGGTATGGAGGGCAGGTCTTATGAAGAGAGGCTGAGGGATTTGAGGTTGTTTTCGTTAGAAAGGAGCGGCTAAGAGGAGACCTTATCGAAACATATAAGATGATTAGAGGTTTAGATAGGGTGGACAGTGATAGCCTTTTTCCTAGGATGGAAAAAGCTAGCACGAGGGGACACAGCTTTAAATTAAGGGGTATGAGTTATAGGACGGATAGCAGAGGTAGGTTCTTTACTCAAAGAGTGATTAGGGAGTGGAATGCCCTGCCTGCAGCTGTTGTAGATGCACCAAGTTTGGTGCCGTTTAAGAGGTTAGTTGATAAGTATATGGATGAGAAGGGAATGGTTTAGTTAGGAGGGGCATTGCTTTTTATTTTGGTCGGCACAACATCGAGGGCCGAAGGGCCTGTTCTGTGCTGTAATGTTCTATGTTCTATGTTCTATGTTCTATGACCAACTTCAGGTGTCAAATGAATTGTGGCAGCTTTTTGAAGTCAGTAGTCTTTTCTTGTTTTTTAAAAAAAGTCCTTGTTATCCAGTTCAAAGATGTTTGACTGGCTGGTAAAATTACAGATTGATGTCATCCAATGCATAAGTCATATCATCACGCCAGTAGGCTGAGTTCACAGCTGGGGGGATTCAGAGAGAGCATATTTGCATGTGTAATACAGTTGAAAAGGACAGAAATGGAAACAGGCTGAGCAGCATTTATGAGTGGGACACGTCTCCTGATGCTGCTCTACTTTTGCCTCTCCAACCAACTATTTAAAGGGAAAAACAAAGGAGTTTCTGGAATCTCGTGACTGTTGCGACTCCTAGCCAAAGAGTTTCTGCAGAACTGCACTGTTTAGGTGTTGATCATATCTGGGAATTTTAAATTGAATATGGCTTCCTACGAAAACAACTTGAGATTGAGTGGGAAGTGAGGTCGAGTTAGAAAGGAGATTTTCCAGGAAATAGGCAAAAGCTGATAGCAGGCAGCAAAAGTGGCAATGGAGCTGTTGACAGCGCAGAATTATATTATGCGCTATATAATTCCCACCATATAGCGCAGGAATTGGGAAAAAACATCAAGAGCTGGAATCCAGTGTATCCAGGCAGTCTCTGATTCACCCTGCCTGCCAATAACGCGAGGATTGAGCAACATTTTGAAAGAACGCCCCAGTACAGAAGAGTTCACCTGGAATCCACCTTCCCCTGTAGCCCCACCCTACACATACACACACCCTGTCCAGCACTGCCCCTGGAACTGCCTGACTGAACATACACTGCCAGGGGACAGCCCGACCCTCTCTCCCCCTGAGTGCTGCACTTTAACCGTGCTCCCCGGGAAATCTGTTCGGTAGATGCCTGTGTTGGGAGACCAATCACTGTTCTGAATGTGGAAGGATTTTCTAATCGGGTGGGGAGACGGGGCTGGGGAGGAGTGGGGTGTGTGAACCAGGCATAGGAACATTATAACGATATGTTATTGGATGAAATCTTCCAACTGTTCACACTGGGCGTGTGGTCCCACCGATGGCGCACCCCCACTGTGTGTTTGCAGGTGTATGAGGTGGATTCAAAGAGAAAGCCCATTGACAGGTGCAGGACCAAAGGACCCTGCTATTAGGCAACAGCAGACTGCCTACTGCTGTTATAATGTAGCCAATGATAACATGATGTGGTGGTCAGCCGACCAGTATAAATTAAAAGCAGATGGGGATCGTGGGGAGTATCGGTGGGCCTAGGGTATGGCCCAAGCGTAGTGTAATGACGTTCTCTTATTAAACCTTTTCTTTGGTTTACTTTGTGAAGTTAGTTATTTTATTGCTTGCTGTTGGAGTATCCTGTCTGCTGGGTGAAACATGCTGTGGTGGGGTGGAGGGATGCAGAGAATCCCTCCCAGTGAATGCAAGTGATGTTCCCAGCGATGATCATCGGGAGATGTCACTGATATGGTGTGATTGTCCGTCCCCCTATGTTTACGCTGATTTAAAACATGATCAGGCTGTTCTTGTGATATTTTCGGGTCTTGTCACCGAACCTGCCCCATGTAATCAGGAGTGGAAAAGTCCAACCTGCATGATTTCACATTGTGTTAAGTGGAAATGGTGTGAGTGTTTGTAACTATCTATGGTGTATCTTTGTTACTTCAGATTTTTTAAGTGCCGCGGAAGCACTGACAACAGGAGCTGCTCCCACTCTCGGCACTCTTTCTGCTCTCTCTATTTGTGATGTGGAGATGCTGGCGTTGGACTGGGGTAAACACAGTAAGAAATCTCACAACATCAGGTTAAAGTCCAACGGGTTTATTTGATAATAAATCCACAAGCTTTCAGAAATGCTGTTCCTTCGTCAGGTGTGTTGTGAGACTTTTTAATCTCCTTATTTGCATCAGTGCCTTGGAAACATACAGATTTCGTCACAATCCCTGCACGGATAGTTATCAATAACAAGGATACATATTACAGTTTACTTTAGAAATAACCACAAGGTTAATTTCAGGGCCAATATTGCCCAAACCGGACAATAAGTTGCCTGAATCCGCACTCTGTGAAGGGAGCTGCATTCGAAGGGGACGGGCTGGTAAGGCGTTATATCCAACCTCCAACTCATATTCCTTTTTACTGCAGCTTTAAGTTAGACCTGTACAAACATAAAACTATTTTTACACGTGGAGAACATTGATAAACTGAAAGGCCTTTTCTCATTCCACAATCCTGATATTCATCTGAAGATGGTTTCTAAGAATAGGGTGGAACTGGGTAGGTGAAATTCGAATGTCAAGTTCAATGCTTTATGTTCTGTGATTTCGACTTGATTGAGCAATAAATTTTGATTTCTGTATTTTGAGCTTCCAAGCACTGCCATGGATGTGAAATAAACTCACATGGTGCAATCTCAAGTCTTCTGTTTAAAGGATAAATATAACGTTGAATTTACAGGAGCCAGGAGATGTTTACAATGAATTCATTCATTGCGGGGGTCAGTTTGGAGGGAATCGGTTTAGCTCAGTCAGTTGAAAGGCTGAGTTGTGATGCAAAGTGACACCAACAGTACAGATTTAATTCCCATTTCAGCTGAGATTATTCATAAAGGCTTTGCCTTCTCAATCTTGCTCCTCCCCTGACTTGGGCGATCCTCAGGTTAAATCACCACCAATCAGTTTATCCCCTCAGGGGTAAAAGCAGCTGATGGTCATCTGGGATTGCAGTTTTTGCTACAATAAATTTAATGGAATTATTACTGGGTGCAGATAGGGATGGCATGATGGCACAGTGATTAGCACTGCTACCTCGCAGCGCCAGGGACCTAAGTTCAATTTCAGCCTTGAGTGATAACCTGTGTGGAATGTGCACATTCTCCCAGTATTTGTGTGGGTTTCCTTCGGTTTTCTCCCTCAGTCCAGGTTAGCTGGATTGGCCATGCTAAATTGTTCTCTAGTGTCCTAAGATATTCAGGTCAGAGGAATTAAGAGGGTAAATATGTGGGGTTACAGGGCTAGGACCTGGCTACCATGCTCTGTTGGAGAGTCAGTGCAGATGTGATGGGGTGAATGGCCTCCTTCTGCACTGTAAGGACTCTATGAACAGCAGGAGAAACAGACTTTACCCCAGCAGTGAGGGCAAGAAAGCAGCAGCTCTCATGCAGTGAGAGGTGACTGGGGAGGTGAGCAGCACCAGCATTATACACAATCCATGTATACAGTATATGAAGTAGTTTAATGACCTCCCCAGGGGACATTTACTGCTTCACTTACATCCTGTGACTTAAGTGCTGCTCTCACTGTCACTCTGCCTTGCTCAGCATTTTCTACCACATCACCCCTTGCTCTCACTCAGTTTCCAGCAGCCCCCTCCCCCTACTTTCTCTGCACTACGGTAACGGTGGCACGGTGGTTAGCATTGCTGTCTCACTGCGCCAATGATCCGTGTTCGATTCCCAGCTTGGGTAACTGTTTGCGTGGGGTTTGCACATTCTCCTTATATCTATGTGAGTTTCCTCCAGGTGCTCTGGTTTCCTCCCACAGTCTGAAAGACGTGCTGATTAGGTGCATTGGCCATCTTAAATTCTCCCTTAGTGTACCCAAACAGGTGCCAGTGTGTGACAACTAGGGGATTTTCACAGTAACTTCATTGCAGTGTAAACAGTGCAACTTCCTTAGCTCTCCATTATCCATCTGTTGATGCCACTCAGCCCAATCCTTATGCAATGTGGTGTTTCGGTCTCATTCTTACCTTCACTAAATGCAGCATTTAAACTTTATAAAGTTTATTTTTAGTGTCACAAATAGGCTTACGTGAAGTTCCTGCGAAAGTCCCCTGGTTGCCCCTCTAACTCCCATTCGGGCACACTGAGAGAGTATTTAGCATGGCCGATGCACCTAACCAACGCATTTTTCGGATTATGGGAGGAAACCAGAGTACCCGGAGGAAACCCATGCAGACATGGGGAGAATGTGCAGACTCTGAGCAGGCAGCAGATACCCAAGCTGTGAATTAAACCCTGGTCCCTGGCGCTATGAGACAGCAGGGCCAAAGACTATGCCTGCATGCCCCACTGTATTTATTGAGCAAATACCTGCATATCAGTGCCATTTTCTAGTTTGTCACTTACCTCGTGTATATTTCTGATAGGGTACTGGATAGCCCTTGAAGGTACCTGTTGTGTACAGTCTGTTTGGATCAGTCTGTTTGGATCAGTCCATGGCTCTTTGTAGCTGCATCAGCCTTTGCTCAATTCTGTCTGCTTGTTCAGTGTTTGAAATCACAGTACGTAGCTTTTCCTCTGTATCTGCTGATGAAGTGATCTATGATGTGAGCCGTAATTGATGAATTTGGAGATTTAACCATTTCTGAACCGGTTTTCCAATGTAGTTCATGGTGGTGATTCTAAGTGCTAAATTAGCGTGAAAACAGAAGTTTTTAAACAGATTTTCAGAATGAATCTCCCACACTCTGAACACTGCAGAATGCTGAGCGTGATTCACTCTGAAAATCAGCGGGCAGGGTCTATTCCTGTTGAAGAGGTTGGCAGTCTAGTGCAGAGCAGTGTCACTGTGTATTGCCCTGAGCTGTCAGTGCCACCATCGGCACATGCGCAGTGGCCCTGCACTGCTGGCCTCCCCATCGCTGGCCAGCCCCATGACCCCACATTGCTAGGCCTCCAATCTCCAGAAAATGACACACAGAATGAGGGGTGAACACAAGGTTCACACCATCAATCTTGTAGAAAACATAAATGCTATCTCACCATCCAAAATTTCAAATTATCTTCCCTAAGAAGGTTGGTAACTCCTCATAATCGGCCAAGGTTGACACAGGGACAAGTCTACACATGCTATATCTGCAATTCTTTTAAATTCCAATGAGCATTATCCCAGTCTCAATCTCTCCTCATAAGCTAGCCCTCTCAACTCTGGAACTCAGCTCATCAACCGAATGAATCTCCTCTGCACCCTCCAGTGCCAATATATCCTGTCTCAAGTAAGGACACTAATACAGTATACAATACTCCAGATGTGGCCCCACCAGCACCTTAAACAGCTGCAACACAACTTCCCTGTTACAAACTCAATCCTTCTAGCAATGAAGGACAAAATTCCATTTCCCTTCTTAATTACCTGTTGCACTTGCAAACCAACTCCTTCAGATTCTTGCACAAGGACAGCCCGTCTCTCGGCACAGCAGCATGATGCAATTTTTACCATTTAAATAATAGTCCATTTTGTTGTTATTCCTATCAAAATGAATGATCTCACATTTACCAACGTTGTACTCCATCTGCCAGAACCTCACTTAGATTATCCATATCTCTATGCAGACTTTCAGCGTCCTCTGTACACTTTGCTCTGCCACTCGTTTTAGTGTCATCTATGAACTTCGGCACATTAAACTTGGTCCCGAATTCCAAATCATCTACGTAAATTGTAAATAATTGAGGTCCCAACACTGATCCCTGAGGCACACCACTAGCCATTAAAGCCAGCCAAAAAACACACATTCATCCCCACATTTTGCTTTCTGTTAGTTAACCAATCCTTTATCCAAACTAATTATCCATAACTCCACGCACCTTTATTTTATATAGCAGCCTTTCATTCAGCACCTTGTCAAATGCTTTCTGGAAATCCAGATAAATCACATTCACTGGTTCCCAATTTTCCACTGTGCTACTAATTTCCTCAAAGAATTCCAGTAAGTTAGTCTTTCATGAACCCATGCTTCATCTGGCCAATGGGACAATTTATATTCGGATATCTAGCTATTTCTTCCTTGATGATAGATTCAAGCATTTTTCCTACTACAGAACTTAAGCTAACTAGCCTATAGTTACCGCATTTTGTCTACCTCCTTTTTTAAACAGTGGCATCATATTTGCTGTTTTCTAACATGCTGGAACCATCTAGAATCCAGTGAATTTTGGTAAATTGCCATGAGGACGTTTGCTTTTTTCCCCTGCCGTCTCTTTTAGTACCCTAGGATGCATTCCATCAGGACCAGGAGACTTGTCTACCTTTAGTCCCATTAACTTGTCCAGCAATAGTGAAACTGATCATTTCTCAGTTCTCACCAGCCATAGATTCCTTGTCCTCAATTTTTGGCATGTTATTTGTGTCTGCCATTGCAAAGACCAATACCTGTTCAGCCGCTTCCTCATTTCCCATTATTAAATCCCCCTTCTCATCCTCTAAAGGACAATGTTTATCTTAACTACTGTTTTTTTTGTTTCATGTATTTGAAGAAACCTTTGCTATCTGTTTTTATATTCTGAGCTGATTTTACTCTCACAGTCTATCTTTCTTTATTGTTTTTCTTGTGGCTTTCTATTGACCTTTAAAGATTTCCCAAACCTTTAGTTTCCCACTAAACTTTGTCACTGTGCATTTCCTTTCAATTTGATACCCTTTTTCACTTCCTTCACCCATGGCTGATTGTTCTTTTTCACTGATATATAATATACATGAGGACAATCCTTTCCAGATTCTGTTCAGCTGAATACAGGTACTGATGATCCTTGGGGCCTATGATTGATAAGGAGAAAGCAAGAGGATCATCAGCAACCTAGTGCTGAAGTACTGACACATTCATGATGGAGGAACAGTCATGAGCCTCACAACACCAAGTTACAGTCCAACAGGTTTATTTGGAATCACAAGTTTTCACAGAGCTGTTCCTTTGGAAGGAAAGCTTGTGATTCTAAATATCTCTGTTGGATGTTAACCTGTTGTTGTAAGGCTCCTTACTGTGCCTGAGTCCAATGCTGGCATCTCACATCATGATGGAGCAGGTCAACCCAATCTCTGATGGCATAGGGAACAATGAGAATGCCTGTCATGGGGAATGTTGGCCCCACAATGGAGACCAAAACAACGCTGTCAAATGAGTCCAAGATGGCTATGGCCATGCAGAATGTGGACACTTACTGTTACGATAACCACGAAGGCCATAAACATAGACGAGGGTCATGGGTGGAAGTGGGAACATTAAAATGGCGGCACAGGCCTGTGTTGTTCTTTGTTTTGTTCTTTGTAGCATTGATAGATCTCCCTGTGAGCTTCATAGAATATAAGCTCCCTTAAGTTTATTTATTAATGACACAAGTAGACTTACATTAACACTGCAATAAAGTTGCTTGTTGAACAAGAGGAGGCTTGCCCAAAAGAAATGGTCAGTAGGGGTTTTAAACTTGTTACTTCATGCAGACCATTGTTAACATAGAACATAGAACATAGAATATTACAGCACAGAACAGGCCCTTCGGCCTTCGATGTTGCGCCGACCAATATAAAAAGCAATGCCCCTCCAAACTAAACCATTCCCTTCTCTTCCATATACTTATCAACTAACCTCTTAAACGCCACCAAACTTGGCGCATCTACAACTGCTGCAGGCAGGGCGTTCCACTCCCGAACCACCCTTTGGGTAAAGAACCTACCTCTGATATCCGTCCTATAACTATCACCCCTTAATTTAAAGCTGTGTCCCCTCGTGCTAGCTTTCTCCATCCTAGGAAAAAGGCTATCACTGTCCAAAAAAGGCTATCACTGTCCAAAAAAGGCTATCACTGTCCAGAATTCCCCATGATTGTTGTAGATCATGAGGTGTTAAACTACTGTGGTTGATAAAAAAAACAGTATGACCCAAAGGCCTCCAATGATACCGCTTCAACCAGGCTGAGGAATTCCTGGATAACTTGCCACTGAGTTCTTGGTTAGGTTGTGGAAATTAGCAGAATATTGCAACTTCAGACTGCCTCTTGATGAAATGTGCCACAGATTGGTATGTGGCATAAATGACCTAACTTCCCAAAAGAAGCCATTGGCAGGACTCAATCTGAACTGAAAGAAAACTGTTGAAATAACCTTATCACTTGGAATGCAGGAAATGGTGTTCAGGAGCTGTAGGGATCATCATGCAGCAATATCCTTCAACTCGGGGGAGGGACAATATGTAATCGGTCCTCAATTAACGTCCTTATAAACTAAGTGTAAATGGGCTCCTATCTGCACAGGAACCCTAATGTCACCACCAGACAGTCAAGGAAAAGCAGTGATGGCCCCAAGAGTATTAGGGAACAAACTCCGGAAAGTTGCATTTGCCAGATGATAGATTATTGCACAAACTTCCAAAGGACACAGTCAATGCACGATTTCAGGAGCAGATAAAACATATGCTGTCCAGTGAAAAGGCTGAAACCAGAACCTGACCATACCATGCAGGTAACCAGAACCTGACCATACCATGCAGGTAACCAGAACCTGACCATACCATGCAGGTAACCAGAACCTGACCATACCATGCAGGTAGCCAGAACCTGACCATACCATGCAGGTAACCAGAACCTGACCATACCATGCAGGTAGCCAGAACCTGACCATACCATGCAGGTAACCAGAACCTGACCATACCATGCAGGTAACCAGAACCTGACCATACCATGCAGGTAACCAGAACCTGACCGTACCATGCAGGTAATCAGAACCTGACCGTACCATGCAGGTAGCCCCTCTTCCAGAGAGAGGGATATTACAACTGAATTGTATCATTACAAAAACGGTTATCCCAATAATGGTAGAACTACTAGTGCATGGCAATCCCTTGAATCTGAAGATGGGCATGGGAGCTGCAGACATATAAACACCTCCAATCCAGAGCAGCCTCCTACACGAAGAAACCTTTACAAATAAAAGGCACCAAAATGGCTCCAGCAATTTACAGGGAGCCATCAGCTTGTCTCCCACTCATTGTTGGAGAGATTGGATCCAGCAGATCTACCTGACCCGGTTGAAGATCTTAAGGCTAAGTACGCGGTGGGTAGGGGGGACTATATAAAGTTATCAGTAACTACCCTAAGGATTTTTGGGAAGGCTTGGGACAAATAAAAGAAGCCAAAACCAAGATCTACATTGACTCCAGTGTACACCTAGATATTTCAGAGCAAGACCAGTCCCTTATTCCATACAGTAGAAGTTGGAAACTGAACTAGGGCACCTCGAAAGCTTGGATGTATTAAGGCCCATTCAATTTGCAGAATGTCACATGTCTGTAGTCCCTTTCTTAAGTCTAATAAATCAGTTTGTCTTTGGGGAATATAATCTAACAGTTGCTCAGGCCTCCAATCTCAACAGATACCCATATATTTCAGATTGAAGATTTGTATGCAAAGATATCAGGAGACAAGGCATTCTCCAAGTTGGACATAAGCCACTTCAGCTTGAAATCGATGAGTACTCCTGGAAATATGCAAAAATCAATACATATAAGAGGCTTGATGAGTATAATTGATTGCCCTTTGGGGTCTTGTCTGCATGTACCATTTTCCAAAGAGTTACGAGTAACACCTTTCAAGTGCTTTTCAATTAGAGATGATGTCTTGGTCATGGGGACTTCACAACAGAAACACCTGGCCAAACAAAAAGAAATCTTGCAGAGATTTTCTAGATTGGGAATTCACTTGAAGAGGGAGAAATGTGTTTTTCAGGAGCCAAAATAACCTATTTAACTTATTAAGATGTAACACCTTGCCGAGTGGATGGCAAGGTGTTACATCTAATAGAGGATAAATCAAAGGCCAAAGAAAAGCACCAACACCAATGAATACCATGGAATTGAGATCATTCTTGAGACAAGTAAGCTGATATAGGAAGTTTATCCTGAACTTGGCTTCCATGCTGGCCCTATTATGAAAATACTAGAAATAGTCCTAGGAGACTCCACAGGCAGAGGCTTTTCCCAAAAAACATCAGTCACTGTTATCTAACCTGGTGGTCCATTTTGACCCAAAGAAAGAACTTAGATTGACTTGTGATGTTTCTCCAAGTGGGTTTGCTGTGTAGCTGTTGCATTGCTGAAAGACGGGAGGGAAAAGTCCATTGTGTATGCCTCCAGGACCCCTTTGGATATGGAGTGACAGTATTCTCAAGGAAGGGTTGGCAGTCAAGGTTTCGTGACACCCTTCAGGTATGACATTCCATGGTCTTTCTTGGGACTGAGTTTAATCCATGCAGTAACTTTCCATAAGTCTCTGAATTACATTCTCAGAACTTACATTCTCAGCCACCTTTTGTTGTATGTCCTGTTTTAAAGAAACAAATGCTTCACTTAAAAGTTCAGTATGTCCATCATTAATTTGGGGCTATGATATGTTGTTATACAATTAGCACTACTTCCACATCTTGCCTGTGAATGGTTCCTGAGAGCTAACTCACTCTTTCACTCATTCCGTGATGAATGTCGGATTGTAATAGGGCTCATTGGGTGTTGCATTGTTCAACAGTGGAAAGGGGTGTGTATTGGATGGTGGGGAGGTGGTGGTAATGTAGATGTTGGTGGTCAGAGTAGCCACATCATTATCATGCTGATCTCTCTTGCTGGAGAGCATTGAAAGATGTGCCTCAACCTACAGAGTCATCTGAAGAACATTAATATTCCAATGATTTGTGCATTGACCTCATTCTGGTCATGTGCCTCTCATTTTAGCACCCTGATGGGATTCATTTGAGACATGTTTGAAGGGGTTATCCCTTAGCTCGCAAAAACTAGTTCCTATGGTCACAATCTAGGTTGGGGTAGATTTTGTGATGGAGTTGGGGAAGGGGAGATTTCCTCAAGTATTCTGAAAGGCCAGGCTTCCCTTCACGCTGGAACTTTGACTGGTTTGTCTTATTGTTGGTTGGGTGAAGGCTCTGGAGGAATCTTCAGCCCCAGAAGTGGGTGGGGAGGCAGCAGCGGGGGTTGTGGGAGTGGGTGGGTTTGTTTCTGGGGGTCTGGAACTTATGGGGGTGGCTGCTGATCTTTCCAGGAATTCCTGAAGCACAACCAACCAATCTTAATGAGCCAATAGACACATTTAGCCTGGATTTAACAACTGACCCATATTAAGATGCTGCTTTCTGAACTCCTGATCAAACCCCCTGAGCCACAATTAACACGATGTTGACTTATTTTGTCCACTACCGATTTGGTGAGAGATTGACAATCTATTTAGAACTAACAATTTGGTGAAGCCAAATTTTGCCAAAGATCAACTGATGGGTGGATGGCTAAAAATATCAGTCAGTTTTCCCCCTTGTGGAGATTGATATTAGTTGCCAGCAACTTTTAAGATTGTTCTGCTTCTTTCAACAGTGTTCCAACTGGTCATTTAACACTCTGGCAGCTGGCTGTACGCTTGCCAAGTTCTGAGCTCAGAGACACAGTTTAAAATCAGTTTCATGGCAGAGCATATGCCAACTCTGCAGTCAGCTGTCAAAGTAACCAACTGAATACATTGTGTCTTTTCCGTATTTTGCAATTTTCTGCTTTTATAATTAAAATTTCATAGTTTACCATTCCTAGCGTTATAAAACAGCACATCATTTGACTTTGTCCCAAAGAGAAAGAAATAAATTTGCTAGTATCTTGAACAGCCAATTTTCTAAATGCATATTTTTGACACAGAATCTCACTTTCCACTTCCAACGAGTGGAAACTTGTGAAGAGTATGCCTTTAATTTGCACCCTTAATGGGCAAAGCTTCATGCCAGAATCACACATTCTAAAATTTGTCCCTAATCATTAAAGACAGCTAACTGACGTTATTCTTCAGTAAAATGTTGCAAGGTTTAATATTAAAATTTTACTATGAAATAAGCTATACCACAAGTGGTAGGGAATATATTGGGGTCTTGCAGAAAGCAGTGAACAATTAAATCCACATCAAAACAGGGCCATATTACAGCGGCTGTTTATGAAAAGATATGAGGGTCCCAAGTTTAATGCAAATGTTGAGTTAGCTGATCTTAGAAGGAACTCAACAATTCACCTCCGTATTCCTGGATTTATCTTCTGCTGTTGTATTTATCCAGTGTAATATATAATCTGTCTCATGCCTTTTTCATGAGGGAATTCTGCCATAATTTGATGTATTGGCAAGGCATGTTGTCAGCAATGGCTGACTAAAAATCCCTCATGTTCTCACCGAATACCATGGGTGTATTGAGAGGATTAGCAGATCGTTTTTCAACTTACTTGGCTGTGTCACAAATCCTCACTCTGTTGTCAACAAGCTCTCATGGTACTTGAACCGAGAGCTTCCAGCACTACCTACTAAGCCACGAGATTTCCATGTTCTTGGGTTAAGAAGAATATGTTGCTTGGAAAAATCCCATTCCTGATAGCTACCTAGCAGTCATGCTTTCGGAGGACAGGATCAGAATTAGTCCAGTTTGACCAGGACTAATTGGGGCAGGACTTTCAGATAGATCATGGTGGAGAGAAGATGAGTTCCAGGAGCATGATGTTACACAGGAAGAGCAATTGCTGTAGGCAGCAATGATGAAAGATTAAGATGTTATTTTTATTTTATCTTCATATGGAATTGGGAGGAGAAGGAATGCTTTGGAATTGGGAGCAGACAGGGTTTAATGGGAATGGAATGAGTTGGAAGATTATTGAGCAGGGAGGAGCAGGAACGTACTGAAACAGAGAGGGGTGAGAATGCACTGCAGATGGCAGGAATGCTGCACATTTTCCCCATTGTTTGTACATAAATTGTAAAACCAGTGGATACAGAGGGCCAAGCAGTATTGACTACTCACCAGCAGAGATTGCTCTTAAGATCGAGAAAAATGTTGACTGCTGCCTAAAAACAGCATTTAATATAGCCACAATGATCTAAAGTACAATCCAGAATCTCAGTAAAGTACAGGCTGGACACAGTGGCTTCAACAGATACTCTTAAACTTGAAGTAAGGGTTGAGAAAAATGTATACAGAGTAGAACAGTTTAGTGCTGATGGGACATGTGAGCTAAATCTTAACCATCAAAAGGGTAGATTAAAAAAAAACAGACCAAGAAGATTGACTGATAGACAATACAATATATACAAATACAGTAGCAATAACTGATAGTTTGAACTTGTAGATGGAGCTTAATGTGCTTAAATCCTGGGTCTGGCATAGTAGGGTGATGAGAAATGAGGAATATCAACAAATAGGGATAGCTGGAATTACAAAGAAATGAACTGATCAAAGATATGGCAAACCAGCTTGTTCAATAAATTAGCATCCGTGGTGATACACATAGTATATAATGCAACTTTTGATGCTGAATATTTTACAGTTCAGGATGGGTGACAGTTGGTGGAACAGACTGACTTTCTCATCACTGAATTCATTGGACTTGTAAGAGTAGAGCAACATTTTCTGCATGCTAAAATTCCAAACTCTCCCAAGTTCTCTGAAAGCTTTTCTGTGGAAATTCTATAGCCAATATCTAATCCTCTTGTGACTGGGTGTTTACCCATTGCAGAGAGATCTCTCCAGTGCATTCTTCATGTTCTGGATCTCCCACAAAATTCAGCAGTTAACAGTCCACTGATCTTTGAGCAGAATGAATTTGGATATTTGAAGAACACTCATTATGTAATGCAAGTTATTCATTTCTTACTCACCATTCTACTTGTTGCTTCTCTCTTGAGTGACATTACTGACACGCTGGTATCATTGCTGCTTGGTGCAATGGGAAACCTAGCAGCAAGTCTTGTGCAAGTCCTGTGTCAGTCTCCTGGAGGTTGCAAAACCCTCCTTTATTAATTTGGAAGGAAGAAGGGGCTGACAGGATTCCTGGCAGGGGGATGTCAGTTCAGCTTATTAATGAACCAATTGACACCCATTATCCTAAAGCCCAGCTCAGGTTTGTGGTGCCTTTGGGATTAAATAGAAACTGCATGGCTTATTCAGCATGGAAAAGTTGCCCTGTGGGATTTGCCTTTGGTTCTATTGGATGCCTGCTTGAGGCACTCCCCATCAGGCATGTGGCCACTGGAAAACACTCTCCTGGCATGCCTCTGCCACAACCTCCACCCTGCAACCCTTCACTTACTTATGGTTCGTGATGCCACCATATTCCTGCCAACTATCACCACCTACTGGAGCTGGAAGCATGAGAAGCATGTGATTGGCTGCTTTTGGTGGATAGAACAATCGTTGCCAGGGACCTCAATCGTGGGCAAAGCCCAATGGGGCCACTTCACTGGATCCCATTAGACCATCCCCACTGAACATTGTAGCAGGGAGATTAATTCTGGTAATTTGCATTTCAAGTGTAATCTTTCTCCATGCATTCCAAACATGGTTTGGAAGTCTTTCTCATGTTGCTTTGTATCCCAGATACTCAGTTACACGTTGCTATATTTCAGAAACTGGAGGAAACCTTTATAAACATTTGTTTACAGAGTTATACATAAAGCACATCCCTCCAAACCCAACAACCATTAGAGTTATATGTAGGCCAGACCAGGTAAGGACAGAAGGACGAGGATTCTCTCGTCCTGTTGCAATGAATGGAGATTTGGCTGAATGCCAAATTATCCAACCTCGCTTGCAGCGGCAGTGGAATGTGAATTTGGCTCAGATTTTCTTCCCTAAAGTGCATTAATCAACCAGATGGGTTTTTTACAACAATGGTTTCATGGTCTTCATTCGTCTTTTAAATTCAGATTTTATTAGATTAGAATTTCACCATCTACCATGTTGGAATTTGAAACCGGATTCCTGGAGCATTACTCTGTTTACTAATCCGGTGACAATACCACTACGCCACCCCCTCACTGTGTAAAGATGTGGGATAATTACTCATCGCACCCATTTTTATGGTGAATTGCCTCGAGTTAAATAAAGAACTGACAATTATACCGGTTTGATTCAATCCACTGGCTAAAAAAAAAGTGCTGCTCTGTTAAATAAGGGTCAAAATTAACAAACTGATGAGAATACCATCCAAAATAGAATTAAGAGCCAGGTTGCTAATGGCAACAAAAAATATTATCAATCTAGATACAGCATAGTAGTTAATTCCTTCTTCATGAAATTTCAAGATGGTGAATGCCTGAATTAGATACCATCGTATAGTAGATTCCTGCTTCTGGCTTTGAACTAGCTTAGCAATGGGGAAGACACAAGGAGAATAAAAATCAGAACAAATGTGAAACAGGCTTCTGGTCCCCCTATTATCCTTTTATATTATCATTTTAAATTAAATTCACTCTGGATAAATGAGGAAAATAATGTCTTATCCACATATTGATACATCAGAGTTCACTCTACCGAGGTTTATAACAGCTTTCCACTAACAGGAAACAGGTGGCTAGCCCATCCGGTGGGGGGGAGGGGAGGGGGCGGCAGAGGCAATTGAGGTCCCCTCAGGAGGTTAGTAAAGGTGGGGGGATAACCACCCCTTGGGCAATGCCAGCCTGGCCCCCTAGCCCTGCCCAAGGGGCAAACCAGCACTACCCAAGGGGCAACTTGGCACTGCCCACTGGGCATTGGGTAGTGCCATGAAACAGGGCCAGAGGGGATGAAGCCGAGTGAGGGAACAGGGCCAAGTTGGTGTTGGGGAGACCAGGGGGTGGGAGGTCATCAAGGGCTTGCCCAGGGAGGCCCAGGAGGTCTGTGATCAGGGATGGGAGGGTAAGAAGGCCAAGGATTTGGGGGTTTACAGGGCTGACCAGCGATTGGGAGGCCAGGAGTGTGAGGCACTCCATGCTGACAGATTTGTATATGGGCAGTGGTATGCTCAATGCTAAAAAAGTGACATTAATATGATTATAGCTGTACATTTGAAGAATTATAGAAATTTACAGCATTGAAGCCCATAGTCCCTGCGCCAGTCAACAAGGAGCCACCCAACCTGATCTAAATTTCTAGTTCTTGATCCATGGACTTGTTGATTACAACACTTGAAGTGCAATCCCAGTATTTTTTAAAACATTAGGAGGGTTTCTACTTCTTTTAAGCAGTGATTTCCAGATCCCCATCAGCCTCTGAAAAGATATTTGCTTGAATCCACTCAAAACTTCCTACCCTAAGTCTATGCTCCAAATTTATGGACCCCTCAGCTAGGGGGAATAGGGACCACTTTATCCAGAATCCTCATAATTTTGTACACTACAGATAAATCTCTTCCCCTCAGCCTCCACTATTCCAAAGAAAACAAATCTAGCCTATCCAGTCTTTCCTCAAAATGAAGTCATAAAAAGCAGTTCTATTACCTATTAATGTGCAACTTACCAAGGAATGTCCTCCTTCTTTCCACAGCCGTGATTGCTTTATTTTAAGACAACTCATTGTGCCTTCATTATTTGACACACTTGGGAAAGATTGATTCCTAAGAGATTAAGGTTACTGTACCCATCGTAGTTCATCGTCAGTCTAAAATGGTCACATATCCTGAAAAAATCAGGGGATGTTATCCGTTATGGCCAAGCTTCCTACAACAGTCACTTTGGCATCCAAGGAACAATCAATATAAAGCATCGAGAGAAGAATGATAATCGACAGCAGTGAAATGTTCACCAAGACAAGAAGGAGAATATCGAAGATTTCAACTGCGGACCTATTTTAACTGTTTCTGGAGGCATTTCCCCAAGGCTCATATTGAAGAGACCACTTCCATATGTCAGTAATTAACAGATATTAGATGTGAGTACATAAGTATGCATTATAATCCACAACAGTGGGAAAGACTTGTTTGGAAAATTTGACTCAAGGACATGAAAGAAGAGCACTTATAGTGGAAAAGAGTTGCTGTGAAGTGCAGCCTACTCAGTAATGGGAGTTGTGGGACGTATTTAAATTGTGTAAGAGGCAGATAACCCATGAAATCATAGCGTGCTGGATTCAGATGTGGCAACGCTATGTTCTCCTTAGCTTTGAGAACACGTTGAGTGAGGTGATTAAATATTTCCCAAACCCACTCAGTTGTGTTGTAGGAATTCCAGCCACTTGCCTTTTCCTAATAGACACCCTAAGCTATCCACCATTTGTCATTCACAAGAAGGGCTTCCCTTGGCATATTTATTATAGAATTGTACAGTGCAGGAAGAGGTCCTTTGGCCCATCGAGTCTGCACCAACCACAATCCCACCCAGGACCTACTCCCATATCCCTACATATTTTACCCACTAATCCCTCTAACCTACGCATCCTGGGACACTAAGGAGCAATTTTAGCATGGCCAATCAACCTAACTCGCACATCTTTGGAGGAAACCGGAGCATGCAGAGGAAACCCACGTAGACACGAGGAGAATGTGCAAACATCACACGGCCAGTGACCCGAGCCGGGAATCGAACTCAAGTCCCTGGAGCTGTGAAGCAGCAGTGCTAACCACTGTGCTGAAGTGCCACCAAGGCACAGTATATTTGCTCTAACATGATGTCAAGGGCCCCAGCAGTAATTCATGGCATGCTGCGACAAACATGTTTGAAAACAAATATGCCTATCGGATGTCAGGTTGTGATATAACAAAGCAATGCCCCTTTAAACTGCTGTGAGTTACCAATGTGTTATTTATGTTGGAAGTTTGCCCGTTGGGTGTTAACAAAATGAATATTAACACCTCTGTGTCAGCCAACAACTTGTGGAATTTGTGGGTTTAATTCACTCACGAACCACAGCAGATCCTCTGAACTCATAATCTTAATTACTGCAGGCACTGTTTCTTGAGACGAGCAGGATTGTTTCTCTGGTGGAACCGAGACACATTAAAAAATTGGCACCCAAAATCAATCTCAATTACTTACAGCAACAGTGGGTAGGATTTTACACGCAACCCGCTGGGCGCAGAGGTGGCCCAGGGCTTCTGGTCCTGCGGTTAATGGGGTTTCCTGTTAAGTTCCAACCCTCACCACTGTGAAACTCACGGCAAGGGGTGGGCCATCAGCAGGTCCAGAAATTTCCCAGATGTGAAGGGCCAAAAAGTCTCGGATAATGACTTGGATGAGATAACCCTGAAGCGCGAGGGCTGCTCTTGGATGTTGCTTCGAGAGTTGCCTAGTGCTTCACGTCGTATGCTTAAACTGGACCAGCTGATGGGCAACACGATAGTTCAGTGACTATTGCTGTGCTGTGCAGATGCATGGATTTGGGCCTGTGTCTATGGGAGTTTGCACACTCTCCCCGTGCTTGCTTGGGTTTTCTCCGGATGCTCCTGTTTCTTCCCACACCCCAAAAACATGCTCTTAGGCTGATTGGTGTTCACAAATTGTCCCTAAATTAGTCACCCCTCAATCTGGTTGTGGTTCCTTTATTGTGGAGTCCAATGGGCGTAGACAAAGGTCATATGTGGAAGAGGACACTCACAATGTTAAAATGGCGGTGCGGGCTCGTTGGGCCGAAGGGCCTGTTTCCTGTGCTGTGTTGTGCTTTGTTCTTTATTAGTGCATGATCTTATCAAGCAAAAGTTTGCATAAAGCCACATGGCTATAAAACAGTTGACCCAAGGCTTAACCAAAGAGATGGGCTTTAAGGAGCATCTAATTGCTCAATAACGTCGAGTCCATCATCATCCTTGGTTTGATATCCCGGAATTCCCTCTCTAAAAACGCTGTGGGTGTACTGATATAACATTGCCTGCAGCAGTTCAAAAAGGTGGCTTTCCATCTCCTCAAAGGCAACTAGGGATGGACAATAAGTCTTTCCCAACACCCATACAACAGAGAGAGGATGAAAGATGGAGAGGATCGGGGAGGAGTTGGGAAGTGTGGGATCTACGTAGCTGAAAGACACAGTAACCAATGGTGAAGTGATGAACCTTGGCCTATTGGGGTGCCATTTCGACAGGGCTATCACACTCAGAGATTCTGGAAGTAATTAGATATTTGTTTCCTTGTATGGATGAGAGAATTCCTGTTTACGGATCTTCTTGGAGATATTGCTCTCCCAAAATTTGAGCAATGACTTTTTAGGCTTCCCTAGGAGTCAGGGAGCTACTTTCCCACAACCTGATCAGACATTCCAGATGAAGGCAAAGACCTTACAACTGCAATTGTCATAATAATACCTTTGTCATTCTTCTACTCTTCAGGACATTGTTCCATGTGATTCTTTGAAGCTGGGCCCAATCATCATCATCATCATCATCATCATCATCATCATCATCATCATCATCATCATCATCATCATCATCATCATTGATCTTCCCTCATCAGGTCAGAGTGTGGTTGTTTCCTGGAGACTACACAATAGGCCCGATTTTATCATTTTCATTCTAAGTGCTGGATCCGGAAGCAATTTGATTTGGAAATTTGCCTTCAGGCTCCCTTACGCACTTAGCCTGGAAAGAAAATTGCGGGTCTGAATTGCGCTGTGGGCAGGGCTTAGTGCACCCGAAATGATTGGAACTGTGCATGCACAGTTAGAAAAGATTTGAAAGACGCGTCAGTGTCAGAACGCTCCCGGGACACAAAAACAGGATAAAACAGCTTGGGAGCGAAAAGCGGGAGCGATGGCCCCCACAGACATCACCCCATAACTGTCCGCCTTATTCACTCAACTCCCCCCGTTACCCAGACCAATCACAACTCCCTGACCCCTTCGCCCCCTCCCCCCCACTACCAATTGCCCACAGAGTGACAGTGGACCCCACCCCTGTCCCCCCCACCAGCGATCCATCTGGCCTCGCCCTACACCACTAGTGAGTGATGAGGCCAATTCCTTCCCCCACTCCCTCACCAGCGATCCATCTGGCCTCACCACCCTCACTAGTGAGTGATTGGACCTCTTCCCCTCCTCCACCACCAGAGGTACATCTTATCTGCCACCTTCGCCCCCCCCCCCCCCCCCCAACCAAAACCAGAGAATGATCCGGCCTCACTCCCCCCTCTCCCCCCCCAAACAAGAAAATGATCTGCATCCTTCCCCCCCTTCTCCCCCCCGCCCCCAGAGTTACATCTGAACTGCCATCTCCTCTCGCCCCAACCCCTGACCAGAGAATAGTCTGTCTCGCCTCTCTGCCCATCTTCCACAACCAGATAATGATCTCCCCCTGCCCCTGCCCCCCTGCACCCCCTCCCCCCACCGCCCCACAACCAGACAACAATCGGGCCTCCCTCCTCCCTCACCCCCGTCCACCAGATGACAATCTGGTGTCATTGGACCAGTACCTGGAACTTCGATGTTGTGACCATTTCAGAGACTTGGGTAGAGCAGGGACAGGAATGGATGTTGCAGGTTCCGGGGTTCAAATGCTTTAGTCGGAGTAGAGAAGGAGGTAGAAGGGGGGGAGGAGTGGCATTATTGGTCAAAGACTGTATCACAGTGACAGAAAAGAAGTTTGATGAGGACTTGTCTGTTGAGGTAGTATGGCTGAGATTAGAAACAGGAGAGGAGAGGTCACCCTGTTGGGAGTCTTTTATAGACCTCCTAAAAGTTCTAGAGAGGTAGAGGAAAGGATTGCAAAGTCGATCCTGGACAGGAGTGAAAGTAATAGGGTAATTGTTATGGGGGACTTTAACTTTACTAATATTGCTTGGAATAGCTATAGCTCTAGCTCGTTAGAGGGGTCAGTTTTTGTACAAAGTGTGCAGGAATGTTTTTTGACTCAGTATGTAGATAGGCCAACTAGAGGTGAGGCTACATTGGATTTGGTGCTGGGCAATGAGCCAGACCAGGTGTAGGCTTGGAAGTTAGTGAACATTTTGGTGATAGTGACCACAATTCGGTTACGTTCACCTTAGTGATGGACAGGGATAGGCATGAAGCTGGGGGCTGTAGTTATAGCTGGGGAAGGGTAATTATGAGGCCATCAGGAGAGAATTAGGGTGCATAGATTGGACTAGGGAACTACAGGGACTGGGAACATCTGGAATGTGGTGCTTATTCAAGGAGCAGCTGCTGCGAGTCCTTGATAAGTATGTCCCTGTCAGGCAGTGAGGAAATGGTCGAGTAAGAGAGCCTTGGTGTACGAAAAAAGTTGATTTGCTGGTTAAGAAGAAAAAGGAGGCTTATGTCAGGATGAGGCTTGAAGGCTCAGATAGTGCAATGGATAGCTCTAGATTAGCCAGGAAGGAGGTAAAAAGTGAATTGAGGAGAGCTAAGAGGGGACACGAGAAGATGTTGGCTGATAGGATTAAGGAGAATCCTAAAGCTTTCTTTCGATATGTTAAGAATAGAAGATTGGTTAGGGCAAGATTAGGCCAGTCATAGACAGCAGTGGGAAGTTGTGCGTGGAGCCTGAAGAGATTGGTGAGGCACTGAATAAATATTTCTCTTCGGTATTCACGCAGAGTGCTGGAAATGTAGCTATGGGGAGCACTGAGGTACAGGGTTGCAAATTGGGGAGTATTGTAGTGGATAGGGAGGATGTGTTAGAAATTCTCGAGGGTTTGAAGTTGGATAAGTCCCCTGGGCCGGACGGGATTTACCCTCGGATTCTCTGGGAGGCAAGAGAGGAGATTGCAGAGCCTCTGGCTCTGATCTTCAGGTCCTCGTTGGTTACGGGTGTGGTTCCGGAGGACTGGAGGATAGCGAATGTGGTTCCATTGTTTAAGAAGGGGAAGAGAGACCTTCCAGGGAATTATAGGCCAGTGAGTCTTACTTCTGTTGTGGGCAAGGTATTGGAGAGCATTATTAGGGATAGGATTTATAGTTATTTAGAGAGAAATGAATTGATTGGGGATCGTCAGCATGGTTTTGTGAAGGGTAGGTCGTGCCTTACTAACCTCATTGAGTTTTTTGAAAAAGTGACCAAAGAGGTGGATGGGGGTAAGGCGGTTGATGTGGTATATATGGACTTTAGTAAGGCGTTTGATAAGGTGGCCCATGGAAGACTTCTACAGAAAATGCAAATGTGTGGAATAGAGGGTGATGTAGCTAATTGGATTAGGAATTGGCTGGCAGATAGAAGACAGAGGGTGGTGGTTGATGGGAGATATTCATCGTGGAGTTTGGTGACAAGTGGTGTACCTCAGGGTCTGTTTTGGGGCCCCTGCTGTTTGTAATTTTTATAAATGATCTGGATGAGGGTATTGAGGGATGGATCAGTAAAATTGCAGATGATACTAAAGTTGGTGGTGTGGTAGATAGTGAAGAGGGGTGTTTTAGTTTACAGAGTGACTTGGACAAGTTGCAGAGCTGGGCCGAGAGGTGGCAAATGGAGTTTAATGTGGAAAAGTGTGAGGTAATGCACTGTGGCAGGAACAATAAAGGTGTAGAGTATAGGGCTAATGGTAGGGCTCTTAATAGTGTTGAGGAACAGAAGGATCTGGGTGTATGTGTCAATAGATCCCTGAAAGTAGGCAGTCAAGTGGATAAAGTTGTTAAGAAGGCATATGGAGTCTTAGCTTTTATTGGTAGGGGGATTGAATTTAGGAGCGCAGCATCATGTTGCAACTGTACAAAACTCTAGTGCGGCCGCACTTGGAGTATTGTGTGCAGTCTGGTCCCCACATTATAAGAAAGATGTGGAGGCATTGGAGAGGGTACAGAGGAGGTTTACCAGGATGTTGCCTGGTATGGGGGGCAGGTCCTATGAAGAGAGGTTGAAGGATTTGAGGTTGTTTTCGTTAGAAAGGAGGCGGCTAAGAGGGGATCGTATTGAAGCATATAAGATGATTAGGGGTTTAGATAGGGTGGACAGTGATAGCCTTTTTCCTAGGATGGAGAAAGCTAGCACGAGGGGACACAGCTTTAAATTAAGGGGTATGAGTTATAGGACGGATATTAGAGGTAGGTTCTTTACTCAAAGAGTGATTAGGGAGTGGAATGCCCTGCCTGCAGCTGTTGTAGATGCGCCAAGTTTGGTGGCGTTTAAGAGGTTAATTGATAAGTATATGGAAGAGAAGGGAATGGTTTAGTTTGGAGGGCATTGCTTTTTATTTTGGTCGGCACAACATCGAAGGCCGAAGGGCCTGTTCTGTGCTGTATTGTTCTATGTTCTATGTTCTATGGTCTCCCTCTGCCTCCCCTCCCTGCACCAGAGGTACATCTGACCCACCTCCTCCTCTCCCTCCATCAAGAATGATCGGCCCTCCTCCCCCTTCCCCCCGCCCCCACGCAACCAGACAATGATCGGACCTCTCCCCCGACCCCCACCACTGATCTGAGTCAGAGAGCTGTCGAAACTCTGAATTTACCTCTTCAGCAGCTGGAGCTCCTGGAACAGACTTTTATTTAGCAGATCCATTTCGGCACGATTCCGGATTGGCGAATGCGATGGTAAAGGACGGGGGAAATGCTGATAAAGTTGGGCGTGCAGTTCATTAATTCAACTGAAACGCACGCAAATGCATTTCAATCGACGTTACGCCCGTTTTGGGTGTCAATCTGATCGCGGCCATTCCCGGGCCTTGGAAAAGTGGGGCCATCTGCACGGACGCGGGCGCAGATCGTGTTCATGGTCTCACACTCAACTTTACCAACTTTTCGTGCCCCAATAACAGGCGCGACACAATGCTAAAACCTCGCCCAATGTTCAACAACTTTCACAACTCCTCAGACACAGATACAGCCCATGCCCAAATGCAGCACAAGCTGAACAATATTCGGCCTTGGGCTGACAAGTGGCCAGTAATATTCACACCCACGCAGGTACCAGGCAATTGCCATCTCCAACAAAAGTGAATCTAACCATTGTCCCTTGACATTCAATGGCAGAATCCCTAATTATTGACATCCCTGGGGGTTTATCATTGACCAGGAACTGAATTGAACTAGCCATGGTAAGTGAATGGAAAGGGTCCTGAGGGATAGGATTTATGACCATTTGGAAAGATGCAGTTTAATCCGGGATAGTCAGCACAGTTTCATGAGGGATAAATCCTATCTCACAAATTTGATTGAATTCTTTGAGGAGGTAACTAACTGTGCAGATGAAGGTAGAGCAGTTGATGTTGTATACATGGATTTTAGTAAGGCATTTGATAAGGTTCCCCATGGTCTGCTCATGAAGAAAATAAGGAGGTGTGGGATAGAAGGAAATTTGGCCGAATGGATAAGTAATTGGCTGTCTCATAGACGACAGAGGGTTGTGGTGGAGGGAAAATTTTTAGACTGGAGGCCAGTTACCAGCAGTGTACCACAGAGGTCTGTGCTGGGTCCTCTGCTATTTGTGATTTTTATCAATGACTTGGAAGAGGGGGCTGAAGGGTGGGTTAGTAAATTTGCTGATGACACCAAGATTGGTGGAGTAGTGGATGAGATGAAGGGCTCTTGTAGGCTGCAAAGAGACATTGATAGGATGCAGAGCTGGGCCGAAAAGTGGCAGATGGAGCTTAATCCTGATAAGTGTGAGGTGATTCATTTTGGTAGAACAAACTTGAATGCGGATTACAGGGTCAACAGCAGGGTTCTGAAGAATGTGGAGGAACAGAGAGATCTTGAGGTTCATATCTACAGATCTCTGAAAGTTGCCACTCAAATGGATAGAGCTGTGAAGAAGGCTTATAATGTGTTAACATTTATTAGCAGGGGGTTTGAGTTTAAGAGTCGTGGGGCTATCTACAACTATACAAACCCTTGGTGAGACCACATTTGGAATATTTTGTGCGCTTCTGGTCACCTCACTATATGAAGGATGTGGAAACATTGGACAGAATGCAGAGGAGATTTACCAGGATGCTGCCTTGTTTGGAAGGTAGGTCTTATGAGGAAAGGTTGAGGGAGCTGGGGCTTTTCTCTTTGGAGCAGAGGAGGATGAGAGGAGACTTAATAGAGGTTTATAAGATGATGAGGGGGACGGATAGAATGGATGTTCAGAGACTATTTCCTCAGGTGGATTTAGCTGTTACTAGGGGGCATAACTTTAAGGTTCATAGTGGGAGATATAGGAGGAATGTCCGTGGTAGATTCTTCACTCAGAGAGTGGTTGGGATGTGCATATACTGCCTGCTGTGATAGTGGAATCGGGCACTTTCAAGTGGTTATTGGGTAGGCACATGGAGCACACCAGAATGATAGGGAGTGGGATAGCTAGATCTTGGGTTCGGACATAGCTTGGCACAACATCGATGGCCAAAGGGCCTGTATTGTGCTGTACTGTTCTGTGTTCTATATAAATACAGTGACCACCTGAGCAGATCAAAGGCTAGGAATGCTCTTGTGTGACTTATCTCCTGACACCCCAAAGCCCGTTCACCATCTACAAGGCACAAGTGTGATGGAATATTCCCCACATGCCTGGAACAGTGCAGCTTCAACAACATTCAAGAATTTTGACACCACCCAGGGCAAAGCAGCCCTGCTTGATTGACACCCCATTCACAAATATTTACTCCCTCCACTACTATTGCACAGTGGAAACTCTGTGTACAAGATGCACACCAGGAGCTCAGCAAGCTTCCTTTGACAGCACCTAACATATCCATGACTACTATACCATCTCGTAGGACAAGAGCAGCAGAACACCACCACCTTCCCCTCCAAGTCACTCACTATCCTGACTTGGAAATATAGCACTGTTCCTTCACTGTCGCTGGGTCAAAATCGTGGAACTCTCTCCCTAACAGTACTGTACACACACTATATGGACTGCACATTCCAAGAACACAGCTCAAAAGCAATAAGGGATGGACAATAAATACTGGCCTAACCCCAGCGATACCCGCGTCCTACGAATGATTTTTTAAAAAGTACACTCATTTGTGCCAACTGGCACATGAATATTCAGCTCCATAAACCTAATTATATACCACATTTTAAACTACCATTCATCTGAATCCCGTACTTGCCACTCGAATGCAGAATCATATGATAAAAGAAAATGTCAGTTGGACAGCAATGTTACAGACTGGCACTTGTTTGAAAGCATCCACTTGAGGGATTTATTGCAATGCAGTTTGGACTATCCATTCCCTCAGAGATTCTGAGTATTCAATTCACTAAGTCAGGAGCCAGGCTAAATTTAACCACCATCAGCATTTCAGATGCCATAAAAAGAATTATCCTTCATTTTTGTGATTCCAAATTCCAGTTATATAATGTATGATTTTAGGCTTTTCAAACTCTCCTTTCTTATTCAAATGTCTTGTCAACAGTTTCTGTGAAAGATTTGCATGACTTAAAATCTGAATCCTTCCCTTTTCACTTTGCTTTCCCGTGATAACCTTGGAAATGTTCACTTGCATTCTGGACTTTATGTGAAATTCCCATTATATCTTCAGTTCTCTCGGATAACCAGAATTGTACAGGCTAAAATAAGCAATCAGATTTAGTTACATATAAAAGCACATGGGCAAGATTTTCCAACCACTCCTGCCAGCTGGATCTTCCAGACCTGCCGACAACAAAGC
Source organism: Sphyrna mokarran (assembly GCA_024679065.1). Lineage (NCBI taxonomy): Eukaryota > Metazoa > Chordata > Chondrichthyes > Carcharhiniformes > Carcharhinidae > Sphyrna > Sphyrna mokarran. Next base: position 72,321,571 of record JAGIQG010000013.1, on the reverse strand, counting down.
CCCCCACCACAGGTTCCCCAGCGTTGGAAAGTATGAACAATGGGAAACTGTTGGTAGTGTTGGGACTGGAAGAACCTGCTGCCAATGGCAGACCACCTCCATTGGTGCAAAACATGCCATGGGGGTGCCGAAAATCCCACCCAAATGTCTTAACGTTCTGTGAAACTTGCAACAAAAATATGAATCTTCTCAAAGGACAAAGAGCAGTATAGCATAGGAACAGGCCTTTTAGCCCTCTAAGCCTGCACTGATCACATTGTCTTATCTAGACCAAATGCCTCTATCCCGCTATCCCCCATATGCCTATCAAGATAAGCCTTACGTGTCTGCCTCAACCATCTCACTTGGCAGTGTATTCCAGGCACCCACCACTCTCTGTGGAAACTAACTTCCCCTGTAGATCTCCCACTGAACATTTTCTCCCTTACCTTGCACTTGTGCCCCCCTTGTAATTGTTACTTCTGTCCTGGGAAAAAGCTTTCAACTGTTTGCCCTATCTACACCCCTCATAATTTTATCAATTTTTATCAGGTTGCCCCTCTGTCTCCATCTTTCCAGGAAGAACAATCCCAGTTTATTCAATCTCTCCTCGTAGCTAATATCCTCTATACCAGGCAATATCCTGGTAAACCGTTTCGGTATTCTCTCCAAAGCTTCCTTCTGGTAGTGTGGTAACCAGAATTGAACATAGTATTCCAAATGTGGCCTAACCAACATTTTATATAACGGTAACATAATTTGCCAACTTTTAAACTTGCAGAAATTTCTCCATTTGAGAAATAAATGAAGTTTGTTTACACTATTATGAATGGCACACTGTATCACAAATGTATGAGTTTCCTGCAATGTTCTGGTGGAACAGCACTCCTGCCAACAATACCTCTGGAAATTCATGAGCTCAATGAGTTTAAAACAGTCTTCTGGAAGCAAAGAAGAAATAAAAGAACCGGAAAGTTCACTTATACTCCTAATTCCTTTGAGGTGAAAACTATTATACAATGGGTAAGATGGGTATAGAGGAATATGGGCCAAATATGGGCAATTGGGATTAGTTTAGGTTTAGAAAAAAAGGATGGCATGGGCAAGTTGGGTCGAAGGGCCTGTTTCCATGCTGTAAACCTTTCTGACTCTGACTATTCTGCTCTTCTGTTTAGTGCAAATGTACCAAACATACAACTAGGATTGGTAGAACAATAATATAAGTTGTTTATTTGGAGGTGAGACAATGTAATATATGATGTTCTAAACAAGGGAGGGATTGTGGATTTGAAACTAAAAGCAAAGGATGTAGTTTGCACACATAGGGGATGAGCGTGAGTCCAGGATCGTGATCCATAGTCAAGGCACAGTCCTTGCTAACAAGATCGATTTTATACTCTCACCAGTGGTGTCATCAGATTCATGCCCATAATAGGCATGAACCTGCTTTACTTGGATGTAAGTAGATTTAAATATAATTAACCAGCCTCCCCTTGCCATATATTGAGGTCTCCTGGAACATTCAAACTGCACTTAGACATGAACCTGTTGTGGGGTGTTTCTTGGGGAGCTAAAGAAGATTACAGCCTCCAAAGGGAGAAGGATATGGCCAAGCACTGGCCAGGCAATGCTCCCTTTGGCACTGCCCTTTGGCACAGGGTTGCACTGGCACTACCATCCTGGTAATGCCAACCTGGCAGTCCCAACCTGTGCCAAGGGCCACTGCCAGGGAGAGAGTCTCAAGAGGGAGGGAGGAAGGGGAGGGAGGGGGTCATTCATGTGCGGAGGTGGGCTGGAGCAGACAAGGGAGCTGGGGATGCGATGATAGCCGTGGAACAGATAGGGGTCAGGCATGTGATGTTTAGGGCACTGGTCTGCTATTGATCGGTGGGGTTGGGGTGGTGACGGGGGTGTTGGGGGAGTGTCAAATGCAGGGTCCAATTGTGTGCTGGCTCTGATTGGTGAAGGAGGGAGGGGGCGGGGAGCCCTTGAGACCTTCGTGGTGGGCTGGCGAGTGCGGGGGGGAGATGTTTATTGCAGTTCTGATCGGGGCACCCTCTAAAGATGGCAGTACAGGCAGGCTTTGCCAGCATGTTGAGGCTCTCTCCCCTGCATGATGGCATGAAACATGCTCCCTTGACTGTTTTTTGGCAGAGTGTCATAAGATCTGGAGAGAAAACCAGCATGTTACACTGGAGAAAGACCTGTCGGTTTTCTCACCGGAAACAACACTCTGCCATTTTTTTGCTAAGATTTTGCTCATCGATTCAAAGGAACAGACAACAGGTTTATTGAAGAAGATGTTGCCTGTACAGAGGCAAACTGAAACTAAAAGCAGGAGCCTCTGAAACACCCCAGTGACATAACCAAAAAAACATGTGACCTGCTCTGAAAGCAATCATGCAACTGCTTAAAATAAATAACATATAATAGCAATTATAAGGCCAATTAGAAGACATTGCTGCTCTCTTTAGTTTACAGAGTACATGTGATTAGATATCACATTCAATGCTGTGGATAGTGAAGGATATCAGTTTGAGATACATCCCTTAAAGATACATCACAACAATCATGATCAAGTTGTGACAATACTGTACCAACACTTAGATATGCAGCAAAAGATGCTATAAAGATCAGCATCATGAGGAAGATCCCACAGAATCCTAATAATACAGTGCCTTGCCTGCTTTTACCTTCCTTTCAGAGTTTTGCAGTCACAGGATTGCAATGCTTTCTGACAAGAAACACGCATGCAGCTCCGTAATCTAAAACAAACAACTTAATTCATGTCTGAAAGCCTCAAAAACAGCTAAAGCATCCCATTTAAGGTTTAAGGGAGGCAGTGGAATCTGGTTTGACCTTGGCTACCCACTGGTTTAGTTCTGGTATTTGTCAGAATTAGAACACTTCAGGCCATTTGATTAATTTGTGAGATATACTGAAATTGATTTTGTACTTGTTTCCGGTGCCAAGGTGAAATGATCACCCTTGGGTCCACTTGAAATTGTTACTGGGTTGAGTCTGTTTTACCTCCAGAGAGTGTTTACCCAATTGATTTAGACTATCTTCTGAAAAAAAAAGTGGCCAGAGGGAGGATAATGATAGTGAAACCGTTCCAATGGAAGGGAATTCTCAGCAGGGCCTGGTGCGATGAGTTTCACTCAGCACAACCCAATTTCAGAAAGGGGGCTTAAAACTAGCATGAGTTCCCTCACCAATATCTGTCTGAAAAATGCCTGGTTTTGTATGGGGCCCAATGTCGAATCTTTGAAGTGTGACATCCAAATTAATTATCTCTTCCTCTGTATTCTTCCAGGAACATAGACACGAGAAGGTTTGGTTTCTACCCAACCACTTTTAATATCTGCCTAAAAGATGTAACTAAATCTAAGAAACGTCAACAGTTTTGCAGCCAGCAAATTAAAGAGCCATCTATTTTTATACAGCTGGATTATGTCTCAAATCCCAATTGTGTGGTGTATTTTCCATTCATAAGCATTCACAGGACCAGGATGAATAATAACATGTTCGAGGCCTGGAAGAGTTATTGCAGTGCTCGTGATAAAAATGCATCAATGATAGTGGGCAAAGATCCAAAAGGATTTGGCTTAATTACACAAAAGTCTTTCCAGAACATGCTCCTTTACCTGTTTTCGATCAGGCCCCACAGAATGAGATACTCAATGCAGGGGGCACAGACTAAAACTAAAACATAACCGCTTTGTCCAGTTTTGTCGTGACAAGTACCATTTCTTTGTGCAGTTAAACAAATTTTCAGACAGCGTAATGAGTTCTGAATACTATTTTTATTATTTTCAATAGTCAGTAATACAATATTCCAGAACGAGGGATCACTGTTTGAAAATAAGAGGTCACTCATTTAAGACAGACCATAAGACCATAAGACATTGAAGCAGAATTAGGCTGTAGGCCCATTCAGTCTGCACTGCCATTCAATCATGGCTGATATTTTTCTCAACCCCATTCTCCTACCTTTTCCCCATAATTCTTGATCCCTTGATTAATCAAGAATCTATCTATCCCTGTTCTTAAAGGCACTCAATGACCTGGCCTCCACAGCTTTCTGTGGCAGAGTTTCACAGATTCACCACTCTCTGGCTGAAGAAATTTCTCCTCATCTCTGTTTTAAAGGATTGCCCTTTAGTCTGAGGTTGTGCCCTCTGGTTCTAGTTTTTCCCACTAGTAGAAACATCCTCTCCATGTCTAGTCTATCCAGGCCTTGCAGTATTCTGTAAGTTTAATAAGATTGTTTCACCCTTCTAAATTAGATTTCCAGACATTAAAGGCATCAAGTGGCATGGAGAGAGTGTGGGAGCATCACATTAAGGGGATTAGCCATGATCATGTTGAATGGCAGAGCAGTTTCGCAGGATTGACCTGAGAACAAACCAGTGTCCTCAACCGATCCTCATATGACAAACTCTTCATTTCAGGGATCATTCTTGTGAACCTCCTCTGGACTCTTCCCAAGGCCAGCACATCCTTCCTTAGATACCGTGTCTAAAACTGCTCACAATACTCCAAGTGGGGTCTGATATATGAAAGACAGATGAGGAGACTTCTTTTCTCTCAAGGTGTCTAGAACTCTCCCTCAAAAGGCAGTGGAAGCAGAGTCTGAATATTTTTAAGGCAGAGCTAGATAGATTCCCAGTTACAAGGCGGTGAAAGGTCATCGGGTTAGCAGGAATGTGAGATCGAGGTTACAATCAGCCATAATCATATCGAGTTGGAGAACAACCTCGAGGGGCTGAGTGGCCTACTCCTTTTCCTAGTTTGTATATTTGTAATATTCAAATACACAATCAAAACTAGCAGCACTATGTCATGGAAAATATTTTTGATAGTTTGTTCAGGAATGAAAAAAAGACAGAATGAATATCCTTGCAGAACAGGAATGTTGACATTTTTATGATTTTTCTTATGGTAGCTTTGGGATATTCTAGTAAGTCTTCAATTCTGGATAAATGCCCTAAGAAATTGGAATCTTTTCAATATCAAAATAACATTTCACAAGTAGAGGTTGTAAGATAGGCAGTGTTATAAAGGAAGAGAATTTTCTTTGCACAGTAGCTGAAGAAATGATGGCTTTCCATTTCCATACACTTCTTTTCGGCAGAAGATCTTTGAGGCAGTACTAAATTAAATAAATTACTTATTTAAGAGAGATAGTTAAATGTCAGCCATAGCTTTGTTGGTAGCACTTTCACCTGTGCATCACAAAGACTGAAAGGCCTGTGAGTGGGTGGGAGAGGGGAGTATTTGGGGCACAGCAATGGAGAAGGGGCAGATTTGAGCATTCGTGAGAGGGATCAGCGATGAGTGTGTGAGAGAAGTGACTGTAAGAAGATAAGTGTGTGTGAGGGAAGATGAGTGCATATGTGAGAGATGGATGAGTGTGTGTGACTGCTGCTGAGGTCCCCAACATCACAAATGCCAGTCCTCAGATATTGAAACACAGTAAATAAGAGCAGGAGTAAGTCCTTCAGCCCCGAGAAACTGCTCTGCTGTTCAATACGATCATTGTTAATCCCCTTAACATGATGGTCCCACACTCTCCCCAAACCTCTTGGTGCCTTTAGTGTCTAGAAATCTATTTTCTTCTTAAATATATTCAGTAACTTGGTCTCCCCAGCTTTCTATGTTAGTTAATTTCACAGTTTCGTCAGTTTTTGATTGAAGAAGTTTATCCTCATGTCGGTTCTAAATGGCCTATCCTGTTCCCTGAAACTATTGCTCCTTGTTTTGGAATCTCCAGCCAGAAAAAAAACTACACTATTAAAATTTGTAAATATATAAATAAGTACATAGAGATATACAAAGTAGTAGGTCATTCTGTCCCTCAAGTGTGTTCTGTCATTCAGTAAGGTCATGGCTGATCTGCTTGTATTGTGTTCCACATTCCACTGGCCAGTGTGGTACACTTGGTGAGGGGAAGGAGGGATTGATTGCAGTTTCAGCTGCAATTAGATCGGGGGAGTGGGGGTGCTCACAATTCTTCTGGGTGGGGTGGGTGCTAATGATCAGCCAGAGGGGCCCCTCTGGTAGTCGGGTGAGTTTATGCCATAGCAGTTGGCTGATAGCAGAGGCAGTGACAGGTCTCTGCTCTCTCACAGCACAGAAACCTGTGCATGTGCAATGATGCCCTCTGCTGCTATTAGCTGGCTTTCAGGCAATTAGACCCCACGCACTCCTCCCACTAGCAGAAAACATATCAATATTTTTTAACTGCATGGAGTGCCATAAGATTTGACTGGTGGCCTCACCAAAAGTCAGACCTCTTTCTTCATATATAGACCATGTTTTTGAAAAATTTCCAGAGCTGCCTCTAAATTATTCAAATACTTTTGTATTTTGGACCCTGTAATTAGAATATCATCTGGATAACACCAGAAAGATCACTAAAATCTAATCAATTGACTTTTAGAATAGGGTTGGCGTAGATGTTATTTCAAATAGCAATCTTTTACAATGTAAAAGACATTTATCAGTAATAATGATAAGTAATGGTTCAGATTCCATGGTTATATTCATCTGTAAATAAGCTTGTGAAGGATAAGTCTTGCTAAATTCCTACTCACCTGTTAATGCAGCAAACAAATCTTCAGTTTAAGGAAGCGAATATTGATTAGCACACAATACAAGATTTCTTAGCTGTTTTAAAATTGCCACAAGTATGAACAGAATCATCTGGTTTCATGACAAGTACAATGGGCGTAGCCCAGTCCTTCATTGTAACTAGCTCTAACACACCAGTATTAACAAGTTGTACTAATTCTTTCTGATCTTGCGATAAATTTCATATGGCAATGCTCTTGCTTTGAGACTTCTTCGTTAACTGTCAGATTTTATCTTGAGTTGCACTTGAACATTCTCCACTGAGTCAAGTGTCTCTTCAAACACACTCTTGTATTCATCCAGAAGGTGCTGTAGGTCTGTTTTGACCTTGACCAATCTATTGACAGCACTCCAATTAAACTTTTCTTCTCCAACAATCTTCTCTCAATTAGCGCTGGAAAATTATCGTGGACCATATGGAGAGGCAACCCTAATACTTATTCACTCAACTCTACATTGATCTTGATGTAACCTTTCAACAGCACAATGTCTTCTGTCTGTGTCCCTAAAATCACATTAGCAGGTTTTAAAGGAAAATGCTTCAGCTTTTGTTGGTATGTGGTCTCAGGAATTAATGATACAGCAGCACCAAGTATCAATGTCCATCCTAATAGATTGTCCGCTTAATTTCAGAATCACCCAGAGTGATTGACTCTGGCATTCAGTTGAAGCTCTTCACCATGGTTCTGGACTTTTTCTTCTTCATGGTTGTAATTCTTTTCTTCCATGTTGTAAATTCTTTTTGTAGAAGGCAACTTGATTTCCTTGAAGGTACTTAAAGATTCTTATGAATCTTCTTGTCAAGGGAAGCTGGGCCAGCCCAATTTTGCATTATGACCCATTTTGCCACAATCCTTGTATTGATTACCTTTGCTCCAGCATTCACTTGCTGAATGACCCATTTTTGCACATGCTTGTTACTATTTTGATGTTTTATGAGCAGTTTCCAACTTGTAAACCTTCATTCCTGTAAGTTTAAGGAGGGAATTCCAGATCTTATGGCCTATAGATATCACAATCAGTTCCATCAAAATTATGATTTCTGCTGCTGTAGTTAAAGTCAAAGCATGTTCAGCAAGCAATCTTTTTTGGTTAGTCTAATTTTGGAGACCAAAGCTAGGTGATCTTGAAGAGTATCTCCTTACAACATCACAGAATCACAGAATTCAAATGTTGTGCCAGCCTTCATAAGGTTGCCACAAACTGGCAATGCTTTTGCCTTCTGCTTGATTCTATCGGTAGAACCTAAACAATTCTGTAATGATTAATAGTTATGAAGAGTCATGTTTTTCAAGGATTTTTGCAAAGTCATTGTAAATTTTTGTTTCTGGTTTTGCTGGATGAACTGAGCACTGCAGCACATTGAAGGTTTTACTTCCTATTGTAGAAAAGCTGCTACGAGCAACTTGTCTGCAATTTAATTCATTTGTACAAAATACTGAAATCATTTGACATAGTAATTCCATGGTTCATTTTCTTAATGGAAATGACCCCTTGGTTCTTAATTGACCCATCATTTCTCTTGCAGGCAACTAACAATTTGAGACTGCTCTGTATATATATTTTATTATCTTCCTAGTGCTGTCCTTTTTAACCTGGAGACTGTTGACTTATTGTATATTTTTTCAAATGCCCCTCGATTATACAGCAAAGCGTCTCTTCTCTTCAAATATGCCAGATGCTGCCTGGAATGTCACTCTTTGCTGGTTGGAGAAAAAGCCCTCTTTTAAAACTCCAGGGATCTTCCACCCCTTTCTTCTTCCTTGACGTTCCTTCACTGTTACGTTGATCTTTTATCCTGTTGTTGGCTTTTGTCACATTTCTGATATTTGAGGTGTGAGGACCCACAATGATTTTTTTTCTACTTAGGAACTTTTCTCAATGTTCTTGATGAAACAAAATCCCACCTCACTTGCCAATTTTCTTCTAGTAACGTCCCAGTTACTTTTGGGAGTTGTGAGTTTTAAACGAAAAGAAAAGATGTGGTTTGCACACGTAGATTCAAACTAACAAGAAGAGTTATTCTGGAGCTCTTAACTATACGGAGTAGAAACTGAAATTAAATAGCATCATCATCAAATCATGTGATCTGTTCTTAAATCAATCATATAAACACTTGCATATATAACAGCCCCTCAGTTCTGGACTCACTCACGAAAAGAAATTTCAATGTCCACTTCCTCAAGACATTTCAGGATTTTATATGCTTTAATCAACTCACCCTTCACACTTCTAAATTGTATTGGAGACAAGCCCAACTTTTCCACTCTATCCTCATGAGATAACCTGCCCAATCTAGTAAACCTCTGAACTGCCTCCAATACCTCTACATCCTTCCTTAAATATGGAGACTAAAACTGCATACAGTATTCGAGATGAGGTCTCACTAATGCCCTGTATAATTGAAGCATAATATTCTTACTTTTACACTGGTAACAAAGGGTAACATTCCATTAGCTTTCTTGATTACATGCTGAACCTGCACACCAACTTTTGTGACTCGTGCACAAGAACACCTAAATCTCGCTGCACTTCAGCATTTTACAATTGTCCTCCATTTAAGTAATACTCTTTATTCTTTCTGCCATGTAAAGAATTTCACACATTCAGACATTATACTCCATCTGCTAGATGTTTGTTCACTCACTCAGCATATCTACATCTATCTGAAAACTCCAGATGTCTTCTTCACAACATGCTGGGGCAATGCCGAGCTTGCATTTGGCACCTGTGCAAATGCCAGTAGGGGGGTCAATATCCAGAAGTCACAGTTCTCACCAGAAAATATGACTTTGGATCTTCCTAGCTCCTTGCTGGTAATGTCATCAGGTTCAAGCCCATAGTGTGTGTGAACCTGATTTAAATGTATTTGCATGTATTTTAATAAAATTAAACAATTTCCACCCTGCTGTATCTTGAACCCTCACCATATCTTGAAACCATGCCAATGTGACGCCACCTATTGTAGGGGTCTCCCCGGGAATGTAAAGGTAAGTATAGTCCCAGGGAGAATGAAGAACATGGCTAAGCAGTGCCCTTAAAAATGCCCCTAGCACAGGTTGGCAATGCAGGATTGGCACCATGTCCATGTACCATTTTGGAGGTCATTCTTTTCATCCATGGTCTTCGCTGCATGAGTTCTTCAGCATCCTGGGAGCTCACTGGCTCCCAGTTAACAACACCTCACTCCTTGTTTTCAAATCCTTACATGGTCAGGCTCCTTTCTATTTCTGTAATCTCCTTCTACCTTACACCGCTTCAAGATACCTGCACTTCTTTACTTCCCTAATTTATTAGCTCCACTATTGATATCTATAGACCATAAGCTCTGGAATTCTCTCCTTAAACTCTTTAGCCTCATTATTCCTCTTTCCTCTTTTAAGACGGAACTTAAATGGTCAGTGTCTGTGCAAGTGAGATTGACTGCATACTCCCCAGTTATAGAACATGGCCAGTATCCTGAGTGTGTATATTTATCATGTCTCGCTGCTAACCTTGATTTGTTCTATCAATAGTAATTGATTTTAAACTGTGCACCAGAGGAAATTGCCTGGTGATACTCTTTTATCATCCACTGTGCCCTTTCTTCCCAAGCAACCCAGGCTTAACTCTGTCAGAACATAAACACAGACACAAATGATCAAATTTATGTGCGCATTCATGCATACGCGCTGATCATTTTTGTACACAAAGACACAAAGTCACCTTCCTTCAAGTACAGCTATGTACATGCAAATACATACCTATCTACTTGAAGATGTACAAACACATTTGTGGCATGCACACTCTCACAAATAGGCATGTCACTGGGTCACTGTCGATTTGTGCCTGGGGAAGCCTACTTTTCTTTGTATTATCTGTTCACTCAGCCGTTATGAAGCAGATCTTTGTGATTACTATAAAATTTAAATATATTTATTTTATTACTTAACTCTTTGATTTTGGAATTCTGGTACAGAGCACAGGTGAAACCTCTTCAGCCAGAGAGACTGTAGGATTAATTTCCAGGGTTAACGCTAGAGGCAGAAACTAAGTCTGTATTCAAGATTAGATTGGACAGGTAGTGAAGAGGTCTGGAAACAAGGTATTTGGAGTGGTTTAAGTGAATTAAAGACAGACAGTATGGATTTGCTTGACTAATCTAATTGTCCAAAGATGTGTGGGTTAAGTTGATTGGCCATGCTAAAATTGCCCCTTAGAATCCTGAGATGCTTAGGTTAGAAGGATTAGCGGGTAAAATGTATAGGGACATGGGGGTAGGGTCTGGGTGGGATTGTGGTCGGTGCAGACATTTGTTACATTTTCCAAAAGTCACAATTATAATGTTTAAAGCTTTTTAATAAAGGCTTTCACTGTTCTGCGGACTGGCAATGTTATAATGTTGCTAATGATTTGCTTGAGGTCGAGTAGTTGCAACATTGCATTGTGGATATGATCATTTGTCAAAATTTTAAATATCCAAACTTCTTTAAAGTAAATATATTATTTGGTTTTATATGAACAATTGTGCCAAAGATTGGAATTCATGAGGTGGTACAGAATGAATGTACACATGAAAACATGCGTCTTGCAGTTATGTGTATTTTAGGGCAGAATGAGCATTCTTGATCTTTTTCACAAGTGACTATATTTATTAGCCACTTGTTGATTAATGTTTGTTCTCGTAACTTATTATCAGGACCATCTCAGCCCCTCTCAGTATTACACCCAGTTAAACATGGTAGGGCAGCATGTTAGCACAGTGGATAGCACTGCTGCTTCATGATGCCAGGGACCTGGGTTCGATTCCCGGCTTGGGTCACTGTTCATTGTGGAGTTTGTATGTTCTCCCTGTGTCTGCATGGGTTTCCTCCCACAGTCCAAAGATAGTACAGGTTAAGTGAATTAGTCATGCTAAATTACCTGTTAGTGTCGGGGGTTTACAGGGTAAATTTGTTAGGCTAAAGGGATAGGGTCTAGGTAGGATCATTATCAGTGCAGGCTCAATGGTCTCTTCCTGCACTGTAGGAATTCTATGAAAACCTCAATTCAGCAGATCAGAATACACTTTTTAGCCAGGAAATCTAAGTTTTGTTTTATGAATTGAGTCCATATAGAGTGATGATATGGGTATATTTCATATTATTTTTGCACGTGACATATATATTCTCTCTTATCAAGGGAACCTGTATCTATGTCTGTCCTTGGTTAATCAAATGAGAGGTCCTTGGAGTCAAAATATCTGGAATCTGAGGGATAAAAGAGATTAAGTGTTGAAATTGTTGTATAATTAGTGCATTTCAAAAGAGGTTCAAAACTGACAAGGAACATTTGCATCTTACAAATTCATGAGTAAACAGGGGCAGACATTTTTCATTTTCTTCAACACAAAGTAAAGTCAATATAGAAATATGAAAGGTTTTAATATTTGGGATACTATATTTAGAGAGATTTAGTGAAGACAATAGAAAATGAACACGAAAGGGAAAAGTGTATTTATTGAGGACATCTTTCCAGCCTGGTATGGTATTGCAGTGGGGGAGAACCCACTGAAGACCAGATTCTGTGTTTGGTGTGAGTTGAAAAGCTGTTGAAGCTGAGAATTGAGAAACGTAAATTATAAATCAGCTTGTATTGAATCTGCCTTTGGAAAACATCAGCACATATGGTTCTAGGAAGTCATAGAATGTATTTCTGTTTTCAGCGAAAAGCAATTTTTTAATTGGCATAGCATGACCTGGATTTTCAGTAAAGAATCTATAAAGATCCTTGCCAAAACATTAGTTTCATTGGCTTAAATATTTCGTCCCGTTCGCTGTGGGAATTGTCGGGGTGGGATGAATAATTTGATGGATTAGTGAAAGATCGGTTGAGAATTTCCAGCCCCATTGCAGGAAAATCCTACCCATTGCGTATCTTTTGTAAAGCCTTTTTAAGGAGTATATTGTAAAATATTTTCTAATGTATATCTTTTGTCTTGTGAGTTTAAATTTATATATTTTGTTTTATTAAATATAATTAATTATTCAAATGTTATAAGTTATCACTGGAGTTGTGTGTTTTGGGTTCAGTGGTTATCCAACCTTATTTCTACAAACAACAAGTAACAGATTGCAATTAGCTGAGATAGATTTCAATCTGAGATTTTGCTTGCTCACCATTAACACCAGTTACGGTCATGATACCTAATTTAACATAATTTATTGCTTATATGCAGGCGATGAAGAATATGAAGTTTTAACACGGCCTGGCAATGGAAATGGACCTGATAAAAAATAAAAACCTTGCATCAAAGAGCAGCTCTCAAGAAAGCTTGAATATTTCTTATCGTCAGCATCACAGAGGTTGCAAGCGAGAAATAACTTGTCATTGCCAGCCGGTGAGTGGATCATTTAATCAGTTCCACTTCATTATACCATCAGAACTGCTAGAGGATATTTGCATTATTGGATATTAGTCACCACTTCATTTCAAGAAGCAAAGCAAACATTTTCAGGCTACGCACTACACCAATGTAGCCTTTCATTAAACATTTTTTTATTGTGTATGACTGTTTTACCCAGTTTTAAAATAGCATAAATATTAATCTGGCATCAATTTAGGAGCCAGGGAATGATCCTTTGAGAATGTAGGTAGAAATAAAATGCTGTAAATCAGTGCAATTTGCAAAGGCTTGAATAAAGAAAAACAAATAATGATGATCAGAAATGAATCTTTCAATCAGAGATGTCCGAGCTGCTGCTGATCAAACCCTACAACCCCCAAGCCCTGGCAATCTGACTCTTCAAATCCATGATGCGAAGATGCCGGCATTGGACTGGAGTAAACACAGGAAGACCAGGTTGAAGTCCAATAGGTTTGTTTGACAGTGAATGCCACAAGCTTTCGGAACACAGTTCCTTCGTCAGGTGAGTGGGGCATATAAAGACACACACAGTTTACAGAATACTGATTGGAATGCAATTACAGCTAATCTGTTATTTGAGTCGTAAAGGTGCAGACAATGAGTGGGAATAACATTAAGCATAGAGATGTGTATTGTTTCCTCACAGGACAGTAAATGAGATGTTGCAAGTTCAGGCAAGTCTACGAAAAGGGATGAATGAACACTGCTCGACAATCACCAGGCAAGACTGTTCCTTCCTGTTGGCTAACACTTTAGCAGTCGCAGGCATTTGGCCTCTGACCTTCCAAGGCAACCTTCATGACACACAACAGCAAAAGTCATTGAGCAGAAACTGATAGCCAAGTTCTGCACACATGAGGACGGCCTCAATCGGGATCTTGGGTTCATGTCACACTATCTGTAACCCTCATGACTTGCCTGAACTTGCAACATCTCACATACTGTCCTGTCTGGAGACAATACACATCTCTTTAACCTAATGCTATGTCCACTTACATTATCTGCATCTTTAAGACTTGAATCATAGATTAGCTGTAAAGACTCACACTTTAATCAGCATTCTGTAAATTCTGTGTGCCTTTCTATGCCCTGTTTCTGATCTGAACTCTCCACTTACCTGACAAAGGACATGGTGCTCTGAAAGCTTATGGCGTTTACTATCAAATAAACCTGTTGGACTTTAACCTGGTGTTGTGAGACTTATTACTGTCTTCAAATCCAGCCAGATTGATCTTTTTTGCACTTGGACATCTTACTTTCTGTTTTTGAATTCTGTGGATTTGCTGTTTTGGAAAAAGCTGCCTCATTAATAAAATATATCCGAACACTTAAAATCTAGAAGTATCAGCAGTCTAAGAAAATGCAAATTAATGTTAATATGCATTCAGACTCCATGTAACATCCCAATTCACTGTGGTTTCAGCCATATGCTACACATCTATATGGTACACAGCTGGACAGTATTTGCCTGCATGGTACGTAGCTGGATGGCATATACTCACACGGTATACGAATGTACAGTATGTACATATGACATATGCTACACAACTACATGATATCCAGCTGTAAAGTGCAAACCACATGGTACACAGCCATATGATACATACCTACATTGTATACAGCTGTACAATGGGATTGGAGTCTCCTGACATCGTACACAGCTGTACAATGATACTGGAACCCTTTCCAGCTTGATTTTCAAGTTTACTGATGACAGCATCGTATAGGTCGGATCTCAAATAATGAATGGATGGCGTACGGGAAGGAGATGGAAAATCTGGTGAACTGGTGCAATGACAATAATCTCTTCCTCAATATCAACAAAACGAAGGAGATAGTCATCGACTTCAAGAAGTGTAGTGGAGAACATGCCCTGTCTGCATCAATGGGGCCAACATAGAAATGGTTGAGAGTTTCAAGTTTCTATATCCAGATCACCAATAACCTGCCCTGGTCCCATTTGCTGACACTATAGTTAAGAAAGCCCAGCAACGCCTCTACTTTCTCAGAAGACAAAAGAAATTTGGAATGTCCACTACAACTCTAGCCAACTTTTACAGATGCAACATAGAAACCATTCTTTCTGGTTGTATCACAGCTTAATTTGGCTCTTGCTCTGCCCAAGAAACTACAAAAGGTCATGAACAAAGCCCAATCCATCACTCAAACCAGCCTCCCATCCATTTATACTGTCTACACTTTCTGCTGTCTTGGAAAAGCAGCCGGCGTAAAAGCAGGACCCCACGTACTGTCCTCCATTTCCTTCTGCCGGAAAAAAGATACAAAAGTCTGAGGACTCGTACCAACCAATTCAAGAACATCTTCTTCCCTGCTTCCATCAGATTTTGAATGGAACTACCTCACATTAAGTTATCTTTCTCTACACCCTAGCTATGACTGTGACGCTGCATTCTGCGCTCTCCTTTCCTTCTTTATGAGCAGCATACTTTGTGTATAATGCACAAGGAACAAAACTTATCACTGCAAACTTATACATTTATCAACAATAAATCAAATCAAATCCAATGCCACATGTTTATATAGTACACAGCTGTATGATGCATAGTTACATGGCATGCAGCTGTATAATACATACCTACATGATATAAAGCTGCATAATATATACTTACATGGTAAACAGCTGTATGGTACACACTTAAATGGAACACAGCTGGATGTTACTCACCTACACAGCCATATAGTACACAAAGACAGAAATAGCTTGGATGCAGCTCCCTTAGATTAGCAGTTGTGCTTTCAGTAATCATATAGTCCTTTTGAATTTGATAAGCTCACTGGACATTTCTAATGAATCAGTATTCATTGTAAACCAAGATTATAAATCATTCTTCTGTAAAGTTGTCAATTATATTTTACAGCTATTGTTAATTATGAAGAGAAGTTACACTTCAAAATTGTCACAAAGCATTAAAATAAATGACCGCATCCACTCTGGAGAAATACGTATCTGATAATTAAGAGTGATCTAAATTAGCCACTGAGTCAGTGGATTAATGACGGGAACCTCAGGACCAAATGGGGGGGAAAAAAAAATCTCTTGTGACTTGGGTAGTGATTGTGGAGTGGATTATTACAGAATCCATTGGTGGAACCAAAAATTGGATTGTCTCCAATAACAGACAGACAATGCTCTTTATGAGTTTGCTGTTCATATAGTGGTGGAATTTACCCTCAGTACGTTGGCTTCCTGCAGCTGAAATGTCATTACTTTTGGGATCTTACATCAGGGATAAAGTGATTGCACATTTGGACAAGTATGAGCAACAATCAAAGCGAGTCATCATGGATCAGTGAAGGATAGGTCATGTCTGCCTAATCGACTTGACTTTATGGAGCAGATCAGTAACAATTGACTGTAGATGTGTTCAAAATAGACTTCCAGCAAACATTTGATAAGGTTGACACAAAGTGATTAATTGCAAAAAGAAAAGTGCATGGAATTGGAGGTAACCTTATGACATTGTTGGTAATTGATTGGAGAATAGGAGACAGAGAGAAAGGATGTAAGAAATGTTCTCTGATTGGAAGGATATGACAAGTGGTATTCCCCAGGAGTACATGCCAATGTGTCAGCATTTCACCATAAAAGTTAATGACTTTAAGAAGGAATTAATGAGTTGTATATCCAAATATGAAGATGACAGTAAATTTGGTAATTTGTACAGATGGGAGCAGAAAGTTGTGAAGGGACATCAGCAGATTAAATGCAAGACTGTGGCAGGTAGAGTTCAGTTCAATGTAGGGAAGTGGGGAGGATATGAGAAAGATAAAACTGAGTGTCTTCATAAGCATCATGGGAGAATTTTGGTGGACATAGATTGCTAAAAGCTCGTGTGCATGTCCACCAAAGTAATCAAAAAGGCTATCAGAAAATTGTTCTTTATTTTGCTTCCCAGAAAAAAAAGCGGAGAAGAAATAGAGCCTTGAGTGAACACCACTTGGAGTATTTTGCTCAATTTTGGGAGGTGAATCTCAGGAACAGATGTTATTGCTGGTGTTGTAACCAGACCTGTGCGTGACTTTTGCTCTCTCTCCTTTTGCACGCGATTAAAAGTAAAATTCAAAATTTTAGCAGCATGATTGCAAAACAGCATCAGTTGACAGTGCTGCACCTCTGGCTGGTCTATTCAAGAATTTCCTGGTCAAATAGGCTGGTTCAGCATTATGCCCACGACATTCTTGACAAAGTGCCTTGCCATTAACATGGTGATGCAGAGGGTGTTTTTCAAACTTAAATTTTGCTTTTAAATATTTCACATACCATTGGTTTCACTTTGTTCATACGCGCATTAATGTCATATTGGAATAAAATCAAAATAGTGCAGATGCTTGTGATCTGAAATAAAAACAAAAAATACTGGATAAACTTAGCAGGTCTGGTGGCATCTGTGGAGAGAGTAAAACAGAGTTAACAATTTGAGTCCATATGATTCTTCTTCAGAATTGAAGAAATGTTACGCAGACTTGAAATGTTATATGTTGCTCTTTCCACAGATGTCGCTGGACCTACTATTTTTACACCGCAACTAACTTATTCAGAAATCTAAATACTGGCATGCCACATGGTTGGCATGCACTGATGGATACAAAGGATTTATGAATATTTCTTTCTTGTGGATTTGTGTGAGGCAGTGCATTGGCAGTGCCCCCTGCCACCAAAGGGTAGTGAGGAGGGGACATGAGCATGGTCTTAAAGGAGGGCAGGCACAATAGTGGTGTTTGCAGGGCTGAGGGGTTATGGTGGGGGAAGGTGGCGGGGGAGGTCTATAAGGTTGTCTGTAGATCAGCGTACCTTTTAGAAACAGTGCCCTGACCTTTGAGGAAGTGGCTATGTCAGCATGTACAGGTCCTCCACATCTCTTTCCTGGTGGGCATCACACAAGTTCCCAAAAATATGGGCGATTTGTGCCGATCTACTTGACGGGAATCATACTGATTTTCCTGCTAGGGTCAACATTTGGACATTTTTGGGGAGAATATGTGCCCCCAGTTTAGGCCAGATCAAGTAAGGAGAGCGGATTTCCTGCCCGAAACAAACAAATGCCCATAAAAGACATTAGTGAGCCGGATGGATTTATATGACAATCGGCAAGAGCTTCATCAGTCACCATTATCGAGATTAGCCTTCAACTCTAGATTTTAATTAATTTAATTTAAATTCTACCAGCTGCCATGGTGAGATTTGAACTCCAGAATATTAGCCTGGGGCACGTGGCTGATTAGCCCAGCGATGATATGAGTACGCCAGCATTTGACCTTGATGTTTGTGGGACAATTGGACAAAATAAGGACACAGGGCAGGTTCTAACCACTGCTTTACGCCTGTCTTGAGCGGGAAAATGCCGTAAACATTGGGTGGTCCACTGGTGATCATTTTCCAAAATTCTGTGCACCCTGGGATGGTTCCGACAGCTTGGAGGGTAACTAATGTAAGCCCAATATTTAAAAAGGGAAGCAGAGAGAGAAAACAAAACTATTGACTAGTGATGCTGGTGTCAGTATTGGGGAAACTGCGAGAGTCCATTATCAAAGGTTTCATAACTCAGCATTTGAAAATTAGTGATAAAATCAGACAAATGCAACACGGATTTACAATGGGGAAATCAAATCTGTTAGATCTCTTTCAGCATGTAACTAATAGAGTTGACCAGGGAGAACTGGTGAATGTAGTTTATTTCGACTTTCAGTAGACTTTTGACAAGGCCTCACATGGCAGATTGCTATGTAAAACTAAAGCGCGTAGGGTTGCAGATAATGGGGCGATTCTCTCACCCTGCCGCGCTAATTTTCTAATGCAATGGGATACGAGAATCTCATGGCTGGGCATTGTGTTGGATTTGTGCAATTGTTCCCACTGCGTCTGCATCTCCCAGTGCCGGGTTTTCGGCACCACCAGATCAGTGATAGAAACCAGCGGGAAGATCAGGCAAGTAAATTTAATCTTATTGTGATGTAATTAAAATGTAATCAGTGGGCCTGGAACTGAATTCTCCAGGCCCGCTAGCCTCTCCCCCTCCTGCCAAAGTGTTTCACTCCAGCAGGAATTACGCTAATCCCCCACTTTTAGGAAACTTTTAAGTCAAACGGCTTCTGAAGGGGGGCAGTTGGGGCACCCCAGGGGGTCAGGCGGCAGGGGGATAATGCTCCCTGTGCACGGGCAGGGGGCAGTGCCAAAGGGGCAGGACCTAGGGGAAACAAGGCCTAGGGGCCAGGCCAATTGGTGGGGATGGAGAATCCCGCTGACACTCTGCATCGGGATCAGTTGGGGTAGGAGGGGACGCCAAAGATCAGGGCAGGATGGGGGTCGGAATGTGTCTCTGGTGGGGGAGTTGGGGGGGGTGGTGTTTGGCACTGCTTGGGGAGATTGGGGGGGCTAGCCTTATGGGGGAGGGAAGATCAGGGCGGGCTGGATGGCTGGGGATTCAGAGCCTGGGAACAGTCAGAGCTCCACAATCAGGCAGTATCGGGCTGGGGGGCTCAGCAGTGTGGGGATCCAGGTGCTGGCTAGCAAACAGGAAGCTGACAGTTCGGGGCCACTGTGCACGTGCAGAAGCCTAACTGGTTTTCGCTTCCCTGGTGGGGTTAGGCTCCAACATCTGAAATTTAGTAATTTTCATGCCGGTGGCCTCTACATTGCACAGAGTGTGGGAGATTCTAGTGTGAATTACTCCAGTTTTCCTGTGAACTCAATTCCTGTGAAAACATAGAATTTTTTCAGGAGAATTCCAGCCAACATCTTGAGAGGATAGAATGTGGTTAGCAGACAGGAAGCCAAGAGTTGGAATAAACAGGTTTTTTAATCCTGTTGGCAGGCAATGACTTGTGGGATATTGTAGGGATCTGTGCTCGGACTCCAACTGTTCCCAATGACTTGGATAAGGGAAGTAAATATATTATCTCCAAATATGCAGATGATACAAAACTGGGAGGGGGAGTGGGTTGTGAGGAGGATGCATTGTTTTTTGGACAGGCTGAGTTATGCAGTGTAATGTAGATAAATATAAGGTTATCCACTTTGGTGGCAAAAATAGAAAGGCAGATTATTATTTGAATGGGTGTAAATTGAAATAGGTGGATACTCAGCATCACTTTCATAGAACCCTACAATACAGAAAGAAGCTCTTCAGCCCATCAGTCTGCACCAAACATAATCCCATCCAGGCTGTAACCCCATATCCCTACATATTATACTCACTAATCCCTCTAACCTATACATCTCAGGACACTAAGGGGCAATTTCTTAGTGTGGCCAATCAACCTAACACGCACATCTTTGGACTGTGGGAGGAAACAGGGGTACCTAGAAGAAACCCACGCAGGCATGAGGAGAATGCGCAAACTCCACACAAGTTTGTGTGGAGTGGGCTTGTGACCCAAGCCAGGAATCGAACCCAGGACTCTGGAGCTGTGAAGCAGCAGTGCTAACCACTGCGCTACCATGCCACCCAGTGTTCTCATTCAGCTGTAACTGAAAATCAGTGTGCAGGTACAGCAAATAGTAGAGAAGGCAAATAGCATGTTGGCCTTCCAAAGCGAGAAGTTTAAGCGTAGGAGTAGGGATGGTTTTATTGGAATTGTATAGAGCATAACTGGAGAAATATGTGCAATTTTAGTGCTCTTATTTGAAGAAGGAGGTCCTTGCTATAGAGGGAGTACAGCGACTACTTTCCAGGCTGATGCCTGGGATGGCAAGACTGTCATATGAGGAGAGACTAAGTCAGCTAGGATTATATTCAGTGGAGTTTAGAAGAATGAGAGACATATAGAAATTTATAACATTCTAACAGGATTAGACTGGGTAGATTCAATCAGAATGTTTTCGATACTGGATGAGAGGTGCGGGTCCAGAACTAGGGGTCATAGCTTGAGGATAATGGTCAAACCTTTTAGAACTGAGGTGAGGAGAAATTTCTTCACCCAGAGAGTGGTGACTATGAGGAATTCACTACCACAGAAAGTAGTTGAGGCAGTAACAATGTGTGATTTCGAGAAGGAATTATATAGAGCTTTTGGGGCTAAAGGGATTAAGGGACATTGGAGGAGGGCAGGATCAGAATATTGAAATTGATGATGTGGAGCAGGCCCCAAGAACCGAATGGTCTACTCCTCTTTCTACTTTCAATGCCCTTTTCCACGTAAGGATATCAAATTATTTGGACTAGAGATGAAAATATGTGAGGTGAATTGAGTTTGTGATCTAATTAAATGGGAAGGCAGATTCGAGCGACTGATGGCTTATTCTTCTTTCCTGCCTTCCTACTCAGTCGACCGTGTGTGACTGCTCAGTTTGCTAGAGGACAAACACATTGGAAAGCAATCTAAATAAAGCAACAAGACTGATAATATGTCCTCAAAATAAACAGTGCTGAAGAAATATGGTTCAGCAAATGAATCTGTTATGAATCTGTTCTCACTGGGAAACGGCACTAACAGGGAAAAGCAGCATGAAGTGATGAGCTGAGTTTTAAAATGATGGAGGTGATCAGTGGGATGGTTGCGGGAAGTATTTTGTATGGAACCAGAAGAAAACCCTAGGGGAGTAATTACCAGATACGGATAATGTGAGCTGACCATATCAAGAATAACTATCTCATGGCTCCCTGTTTCACTTGTGGTAATAACTCCAAGAGATTGCTTACATTGGGCGTAAGGCTGCAGCTAGTGTGTTCAAATTACATGGTGAGATATTGCATACAAACACTTAATGCTCATTTGGAAATCTCTCTCTCTGCCTTTTTTTAGCAGGGACACTAACCTATTCACTTTAAATGTCAGTATATGGATGATTAAAGAACATAACGTCAGGAACGTTCACTGAACAACACTCTGTATTGAAAGAAACAACCTTAAATTTTCGGAGAAAATGAGGGATGGAGATGCTTTCCCGCTCCTGTTTTCGGTAGGCAAAAATGGCGGATCGTGGTGGCGAATACTGCGAGAGTCCCAAAATTGTGTTTACAATGGTAGGATTTATCCGATCGATCGTCCTCACCCCCAGAGACATAATGGGAATCCTGACTTTGAACTGTACACTTCTGTGATTTTCTGCTGCTCTCAATCATGCATTGAGTATCTAATAGCGAAAGATCCCTTCCTTGGAGGCTGCTGTCTGTGTCAATTGGCTCATTATTAAACCTAATCAACATCTCGTTGATGCTGGCCGGGAATCCTGTGGTAGCCGCTTCCAACCATTGGCTTAATTGGGGAGAGAGGGGGCATAGTTTGGAAGACTGACATTGGGCCTCTCTTGAGATTAACGGCATCTGGCCTCTAGGGTTCCCATAGCAACAATCTGCTCCAAATCCAGCTCTATGATTCTGTGACTCCAGGAGAAGACAAGCAACCAGTTCATTGTTGTTCTGTAATGGTCCATGTGAGAAATGCATTAGAGCAGCTCAGGGCAAATTTTAACATCTTCTTTGCAGGGCAATACATGACAGACAATTCCAGCCTCCCAGAGTACCTGGATCCACTACAGTTTGCCTACCGCCACAACAGGTTCACAACAAACACCATTTCCCTGATCCTGCACTCAACCCTGGAACACCTAGGTAACAAGGACACCTTTGTCTGGCTCCTAATTACTGACTACAGCTCAGCCATCAACACTATTATTCCCACAAAACTCATCTGCAAACTCTGTGGCCTGGGCCTCGGCACCTCCCTCTGCGACTGGATCCTGAACTTCCTGACCCACAGGCCACAATCAGCAAGAATAGGCAACAACACCTCCTCCACAATCATCCTGAACACCGGTGCTCCATAAAACTGTGTTCTTAGCCTCCTACTGTACTCCATGTACACCTATGTTTGTGTGGCCAAATTGTCCCCCCATTTTGGTTTTCAAATTTGCTGACAATACCACCATAATGGATCAGATCTCAAACAATGACAAGAGAGAGTACAGGAATGAGATAGAGAATCTGGTGAACTGGTGTGGCAACAATAACCTCTTCCACAATGTCAACAAAACAAAGGAGATTGTCACCGACTTCAGGAAGTGTAAAGGAGAACATGCTCCTGAACATTAATGAGGATGAAATAGAAAGGGTCGAGAGCTTCAAGCTTTTAGGTGTTTAGATCAGTGAAAACCTGTCCTGGCACCTCCATGCTGACACTATAGTTAAGAAAGCCCACCAATGCCTCTACTTTCTCAGAAGACTACGGAAATTTGGCATATCAGTTCCAACTCTCACTAACGTGTACAGATGCACCATGGAGAGCAATTTTTATGGTTGTATCTCAACTTGGTAAGACTCTTGCTCTACCCAAGACCACAAAGAACTACAAAAGGTTATGAATGTAGCCCAATCCATTATGCAAACCCTCCCATCCGTTGACTCTGTCTACATTTCCTGCTGCCTCAGAAAAGCAGCCAGCATAATTAAGGAGCCCACATACTCGAACATTCTCTCTTCCACCTTCGGGGAAAAGTCTGAGATCACGTACCAACTGATTCAAGAACCGCTTCTTCCCTGCTGCTGTCAGATTTTTGAATGGACTTTATCTTGCATTAAGTTGACCTTTCTCTATGCCCTAGCTATGACTGTAACACTACCTTTTGCACTGTCTCATTTCTTTCTGTATGAACGGTATGTTTTGTCTGTGTAGTGTGCAAGAAATAATACTTTTCACTGTATGCTGATATATGTGACAGTAATAAACCAAACCAAATCAAACTCTTCTAAATGTAGTAATTTAGAACAACCAACCAACCAATTCTGTAAATTTGCTTTGGCACCACTTTATTCCTCAATAACAGACCTTTCTTTCAATCCTGGCATTTTAAGATTTCCCATAATGTTCTCATTAATCAGTAAAATTAGGTCAAATTCCCTAAAGACAGCATGCTTATATATTTTACTGTTGCAAGTACATTGGACTTGGGCCATTTCTTTCAGCTAAGCTCTCCTCACTGCCCACTCCCCCACCCTGCACCCTGCTCCGCTTGCCCACCCCCTCATCCCTTGCACCCCCCCATCCCGATCCTACCACCTTCCCCAACCACAAATCCATTTGAGTCAGACTCGGTTTTCACTCTAGCCATTGCAATAGTTGGGACAGATGAATTAATTTGCAAATAACAGCCTGAGGGAAAACAGAGAAAGGTTTGTGGGATGTGTCAGTTGTTATAATAGCAGTTAGAACATTCCTCAGTGTTGACCAATATCCATGAAAGGTTGCCATAAAATGAACCACAACGGGTCGAAAAGTTACCTATGACATTTTGTTAGATTTTAGACCTTCTTGCATTGAGTTTTGGGACTGATTTTTGACTGAGGTACTGCCCAATTTTAGCCCATTCCAGGGCAAATGCAGGTGGGAGGTCAGTCAGAGACTGAAGTGGACAAAGCAAATTGGAATATGTCTTGTCTAAACGTGGGCAGACACCTTCGAAAGACATGGCCAAATGATGCTGAACAGTGTACTCCCCATTATTAACACCATAATAATACTGGAGCACAGGAGCACTAACTCTGTACTAGTATCTATGGCAGGTGAGAGACAATCTACAGTTCAGCATTTCTCATTCACCACCCATCCCGACTGGAACTGCAAAAGGTTTCAAAAAAAGGGCTACATTTATGCAACATCTTTCATAACCATGGGATGACATTGTACTTTACAACCAATCAAGTAGATTTGAAGTTTAGTAACCATTGCAATGCAGAAAACACAGCAGCAAATTTGTGCACAGCAAGCTCCTAGAAGCAGCAATATGATAAGAATGAGATCATTTGATTTTGTGATATTGATTGAGACCTGATTGGTCAGGTCTCAGCGATAGCTTCCTTGCTCTTCTTTTTGAAATAGTGCCATGGAATCTTTTTATGACCACTTGAGAGAACAGGGCAGCCAGTTTGATGTCCCATCTGAAAGGCAGCACTTCTGACAATGCTGCACTCCCTTCAGTACGGCACTAGAGTGCCGGCCGTGATTATTGTGCTCAGTCAAGTCTTGGAGTGCGGCTTTGAACTCACAGCTTCCTGACCCAGAAGCCAGAGTTTTCCAGCCCTCCCAATCCCTCCCCATGGTGGGTTAGCCAGTGGCAGAGGCGACTCACTGTTGGCCACCAGCGGGATCTTCTGATCCTGCTAAAGTCAATGGTAAATGGCATGTCTTGCCCATCCCATCACCAGGGAACCAGCAATGGGATTTGATTCAATTTTGGTGGAACCAGAAGATTGTGTCAGGACCAGAAAATCTCGCCCAGTGACAAGAATGCTACCATCTGAGCCATGACTGACAGTCCAGCGAAAGTGGACGTTGTTCTTTGCTGTGTCAATGGAGCGGAGGAATTGTATTTCAATGCACATCCCAGAGATGGGGATCTCATCAGGCACCTAATCATAAGATACAAATGGTGCTGAAGGCCAATGGAAGAGCTATTTAATTGGCACCTCGCAGCTCTTGCAGCAGGATCCTTGTCCAGAGGAATATCTGAACTACTTTTATATTAAGTGAGGATGACATAACTGGAGTGGAAAACAGGAATAGTGAAACAAGCTAAATTTTCATCCTCTTGGAAGGAGTTCAACAAGAAACTGTGGGTTTTAAGGCTTTCCTGTAAACAATTACATTTGTGGATTGGTACGCCTTAAAGCTGAGAATCTAATTGCTTCATGTGAGTGCTCTGCATTCAGTATAAGCTAGCTTAAAGCAAGCCTCCACATATAGACTTACTGCATCTGTGGTACATTATTTACATGAACGACCATCTTCTCTAAAATATTCTTGCTTCATATCAGCCAGGCACAGTGAAATCTTAGCCGAGAGCTAATAGCTTTAGTGCTTTTGAGAAATCAGGGATATGAAAGACTCACTCTGACATAACCTTGTGTGTTTGCCTGTGATTTGGGATAGCATACAGAGTAGCTCAACACGCTGGATGACATAAAGTAATGAAAAATAGATACTGAGGACCTGATCTGAATTTAAACAAAGTATAAAATACATTGATGATTTATCACTGGAGATTGTGCACATTCATTGTGTTATGTCTTCATTTCAGATATTTTCTGTTACAAGTCATCCATTTAAAACTATCCCTTCTTCCCTACAGAATGGAGTATTTATCCAATCAATAATTTGAGTATTGCCACCCAGATTTTCATCTTGCGCTCATCGGCACAGACTCAAGAATACCAAATTTCAAAGGGAATAACAATTAATACTGCATAATATTGATTGGTTGGTGATTGAGTATTGAAAATTATAATAACAACCAATTTAAGCATCACTTATGCTTGCTAAAAACTACATATGTTAATGTGAAGTTTCTATGTAGTAGTGGGAGGGTGCATTTCTGAGGGCTGTGACTAGTAATGTTCCTCAGGGATCAGTGCTGGAATCTTTGCTACGTGTAATATATGCAAATGATTCGGAGAAAAATGTAACTGGTTTGATTAGTAAGCTTGTGGCTGAGACAAATGTTGATGGATTTCGGATAACAATGAGAACCTTTAGAGGATATAGCACGATATAGATCGGTTGGAGACTTGGGCAGAGAGATGGCAAATGAAGGTTAATCTGGATAAACGTGAGTTAATGCATTTTGGATGGTCTAATACAGATAGGAAATATTCAGTAAATGGCAGAACCCTTAAGAGTATTGATGGGCAGAGGGATCTGGATGTACAAGTATACTGATCACTGAAAGTAGCAATGCAAGTGGAGAAGGTAGTCAAGAAGGCATACGGCAAGCTTGCCTTCATTGACCAGGACATTGAGTTTGAAAAATTGGCAAGTCATGCTGTAGCTTTATAGAATCTTAGTTAGGCCGCATTTGGAATATAGTGTTCAATTTTGGTCACCACACTTCCAGAAGGATGTGGAGGCTTTAGAGAGGGTACAGAAAAGATCTACCAGGATGCTACCTGGTATGGAGGGCATTAGCTATGAGGAGAGGTTGGAGAAATTTAGGTTTGTTCTCCTTGGAATGGCGGAGGTTGAGGGGCGGCCTGAAAGAAGTCTACAAGATTATGAGGGGCATTGGCAGAGTGGACAGTCAGAAGCTTTTTCCCCAGGGTGGAAGACTCAATTACTAGGGGCTATAGGTTTAAGGTGCGAGAGGCAAGATTTAAAGGAGATGCATGAGGCAAGCTTTTTTATACAGAAGATGGCGGGTGCCTGGAACTTGCTGCCAGGGGAGGTAGTGGAAGCAGATATGATAGTGACCTTTAAGGGATGTTTTTATAAAAACATGAATAGGATGGGAATAGAGAGTTATGGTCTCCAGAAGGGTAGGGGTTTCAGTTCAGTTGGGCAACATAGTTGGTATAGGCTTGGAGGGCTGAAGGCCCTGTTCCTGCGCTGTAATTTTCTTAGTGCTTTTTTTGTTCTTTACATGGCAGGGCAAAAAGAACTTGTCCAAGCATTGCACCTTTTTGGGGTAAAGCATGGGATAACAGCTTTTTTATTCTTCATGGAATGTAGACATCACTGGCTAACCCAAAATGTATTGCCCATTCCCGATGACATTTAAGAGTCAAAAACATTGATGTAAATCTACAGTCACATGTAGGCCAGGTCTGATAAGTTCCATGGTGCATTCGCTATAGTAATGCTTCAATAAATCAGTGTTGACTTGCCAAACAATTAACACTCTTTTCTTATGCAATGTAAATTGTTGATCTTCTGAAAGTTTGACATTCTTGCATCTGTCCTGTCGAGTGCCAGATGGAAAATCTTTGACAATGCATCTTTCTCAGAAAATAACAAAAATTTCATCTCTGCAAGAATGCAGAGTCTAAGCTGAATTGGAAACAATCATTGCAAAACTCCCCATTGCCAGTGTAAATGTAAATGCCAACCCCCTAACCACCCAACCCAGCCCTGGCCTCCCCCCACACTATGCTCCATTATATCTGTCCTCTGTTGGATGGACCCTATCCTAAATCTGGGACCAATTTTACAGCCTTGGCAGACTGTTGATGCGTGCAGTGATGCATGCGGCAAAATATACCCAACCTGACATTAAGGTAAACCTGAATTTTGACACTGTTCTTCAGGTCTTTCATGAATAGAGTTAGTAGCTCTCCAGGATTACCCTGGAGTATCTAGGAATTAATCCAGTTTCATCTTAGATAAATGGATCCTAGGACAGAAATTGACATGTGAAGCTGGAACCAAATCCTTTTCTTGAAAATGGCTTTATTTACCAAAAACAGCATTACATATATCTATCTGCCTACTATCTACCACCCAGTGTCCCAGCAGTCTTTCATTACATATACTCAAGGTACTTAATCAATCAATTCCCTCTAATTATTTATCATTAATAATACAATTAATATATTAACATTGACAATCTCCAAGGCTCTGCCACAAGCAGCCAGGAAGAAAAAGCATAAGGTCATTATTTTTAAAGCAGTTCTCTTTCCTTTGAATAATTTTACTACTTATAGGAATATTGGAGATGGAGAGAATTCCAGTTTGACTGGGCCAAGTTTGAGATGGTTATGCAATAAAGCCTTCAGGAATATTTCCAACCAGAGTTGGCAATCTTACCCCTGAGACCTTACTGGAACAAACAGGGAAAATATTGTCTGCACCAAAAATAAATATCCTTTCCTCTGATCAATAGTAGCCCTACCGTTCTAACCTCTCCTGCATATATAATTAGCAACTTTATAGGAATTGTAGTGGATTATTTTCCCTTGTGCTGGCTGTAAATCTGCTCCACTATACCCCATTTACAGAAGGAGCGCCTACCTTCTGTCTGCTTCAACCCACCCAAGGGTGAAAAATGCTTCCAGTCAGTTACCCTAACATTTCTTTGTAATGTTGGCGCGTGGTCTGATTGCCGGTAATTTAGTCCAAGTTTTAAACACATCAATAACCTGAGCACTTGCCAACGGTGCAGCTCAATGTTATAGTAACCAGCTGGAAACCAGTTTTAGATGGCTGAGGGAAGCAGAATAGCGGCATCTGCTGCTGATTAAAGTACAAATGTTGGAATGTAGGGAAATTGATTGGAGCTATAAGAAAAGCATTTTCTTCAAATGTTTCAGGAGTGAGCTCTTTTCTCTGTGTTTATCCAAGTAGATGATTTCAGGTAGCAGGTTGTACCGGTCAAGTTAGGAAAAGTGACCTCACTCATTCAGATGCACACAATCAATGAAGCAGTGGATGTAATGTGTATATTAGTGTGCAAGTGTATATATGGTGTGTGTGTGTGTGTGTGTATCACGTGTGTATATATATCTGTCTGTCTCTTGGTCAATGCTTCCGTCTTTCCTTCCCCAATCATGTCTTGAACCAGTTTTCTAAGCAATTGGGGAAGAGTTGTGATTGGAGAACCTGGAAGTTTTGGGGGGGCTGAGGTGTGGGGAAATTTTCCGATCCCACCGACAATGGAAATCGTAGCATGTGGGGGGCTCATCATGCAAAGGTACACTTGGGTGGGATTTTCTGGTTTGTAAACGTAGAACATTACAGCGCAGTACAGGCCCTTCAGCCCTTGATGTTGTGCCAACCTGTGAAGCCAATCTAAAGCCCAGCTAACCTACACTGTTCTAATATCATCCATATAGAACATAGAACATAGAACATTACAGCACAGAACAGGCCCTTCGGCCTTCGATGTTGTGCCGACCAAAATAAAAAGCTATGCCCCTCCAAACTAAACCATTCCCTTCTCTTCCATATACTTATCAACTAACCTCTTAAACGCCACCAAACTTGGCGCATCTACAACAGCTGCAGGCAGGGCCTTCCACTCCCTAATCACTCTTTGAGTAAAGAACCTACCTCTGATATCCGTCCTATAACTCATACCCCTTAATTTAAAGCTGTGTCCCCTCGTGCTAGCTTTCTCCATCCTAGGAAAAAGGCTATCACTGTCCACCCTATCTAATATGTTTATCCAATGACCATTTAAATGCTCTTAATGTTGGCAAATCCACTACTGTTGCAGGCAGGGCATTCCAAGCCCTTACTACTCTCTGAGTAAAGAACCTACTTCTGACATCTAGTTTTGGGATGAGTGCAGCCATAAAAACCTTATCCTTGGTCTCTTCACACACCGTTGAGTTTTAACATCAAATGTCTTATCTCTCGAGCGTATTTCCTCAGTCAAATAATAATCATGCTCCCTGTTTGATGGAGAACACTCTGGAGGAGGTCACTGCCTTGGGGCAAATGGAGAATTTGCTGTTAGGTATCATGTCTTAGAGTTCCCATGAGTTTGAAATAATCACACCTTTGAACTGGAGCTGACATTGAATGTACTTCTCAGAGCTCACCATGTGCTGTGGAATATACATTGTTTATTTCAGTACACAGACCATAGTGCAGTTGTGAGTGATGTGACACTATATAAATGTGTAGTCAAGTATAACAATATCGTTCCAAAATCAAATTGAAATAATACAATGTAGCAGGCTCTTTAAAAATCTGTAATGGCACTATATATTAATATTGCCATTCTAATCATTACCTTTTTAAGATTGTCTAAAATAAAGCAGATAACGATTAATATTAATTATTCAACTGAACACTTCAAGATTCTTTTATCGCTTGCTTTCTTTTCTCAAAACATTACTTTTGATATTGCTCTGGTGGTAGGATGTTGTCCCTCACTTCATGGATAAGATGTTTATGACTCCTGATGATGGTTGACTTGCTGTACTGGTGATATTCTGTGTGTATCTCCTGTAGAAATTGTGTCTGATGTTGGCGGTTGTCCCTCCAAGTTGGCCATGCTGTTGATGTTGTTTCGCTGTTTAATGTTGTAGCCGGTGTCATTATCCTTTTTTGGTGTTCCAGCTTCAGTTCTGGTCGAATATGGACTCTCCTCCTTCTCCACCTGCTCATCAGTTTTAGCTCTGATGATATATATATGTATGTATATATATATATGGCCTCAGAGTCCCAGTTTCACCAACAACTTCTGCTGGACTCCACGTTTTCATGATTGGATCCTGTACATATACTGCCTGTCTTACCAACAGCTCAGGTAAGGATTTAACATGCTTGTTGAAGAATTGACCTCTTTCTAAGTGCATCGCTGAGCTGTTGGCTTGTCTCCTCCTGGTCATTTGGAGGATGTATTTTGATTTGCAGAGTTGTTTTACACTTTCTGCCCTTGTGTAGTTCAGTTGACTATTCCATGTCAGCCTTGACAGTATAGTTTGGAGTAACAGTAAAACAAGTTTGGTCTTCATTTCTCAGCAATTCACGGGAGTTCTCACTACAGTGAGGGCATAAAGCGATGTCCCCTTGGATAAAGTGATGATGAAGTGATGATATTGAAGCTATACTGTTCAGTGAATTCTCAAACTCTCTGGAGGTGAATTGAGTTTTATTATCACATATTCTTTCAGGAATCCTTTGCTCATCGAACAGAATTGATACTGCAGAGATGATTGTTGTAGCATTGAAATCTTTCGACTTTCTGTTGCCATTCTTGGCTGTGTGTGAATAAATCAATTCCCACAATATGCTATGGTCTGGGTGGTATTTCAGTAACTATCATCTCTTCTTTCTGATGTGTCTTTCTATAATTCTGGCACATTCTACATGTGAACATCAGTCTTTCAATGTCTCTGATGCCCATCCAGTACACAGCTGATTTGGCTCTGAACTTACACTTATCCAATCCCACCTGGCCTTCAAGTATTTTCTGGAGAAGTTATCTCTCCAATCTTTGAGTTTGGACTGGCTAGCAGAACACCGTAGGCTAGATTCTACACTCTTGACCCGCTCACCACGACCATAAAAATCCACCACGAGCCCAAGCCCAAAACAATGGTGTCCCATAAGTGATGTTATGCTGGGAGCAGCATTAATTGACCTAAAGCACGATTTCTAAATTCACCTGGGAGACAGCCCTGTCCAAGAGAGCCATTGGGCAAATTTATTGGTCGGCAGTTCTGTTAGTGCAGCATTGTCAGAATAGAATGGTGGCTGAGATGATGAGCAGACCCCGAAGAACAAATGTCATTGGATCTTGGACTCCAGGTTAGTCCGGGGCTTTTGGAGCTGTACCCCAGTGAGAGTAAGGGATGAGTTCTGGGTTTTAGAGGCTGGCATGGATGGTGGGGGGAGACTTATGTGAGGGGAATGGTTATGAATTTTTGGTGTTGGTGCAAAGAGGACGTCCCAAAGGAGGTACTGCTCCCTTTCAGCTGACATCAACCCGCATTGTGAAAGTTACGGACTACCTTGCCTTTGCCTCTCCCATTGTACGTAATATAGAAGCACTAGTGAAACGCTGCTCTTAGTGACCTTACCTGGCTATTTAAAGGCCTCAAAAGGTCCAAGGCTCAATTTGAGGGTCAGCAATTCTCGTGCATCAGCATCCTCACCAGGAAGTTTGGGTACCACTGAGGCAGATTGGAGACAATGATGGTGAGTCAACATGGAGATGCCCTCACTGTCCTGTACAGTAGTGAGCATTCCATTGAGCTAGCAGCACACAATGCAAATGACTCCTCAGTGAGAAGATGCCAGTGAATCCAACAGAGGTAGGAATACGTTGCTACGTCGCTCTCCATGATTTTCCTGCTCCCTTCTCCCTCTTCTAAGACCCAGTTTGGGAAAGCACAGCCCTCTTTCTCTGCGGTAAAAATAATATTGCTATGTAACTTTTGTACCTCATAAGGCTTCTTAAATTCATCTCCCCGTTTGTTTTCAAAATTGCTTGGGAGAATAAACAAACTCAAATGTCTGTACAAAAAACATTTCAATATGTGTAATTAGTAACAGTCTGTATCTTTCTCTTTGTCTTGGTCTCTGAGCCGGTTGCTCTCTCCAAAGTAAAATTGAAAAAATTTGCTATGGTTAACCTTGTACCAAATATCCTGGTGAGTGCTGGCATAGGGAGTCATTGCTAAAATCCTTCAAAGGGACAGGATGATAGCTGTGGGGAAAAGGTTGGCTGGGACTTTCTGGCTGTTCACGTCTGTGTTCTCCTGGTTCACCGACAGGCGCACTCTGCCATGGATTTCTAAGTGGAAAAGGGAATTGTCAATGGGAAATCCTATTGACAGCGACAGGACCAGAAGATCCTATCACCAGCCAACAACATGCTGCCTTCACCATGAAAAATACACTCCAAGGAGGCCAGCGAACCCCAGCCATTAACCTCAACATTAGACCTTTGAGAAATCCTCAGACCTTCCAAACAATATCCTTAAGGGAACTGGTCAGTGACAGAAAGGATTATTTCGTACCTCTGTTTACGTACTTTGTGAAATATATAAATGTTAATATGTTAGAAACCTTACTCTGGAACCTGACGCCAGCGGGCTGAGGGAATAAAATGGCGAATGACACCATTTCACAGTCTGCTTGGAGCAGGAATGTCAAGCTTGTTTTAAATGGTGAGCCTCCTACCACACCATGGTACATTTGGCAAAGAAATACTAAAATCATAAAAGGTAATGGTAAGCCACGTTGGTACTTATTTATATTTTGTTTATTACCACTGCTGTTTAAATGAAAACCAGCCTCTACAGTGCCTAAATGTATCTCAGTTCATGATGACCAAAACTGAAGGCAGTATTCAGGGCACTGTCTATCTCGAGTACCATAGAGTTTGATCATAATCTCTTCTGATTTATAATCTACCCGTGTTCTGTATCATTAGACATCCTATTGTCTTTATTGATTGCATTTGTGGAACAGCTTCCAGTTTACCAAGTCTTCAAGATCTCTTTTAGTGTCTTCCTTAACTGTTTTAACACCATACCATCTAATTTGCCTTACATGCAACACTTACACTTGCCAGCATTACATTTTATCTGTCATTACAAATAATGCATGGGTACCACCTTTTCTTTTATTCTTATCTGTATATCTTTTTCAACAGCAGTGATTGGCATTTCAGGATAATCCTTAGAATGTGATCCCTTTAAAACCTTTACTTTTTAAAAGAAACTTAGAGGCGTAGAAAGCTTAAATCTTTCCTTAATACTTTGAGATATTGTAGAACTGTCAAGAGATTTTCAGTTCAAGGTTGCTGCAGTGGCAGAGATTCATAAATCTCCTTTCCAGTGCTTCAAACAAAGTTCATTTCAACATGAATAATGATGAAACAAAATTGCAATTCGGATTGTATCTTGAGGCCAGTCCCTGTGGGGTTCATTAATTAACCACATATAAAGTGCGAAGAACAAAAAAACTTAATTAAGTTGTTTTTTTCCCCAAGTACAGGAAGTTCCTCCATTGACTCTGCTAGTTAATCAGCTGAGGAAAGATATTGCTCCTGATACTCCTTCAATCCGTTCCTATCTCCTTGGAATCAAGCTATCCAACAGAATGTCATCCTATCCAAACTCCTCCATTTTACATCCCAGATTTGCAGCCTTGGCATGATAAATTCACCACTCTCATCTGCCTAGTGGGAAGTCTCACTTGAAGCAAGCACAGGTCAGGACAGGACTGTAACTCTACACCTGTATCTCCACTCCCTTTGAACAAAATCCTGCTGCGTTTGTAGGATCGATGAACTAACCATCATACTTTCATTTCGCCAACAGCTCAGCAGCTTCCATCTGGACAAAACATTTTGTCACTTCAGTCACTGGTTTTGTAATGCAAATTGTAATCTGGCCTCCTGTTTTCTCTTTGTTCATTTTGAGAGCTTTGAGAGTCTTTTTCCTTGGATGGAGATGGCTAAGATGAGGGGACATGGCTTTAAATTGAGGGGTGATAGATATAGGAGAGATATCAGAAGTAGGTTCTTTACTCAGAAAGTAGTAAGAGCTTGGAATGTCCTGCCTGCAACAGGAGTGGATTTGCCAACATTAAGGGTATTTAAATGGTCATTGGATAAACATATGGATGATATTGGAATAGTGTAGGTTAGATGGGCTTTAGATTGGTTTCACAGATTGGCGCAACATCGAGGGCTAAAGGACCTGAGCTATCCTGTAATATTCTATGCTCTATGTTCTATTCTCCAGCTTTCAGTTTTTGTTCTACTTCTTTTAGGTCATGCTATGGAATGCAGATACCACTCTGACACAAATATCATGATCAATTCATCAAATATTTTTTTCCCCAATCACTTGAGAGAATCAGGTATCATAAGTTAACATACCAATCTTTTAAAGCAAGCCAAAAATGATCAAATTGGATTAATTGTTCTACTGAAAACAAGCAAGCAGCATAATTACTAAGCTAGCAGAGCTGTAAAAGATTATACACAGCAAATTATACACAGAAATATTAATAAGAATGTAACATATGTTATCAAAAGTGATAGTAACAGGATATGTACATTGTCTTATTGAAGCATATAAGATGATTAGAGGTTTAGATAGGGTGGACAGTGATAGCCTTTTTCCTAGGATGGAGAAAGCTAGCACGAGGGGACACAGCTTTAAATAAGGGGTATGAGTTATAGGACGGATATCAGAGGTAGGTTCTTTACTGAAAGAGTGATTAGGGAGTGGAATGCCCTGCCTGCAGCTGTTGTAGATGCGCCAAGTTTGGTGGCGTTTAAGAGGGTAATTGATAAGTATATGGAAGAGAAGGGAATGGTTTAGTTTGGAGGGGCATTGCTTTTTATTTTGGTCGGCACAACATCGAAGGCCGAAGGGCCTGTTCTGTGCTGTTATGTTCTATGTTCTATGTCTTATGTATGCTATTTTTCTTAATTGTTCCAATGAGTAATTCATTTCATACTTATTGCTTAGAAAGTGCTCATCTAACTGGGTTAGAGGCACAGAGGAATCTCAAAAATATTTCAGTCACTAAAAGTTGTGTCGTAAGTTAGCAAGGTCATTCAAATCAAAACAAACCAAGCACTAGGCTTCATTTCTAGAAGGATAGAATTGAAAAGTGGGGGTGGAGGAGGGGTGGGGTGTGGTAATGCTAAACTTGTATCAAATCTTGGTTAGATCACACTTGGAGAGCAGTATGCAGTTCTGATTGTTGAAAAGGTGAAAAAATAGAAGGTTTTCTCGCTTCTTCCAGCAAAGTAAGTTATGGTAATTTACGGCACTCTGCATTACAGTAGCTGTAAATACATTCCCTTGTTTTTATAGATTGTGTTCATATTCCTCTTCCCAAAATATCAGACTCATTTTACAATTCGATGGTTTCTCATCAATTGTGAAATCTCTGACCAGTGTGGTATGTTGCTACTCTATTTCGTGTCTACATACCGAAATGATCCCTTTTAATTGTAGCAATCACTACCGAGTGCTATCCATTCTTAGTTGGGTATTCTTCATATCATTTGTGTCTTGCCCCTACATCTGAGTCTTTACTCACTCCAATACACCCTACTGAGTACACTTTCAGAAGTTGACCCTCATTCTTTTCTAACAAGGGCAATGCCAATACCATCAGTATGACAACCTTATCCACATCTTAAGGTCCACAGCCTATATCCGCTTTTCTCAGTTATACTTCATGAATTATAAAAGGGGATTCAGTTACTCTCTGTTGCCATGTCCTTGCTGTATTATACACAGCAAAAAATAAACAAATTACACAGGACTCCTCTAATAAAGTCTTGATTCTGGTCAGTCTCATTGTGTGCCTGTATCAGCTCATTTATTTTATCCTGGATCTTCTGCAGTTTTCGCACCAATTCATCTGTAGCCCATAATGTATTCTGACACTCCCTCGGGATATCACCCTCTTGTTGATTCATCTTTGACAAGAATCCATTTAATTGCTTCTTCAGTTCATCATGTTCCCACATACTTTCTATATATATCTTGTTTATTAAAGCTAAACCCTGCCATGGTTCCTATTCCAAGCCATTCTATCAGCTCTTTTTGTGATTTAAACAGATCCTCTTTAAGTTCCCCATCTTCTCCCTTGGTTCCTATTTTCTATTCTTTATTAACAATTCCTTTCCTAAATCTCCTTCCATTAATTGTGAATAACGCCTTCACATAATTCAGTTGACAGATTCAACCTCAAATTTAACCCGACCAGCACTATTTCGGAACACACATTGTTTTGTATTTCTTGACTCAATGATTATTAATTTATTCATGTCTATGTTTTTCATTGGATTGGACAGGTCTTTCCCTGAAGCTGTGTGTTATGTCTTAGTTACTACAGTTAGTTTTTCCTCCACAGGAAAGATCACATGTCATCCCCATGCTTTCCTTTCTCCGTTTGATATGTTGCTTGTCACATCTGTGTCCAATTTGGTGTCTTGGTCAGGATCTCTTCCACTCCGTCTGTTTCAAAGAAGTCTTTCTGGTTTCTTGCACACGGGACTCCCAATTTTATCAGGATCCTGTATTGGGATGCATTTCCCGCTGCCACCAAAGTGATGGCCGGGATTCTCCGAGCTTGAATATGGCAGGGATTTTCCGGTCCCATTGCTGTGAATGGAGACTTTTTTGAACACCAAATTCTCTGTTCTCACAGTCAGCGATAGTGACTTTGGAGAATTCTAGCTCATGCTTTTGGGAGGCAAAAATTTGTCACTGATTTTGGATTAAATGTTTGGCAGTGGGATTGGGTCTTTGAACTTAATCATTTGGAGGCTGTCTGCTTCCTTTTCGCTTTTCAATTGAAATTTCAAATTTAAATGGAACCTGTCAGGCTTGGTTTCCTTAGGCTTTAGCTTTGGCTCGTAGTTGATCTGTGTGAAATTGTAATCTCTTGTCCTGGCAGAGATAAGGCCTCCTTTAGCCTCTCTCCAAGACTTTTTTGTTCAATCCTTAATAGAGGACTTGAAGTTAACTTCCATCACTGTAAGGAAATCCAGATTTTTGTGGAGTTGGGAAGATTCTACGGACCTTTAAAAATGGTGGGTGAAAACCTGATGTGCAAGTCCCCATTTCCAAGAGATCCACTGTTTTGAGGGCATGGGAAAGGGGAGTGACATGAATTACAGAAGAGGGAAACTCAAATTCAGCAGGGCCATTGCTGTGTTCAGGCTGACTGCACTGTAGGTGTTACAAAGGCCTCAACCCAGAGTCACAAATCAAAGATATAAATGCAAATGCTCTTAAAGTGTGGATAAGGCCTGTTTAAGTGTCATCTCTGAAGTTTTCTAAATACCCCACTCTTTAAACATGAAACACAAAGCTGAAGCTATCTGTACAAGTTTTTTAAAACCCTGCTAATTGCCATTATTGACAAATAAACATAGATTTGAAAAAAACATACCCTCTGGTCATTTTCAAGAGCAGTTTCATTAGAATTCTCTGTTGACATTTTCCCAAAGACAATATTATGTCATGATTAATGCTTGGCTGACTTTCAATAAACTACAATCATCACATGAGGAGGTCATGTGTTCATCATTTGGTTGACAGTGTAAAAAGTCTATTAACACACTTTGAATGCAGGGTCTGCATGGAAATATACTTGTTTTTATAAGAGATTAATCACTTGAGGAGATGTAAAAGCTTTGGATGGACTTCTCGAATGGGAATTCTTTTGACAATCTGTAAAGGGGTAAAAGTATATTAGATTGCTAGAAGTTCATTTCTTTCATCTCCACATAGCTCTTGCTGTCATTTTGTGGCAGATACTGAATAAATAGCAATGGAGATGGCATGGAAGTATGATGAGAAATGGGGAGGTGGGGTACTGAGTTGATTTGGAGGTGACAAGAGTTGGGATTGGGCTTAGAGCAATGAGAGGTATATTGAAATATATAACATTCTCAGAGGGCTTGATGGCATAAGAACACAGAAACAAAAGGATCAGGAGCAGGTCGTTTGGCCCATCCAGCCTGTTGTACCATTGAAGCTGATCATTTACTTCTATGCTACTTTTCTTTACTATTTCCATATCACTTGATGGCATCAGCATTCAGAATTCTATTGATTTCCATTTGAACATCCCTGTTTTGAACATATTCAATGACTACGCTTCTACAGCCCTCTAGGATAGAGAATTCCAAAGATTCACCACCCACTGAGTGAAGAAATTCTTCCTAATCTCAGTCCTAATTGACCCTGAGATTGCTTCAAATAGTTCTAGGCTAGAGAGTCAAAAACGAGGCTGTCATAGTCCCAGAATAAGGGGGTTGATCATTTAGAGTTAAGCTTAAGAGAAACCTCTTCACCCTAAGCATTGCAAATCACTGGAGTTCTTTATCCCGGCGAGCTCTGCTCAGTTCCTAATGTTCAAGACTGAGATTTTAGGGAGCTGAGGGAACTCAGAAATGTAGTGATAGGGCGGGCAAGTGCGATTGAAGCAAAAATCAGCTGCAATCTCATTGACTGGTGGAGCAGGTTTGAGTTGCCACGTGGGCTTCTCTGCCTCCTGTTTCATATGCCGCTTTGTCACAAAGGCACAAGGAAGAGATAACACGGAGCAGCAACAAGAATAGTTAAGTATTTTCTCTCTTTGTGGTGCCCGACTGGAAACAAATTAGAAGTGATTTTCACTAACAATGAATATTTATCCGTTTAAGATATTTCAAAATGTTTGGAAAATGAACAGCTAATCATCAGACAGTTTTGTTAATTCAACTCAGATAGTGTGAATTGTTAATGTGAATGATTGGCAGCAGATGACAAACCAACGCATTTAAGTGAAGTTCTGACTGGATGTGGAACAGACAGATGATATAGCCCTGTGGTAAGGCTGTGCCAGCTTCTCCGACCAAGTCAGGTGGCAGTCTGGTCATGAATGGCCTTCAACTGAAAAAACGTTTGATTAATGCAAGGCAGATGTTCATCAGCTGTGGAAAGGCAAGTCATCCAATCCCAGCCAGAGAGAGAATGCTGAAATGACACCACATTTGCTTCTTGGACATTTTTATCTACTTGCAATTCCCCTCATCAGTATCAGCAACTTTCCACGGCGCGTTTAATAGAACTTCATGGAACATTAGTTTAGTAATAAATTCTCCCTTGGTTCAGATTTGCAAGTATACGAGAATGTATGGTTCATTTATTCATTTTTAGCAGGACAGTTGGCATTTTCTTCCTCTTTTTTTTTATTCTCATGTTTGGGATGGGATTTTCCTGACCCTCCTCGCCCTTTGGTGCTGCTGAGGATGACATGTTGTCGTGAGTTCCCTGTGGCATGGCCAGTGAGCAACGCAAATGGCCATTATCTACAGCGGGGCCAAATGATCCCGCTGGGAATTCTACCCTGGGGTGGAATATCCTGGTCTTGATTTTACCTTTGATTGCTGTCAGGACAAAGGTGTCGGTTTCTAATGCCTGCATTTGGCTATCTAAGTGCTGTCTCTATGACTGTACTTAGCAACCATATTAATTCCTGAACTTGTACTCTTGATCTAACCCACTCATTTGTTTTTCTATCCTTCTTTACATGGGAAACAGGATTCAATGCCCTTGTCTGTGGCAGATGTGGAACATATGCCTTTTGTGTTAACCTCATCTGTTACATTTTCTTCCATGTGTGGGATTATAATGTGGTTGCATTTCTGACACAAGACATTTTTTAAAATGGACATTTGCTTTGATCTAAGCAAATTCACTTTGACTCAAGGTGAATTGCACAACATATTTTCCGACAGTGGTTTAGAAAGCACTGAAATCTTAATGTGCCTCGCAGTGTTTCAATTCAGCTCCTTTTGTTACAGTGTGCCCAAAGCTCCTTTCAAATACAGCCTTGAAATAGAAATGTCGAGAGGGAACCATTTAGAAAAACCTTTTAAAACACTGCTGGAGAGAGAAAAACAGAGGCTAGCCGAATTTTGAAAGCTTCGTCTGGAATTTGAGCATCTCATCTTCAGTTTGGCACATTGCAGCCCTTGGGACTCAACATTGAGTTCAACAACTTAACTTTCTTCTTCATCTTAACCCTCCCCCCCACTTTATTTTTTAAAAATAACCCATACATGTATTGCCTCAATGTAAACCTCCCCCACCACCACACCCTCTCACAGCAGGTCATCTGTCTTTTGTTCTTAAGGTTGCTTACTTTTTTTCCTTCTTGTCTCTCCATTCCCCCTTTCAGTTCCAACAAAGCATCAGTTTGAACCATCAACCTTGTTTCTCTCCTGATAGAGACTGACGGACATCATGAGGTTTTCTAGCTCCCTCTGTTCTTGTTTCAGATTCCAGCATCTGCAGTATTTTGCTTATTCTGGTACTTGGGACCAGGATGAATTAGGGATGCCAGCTCTATTCCTCAACTGCATTACTCTTGTGATACTTCTTAGAAGTGCTTGGTGGGCTGAAGGGCCTGGTTCCTGTGCTTTACTGCTCTTTCTTTCTTGTTCCTTTTGCTGTTTGTAAATGCCCCCAGGGGAATAGGAGGCAAGTTCACTGGGCAAAAAGCATCGCTGACCATTTCCATGAGTGAGGCATTGCCCATGCTGGGGTGAGCCACTACCTTGCTGTATAGCTTTTTGGATAGGCCAGGAGCTGGAAAATAGAGATAAGTGTCAGTGGCAAAGTGGTACTGTCACTTGACTAATAATCCAGGGACCCCAGGGGACACACGTTTCACATGGCAGATGGTGGGATTTAAAATTCAATAAAATATTTGGAGTTAAAAGTCTAATGATAGCATGTAACCATTGTCAGTTGCTGTAAGAGCCCATCTGGTTCATTAATGTTCTTTAGGGAAGGAAATGTGCCATCTTTAGCTGGTCTGCACTCTATGTGATTCCAGATCCACAGCTATGTGGCAAGCTTTTAAATGCCTTCTGAAATGGCCTAGCAAGCCACTCAGTTGTAGTCAATCACTACAAATATATAAAAAAAGGAATGAAACCAGACAACCAACTTGGCGCCAGGAACAACAATGGCAAAGCCAGTAAAGTTCTCCTTGCTAACATCTCGGTGTCTGTGCCAAAATTGGGAGAGCTGTCTCACAGTTTGGTCAAGCAACAGTCTTAAGAATTCATATTCATGGAATCATACCTGATAGATCATGCCTGAGACATTATACCAATCATGGCGGTGGCACAGTGGTACACATTTATTGGGGGGAGAGGTAGTTGGAGGGGTGGGGGTGTAGTTTCCCTGAGAGTCTCCTGAACATTAACTCTAGACCTTATGATATCTCATGGCACCAGATCAAACATGGGCAAGGAGACCTTTTGCTGATTACCATGTAGTGTGTCTCTTTGGCTGATGAATCAGTATTTGGTGTGATTTGATTCATTATTGTCACATGTTTTAGCATACAGTGAAAAGTGTAATTTCTCACGCTATACAGACAAAGCTACTGCTCATAGAGAAGAAACAAGAGAGTGCAGAATGTAGTGTTACAGCCATAGCTCGGGTGTAAACAAAGATTGGTTTAGTGCAAGGTAAGTCCATTCACAAGTCTGATAGCAGCAGGAAAGAAGCTGTTCTTGAATCAGTTAGTGCGTGACCTCAGATTTTTGCATTTTTTTCCCCCCGATGGAAGAAAGTGGAAGAATGTCTGAGGTGTGTGGAGTCCTTAATTATGCTGCTGCTTTGCTGAAGCAGTGGGAAGTGTAGACAGAGTCAATGGATGGGAGGCTGGTTTGTGTGATGGATTGGGTTACGTTCACAACCTTTCATAGTTTCTTGTGATCTTGGATAGAGCAAGAACCATACCAATCTGTGATTCAATGAGAAAGAATGCTTCCTATGGTATATCTGTAAAAGTTGGTGAGAGTCATAGCTGACATGCCCAATTTCCTTAGTCTTCTGAGAAAGTAGAGGTATTGGTGGTCAGCATGGGGAGGCCAGACAGGTTGCTGGTGATC
Source organism: Sphyrna mokarran (assembly GCA_024679065.1). Classification (NCBI taxonomy): domain Eukaryota; kingdom Metazoa; phylum Chordata; class Chondrichthyes; order Carcharhiniformes; family Carcharhinidae; genus Sphyrna; species Sphyrna mokarran. The sequence continues at coordinate 72,278,951 of JAGIQG010000013.1, read as the reverse complement.
TGGACACCTAAAAATTTGAAGTTCTCAATCATTTCTACTTCATCCCTGTTGATGTAGACAAGAGTATATCCTCCACTATACTTCCTGAAGTCAATGACAATCTCCTCTGTTTTGTTGGCATTGAGGAAGAGATTATTGAAGCATTCACAACAGTCTTCAGCTAGAAGTGCGGTGTGGATGATCCATCTCGGCCTCTTCCAGAGATCCCCAGCATCACAAATATCACTCTTCAGCTAATTAGTTTGACGCCACATGATATCAAGAAGTGGCTGAAGGCACTGTATTTACAAAGGCTATAGGCCCTGACAATATTCCAGGGATATTCCTGAAGACTTGTACTCCAGAACTTGCCGTGTCACTAGCCAAATTGTCCCAATGCAGCCAAAACACTAGCGTCTATCCAGTGATGTGGAAAATTGCCCCGGTATGTCCTGTACACAAAAACAGGATGAATTCAACCCAGTCAATTAGTATGTATCAGTCTATTCTTGATCATCAGTTAAATGGTGGAAGGGGTCATTGACACCACTCACCAGCAATAACCTGCTCACAGATGGTCCATTTGGGTTCTGCAGGATCACTCAGCTCCTGGCACAAAGGAAAATATTTGTGGTGGTTGGAGACCAGTTATCTCAACTCCAGGACATTGCTGCACGAGTTCCTCTGGACCCAACCATCTTCAGTTGCTTCATCAATGACCTTCCATTCATTGTATGGTCAGAAAGTGAATGTTTGCTGATGGCTGCAAGATGTTCATTCATGATTCATCAGATACTGAAGCTGTCCATATCCAAATGCTGCAAGACGTAGACAATATCCAAGTGTGGGCTGACAAGTGGCAAGTAACGTTTTAGTCACAAAAATACAAGGCAATGTCTATCTCCAACAAGACAAGACCTAACCATTGCCCCTTGAAATTCAATAGCATCACTATTACTTCGATGTTGTGGCCATTTCAGAGACTTGGGTAGAGCAGGGACAAGAATGGATGTTGCAGGTTCCGGGGTTCAAATGCTTTAGTCGGAGTAGAGAAGGGGGTAGAAGGGGGGGAGGAGTGGCATTATTAGTCAAAGACTGTATCACAGTGACAGAAAAGAAGTTTGATGAGGACTTGTCTGTTGAGGTAGTATGGGCTGAGATTAGAAACAGGAGAGGAGAGGTCACCCTGTTGGAGTCTTTTATAGACCTCCTAAAAGTTCTAGAGAGGTAGAGGAAAGGATTGCAAAGTCGATCCTGGACAGAAGTGAAAGTAATAGGGTAATTGTTATGGGGGACTTTAACTTTACTAATATTGATTGGAATAGCTATAGCTCTAGCTCGTTAGAGGGGTCAGTTTTCGTACAAAGTGTGCAGGAAGGTTTTTGGACTCAGTATGTAGATAGGCCAACTAGAGGTGAGGCTACATTGGATTTGGTGCTGGGCAATGAGCCAGACCAGGTGTTAGCCTTGGAAGTTGGTGAACATTTTGGTGATAGTGACCACAATTCGGTTACGTTCACCTTAGTGATGGATAGAGATAGGCATGAAGCTGGGGGCAGTAGTTATAGCTGGGGGAAGGGTAATTATGAGGCCATCAGGAGAGAATTAGGGTGCATAGATTGGACTAGGAAACTACAAGGACTGGGAACATCTGGAATGTGGAGCTTATTCAAGGAGCAGCTGCTGCGAGTCCTTGATAAGTATGTCCCTGTAAGGCAAGGAGGAAATGGTCGAGTAAGAGAACCTTGGTGTATGAAAAAAGTTGATTTGCTGGTTAAAAGGAAAAAGGAGGCTTATGTCAGGATGAGGCTTGAAGGCTCGGTTAGTACAATGGATAGCTATAGATTAGCCAGGAGAGAGCTAAAGAGTGAATTGAGGAGAGCTAAGAGAGGACATGAGAAGAATTTGGCTGATAGGATTAAGGAGAATCCTAAAGCTTTCTTTAGATATGTTAAGAATAGAAGATTGGTTAGGAAAAGATTAGGGCCAGTCACAGACAGCAGTGGGAAGTTGTGCGTGAAGCCTGAAGAGATTGGAGAGGCACTGAATAAATATTTCTCTTCGGTATTCATGCAGGGTGATGTAAATGTAGTTATGGAGAACACTGAGGTACAGGGTTGCAAATTGGGAAGTATTGTAGTAGATAGGGAGGATGTGCTAGAAATTCTCAAGGGTTTGAAGTTGGATAAGTCTCCTGGGCCGGACGGGATTTACCCTAGGATTCTCTGGGAGGCAAGAGAGGAGAGTGCAGAGCCTCTGGCTCTGATCTTCAGGTCGTCGTTGGTTACGGGTGTGGTTCCAGAGGACTGGAGGATAGCGAATGTGGTCCCGTTGTTCAAGAAGGGGAAGAGACAACTTCCAGGGAATTATAGGCCAGTGAGTCTTACTTCTGTTGTGGGCAAAGTATTGGAGAGAATTATTAGGGATAGGATTTAGAGTTATTTAGAGAGAAATGAATTGATTGGGGATAGTCAGCATGGTTTTGTGAAGGGTAGGTCGTGCCTTACTAACCTCATTGAGTTTTTTGAAAAAGTGACCAAAGAGGTGGAGGGGGGTAAGGCGGTTGATGTGGTATATATGGACTTTAGTAAGGCGTTTGATAAGGTGGACCATGGAAGACTTCTGCAGAAAATGCAGATGTATGGGATAGAGGGTGATTTAGCTAATTGGGTTAGGAATTGGCTAGCAGATAGAAGGCAGAGGGTGGTGGTTGAGGGGAGATATTCATCGTGGAGTTCGGTGACAAGTGGTGTACCTCAGGGGTCTGTTTTGGGGCCCCTGCTGTTTGTAATTTTGATAAATGATCTGGATGAGGGTATTGAAGGATGGATTAGTAAATTTGCAGATGACACTAAAGTCGGTGGAGTGGTAGATCGTGAAGAGGGGTGTTATAGTTTGCAGAGGGACTTGGACAAGTTGCAGAGCTGGGCCGAGAGGTGGCAAATGGAGTTTAATGTGGAAAAGTGTGAGGTAATGCACTATGGCAGAAATAATAAATGTGTAGAGTATAGGGGCTAATGGTAGGATTCTTAGTAGTCTTGATGAACAGAGGGATCTTGGTGTGTATGTGCATAGATCCCTGAAGGTAGGCAGTCAAGTCGAGAAGGTTGTTAAGAAGGCATATGGAGTCTTGGCTTTTATTGGTAGGGAGATTGAATTTCGGAGCCGCAACGTCATGTTGCAACTGTACAAAACTCTAGTGCGGCGCACTTGGAGTATTGTGTGCAGTTCTGGTCCCCGCATTATAAGAAAGATGTGGAGGCATTGGAGAGGGTACAGAGGAGGTTACCAGGATGTTGCCTGGTATGGAGGGCAGGTCTTATGAAGAGAGGCTGAGGGATTTGAGGTTGTTTTCGTTAGAAAGGAGGCGGATAAGAGGGGACCTAATCGAAACATATAAGATGATTAGAGGTTTAGATAGGGTGGACAGTGATAGCCTTTTTCCTAGGATGAGAAAGCTAGCACAAGGGGACACAGCTTTAAATTAAGGGGTGATAGTTATAGGACGGATATCAGAGGTAGGTTCTTTACCCAAAAGGGTGGTTCGGGAGTGGAATGCCCTGCCTGCAGCAGTTGTAGATGCGCCAAGTTTGGTGGCGTTTAAGAGGTTAGTTGATAAGGATAGGGAAGAGAAGGGAATGGTTTAGTTTGGAGGGGCATTGCTTTTTATATTGGTCGGCGCAACATCGAAGGCCAAAGGGCCTGTTCTCTGCTGTAATGTTCTATGTTCTATGTTCTATTACCATCGCTGATTCCCCACTCTCAACATCCTGGGAGTTACTATTGCCCAGAAACTGAACTGGACTAGCCATACAAGTACTGTGGCTATAAGACAACGTCAAAGGTTAGGAATCCAGTGGTGAGTAATTCATCTTCTGAATCCGCAAAACCTGCCTGCCATTTATACAAGACAGAAGTCAGGAGTGTAACAGAATACTCTCCACTTGCCTGGATAAGTGTAGCTCCAACAACACTCAAACTTGACACCATCCAGGACAAAACAACCTGTTTGAATGCTACCCCTTCCACAAACACTCAATCTCTACACCACTGATGCACAGTGGTAGCTTTGTATACCATCTAAAAGATGCACTGCAGATGCTCGCTGAGGTTCCTTAGGCAAACTCACAAACACTACCATCTATCTAGAGGGACAAGGGCAGTATGTTCCTGGGAACACCACCACTTGGAGGCTCCCCTCCAAGTCACTCATCATTCTGACTTGAAAATATAACCTTTACTGTTGCTGAGTCAAAAGCCTGGAATTCTTCCTGCAACAGCATTGTAGGTCTATCTACACTATATGGACTGCAGTAGTTCAGGAAGGCAATGCATAACTATTTTCTCAAAGGTATTTGGGGATGGATAATAAATGTTTATTATCCAGCTAGGTCTAGCCAGTGATACCCACATTTTAAGAATGCACACAAATGCACAGTGCTCAACACAGCGCAGGTTGATTAATCACACTTTGGTTTTCCACAAATAAGTAGAAATGTTTTGATGTCCCTGCTATGAATTTGGCAATCAGGCAGTAACATGCACCATGCTGTTCAGATATATTGCTTTACCCCCATAAGTACATAAGAAAAAGTTCTTAAAGGATCTTACTCAGTTTTTAATTAGAAATAAGTGGGGTTCTTGTTCTCTTCCAACTGTGCAGAATTTTGAAAATTTCACGCTGTACCAGAGGCACTGAGATTCTGAGACAATCAAACCCAACCCTGCTGGCATTTGAAAATGCTGCCTGACATTTCAGCCCAATGATCATTTGTCAGAACATAATGCTAATATTGCAAGGAATACAATGTTGTGGGTTAGAATGAGGGAAAGCTAGAATCCTCAAGTGATAATGTTGAGTGTTCTTTTCATACCAAGTTGTGCTAATGTGCTCGGACATATAAATTTATGCAAATTAAATCTAACTCCCTCCATTGCACGTTAAATCTAACTGTCAATCTCATAGGTGTAGGGAAAAAGTTCGCTGCCCTAACCAGGCGGGGAAAGGTGGGCACAGTTGCAGATCGAGTTATATTCTGCACTCCATCTATCTCAGAACTGTTTCTTGTTAAACTTGCTTCACCCCACTACTGCTTACACTTACGTACGTTTCAATAGAACCAACAAATTCCCCTCACATCTTCATTTATCCATCCATCGCTGCCACTTGACTTAATCCTTATGCAGTTTGATGCCTCTCCCTTTTGGTTCCCCTTACCAAACACAATGCACTCATCCGGTATGCACACAATCACTCTTAGAACAGTCCTTTCCCTCTCCTTTGTGTTCTGTGTTCCCCTCGCTTGAAACAGGGGAAAGAACTGATACAGCTGACAGCTGCAGAGGAAGAGGCCACGGAGATCGGTGGCAGCTCTGTGTCCCTGACCACTGTCGATGGAGCGACTGGGGAATTTACAGCTGCCCAGTGGTAGAGTGAAACACTTCTCATTCACATTCCATACAAGATTAATTATGTAGACTTGATTTCAGCAACAGAAAAATATAAAGCAGAATTATGCTGAATTGCACCATCATTGTTACTGATCAGCCCTCTCTCTCTTCCAGAACTTTTACACGTACAGCCTTATACCTGATGGGGATATTTCAGAGGAGATGATGCCTTCTAACGGTTCTCCTTCACAGGACAGACATCAGGAACTCTCACTTCAATGAATCCAATTAGACACACTGGACAGAATTTTACCGTGGGCTGGGCAACTCCAACATCAGCCATTTGCTTAGTGATGCTCCGCAACGCCAACAGCATGGGTTCAATTCCCATACGGGTTATTCATGAAGGCCCTGCCTTCTCGACCTTGCCTGAAGAGTGGTGATCCACGAATTAAATCAGCTCTTATCCCTCAAAGGGGAGAGCAGCCTATGTTCATCTTTGCCTTTTACCTACATTGTGGATTCCAGAACTGCACACAACTCTCTAGCTGGGGTGTTTTTATATAGTTCCGGCATAACCTCCCTGCTCTTAAACTTAATGCATTGGCTAATAGGGGCAAGTGTGCCTCATGACTTCTTAACTATTTTATCTACCTGTACTCCTACCTTAAAGGGTTGGTGTACATCCCTCTAATACTCAGTGTTTCCCAGGTCCTGCCATTTATCAAGTATTTCCTTGCCTAGTTTGTCCTGGCCAAGTGCATCACCTCAGACTTATCCGGAGTGAAATCCATTTGCCACTGATCAGGCCATTTGACCAGCCACCTATATCCTCCTGTAATCTAAATTTATCCTCCTCACTATTTAATCACCCTACCAATCATCTCAGTTTCAAGATATCACTGCAGGAGTTCCTCAGGGTAGTGTCCAAGACCCAACCATATTCAGTTGCTTCATCAATGACCTTCCTTCCATTGTAATGTCAGAAGTAGGGTAGTTGGCAGATTATAGTGTTCAGAACTAGTTGAAAGCTATTGAATCATTCTACACCCATATGCAGAAAAATTCCAGCTTGGGTTGACCATGGGCAGGTAACATTTGTGTCACACAAATGCCAGGCCAAGATCATTTCCAACAAGAGAGGATCTTCAATGGCAATGCCATCACTGAATTCCCCACTACCAAATCCTGGGAGTTACCATTGCCCAGAAACTGAACTGGACTAGCTATATAAATACAATGGCTATGAAAGCAAGTCAAGAAACTCAGAATCCTGCAGCGAGTAATTCACCTTCCGACTCCTCAATTCTTTTCCACAATCTACAAACTAGGAGTGTGATGGAATACTCTTCACTTGCCTGGATGAAGAAAGTCCAACAACAGCCAAGAAGCTCAATACCATTCAGGATAAAGTGTCCCCTTCGATTAGCATTTCACCCATAACCTTTAGCATTTAATCCCTCTAACACTTGTGGTATCATCTACAAGGTGCCCTTCAGGACTTCACCAAGTCTCTTCAGGCAACACCTTCCTAATCCATGACCGCTACCATCTAGAAGGACAAGGGCATCAGATGCATGGGAACACACCACTGCAAGTTCTTCTCAAGTCTCACACAATCCTGATTTTGAAATACAGTAAATTCCCACCATTGGTGAAGGTTCCATTCTCAAAAATTCTCATGTTGTGCAAAATTGCGAAAGGGGGAATTTGCACATGTGCAACGTGGATACATTTTCTCCATGAAAAAGAGTTGGGAAAGGTATTCTAAAACTCTGGGGTCGCGAACCGCAATATAGAGGGGAGAAAGTCAATGCCGTGGAGGACTTCAGAATGGGGAAGTAATTGGCAAATGCACATTGGTACATTTTGGTAGGAAGATTACTTGGAAGCTGCAGGATTAGACGAAGTAGTAGAACAACGAGTGTGAATCATAAAAGTTTCACCACAGTTTGCAAGACTACAAGATACCAAACCAAAAACTCAGCTTCATTTTTAGAGGAGATAGAATCAACAAGTAGGGAAGTTATGTTACACTTATGTTGAACCCTGGTTATATTATACTAAGAGTGCTGCATGTAGTTCTGGTCCCATATTAAGATCCTGAAAGGTTTTGATACTGAATACAGAGAGAATGTTTCTTCTTGTGAAGAAGAGCTTAACTAGATGCTGTCCATGAAAATGAGATGGGAAAGGTATTTTAAAACCCGGGTGAATGAGTTTTGGGGTCACGAACCGGGATTACAGATATAAGTAAATTTGCATTGGTAACCAAATTTGTGATACAGGGGGTCACGAATGATAGACATTAACGATATCTCACTGTTCCTTCACTGTCACTCTGTCTTAATCATGAAACTCTCTCCCTAACTGCACAATGGATGTAGCTACAACATGTGGACTGTATTGATTCAAGGAGGCAGCTTACTACCATCTCCATAAGGGCAATTAGGGTCGGGTAATGGTCATATCTCTTGAACAAATGAAAAAATAACACCTGGTTGAAGTGGAGAGTACTGCCACTTAGTTGAGCCAGCGCTCAGGGGAATACAAGGAACACATGGAGGTCTAGTTGGCAGCTGACAATTCAGTGCTCTATGTCTTGAACTTTCAGGATTGCGTGACCTGTGAATTGCAGACATTAAAGGATGTCCAGCATCTGTTTGTGATTTTCTGAGCTTGGGTTTATCAGACCAGCTGGATTCATAACTTAGCCGACAGCATCAGAGTTATTCTCCATAACTTATTTTCATTCCGTGTGGTTATTGCTCAACCAGTTGCATGACAGCTTGTTTAATCATCAGAGCTGAATGCACGCTGAGTGAAAAAGACATTGTTTATTGGACAATTGATAAAGTACTTCGCTGAGATGGAAATTCCAGCCTTGGTGAAGAACATTACTCTTCATTTCATACCTTACGTTGCCATCTGTGTACTATTGCCTGGATGCTTCTAAGCCTCTATCGAATGCCAACTATTCTCTTTTTGGTTGATTAGCCAGCGTAGTGACTGAACAATAGATAACACTGCTGTGCCACTCATTCCAAAGAGTGAAAAAAAACTAAATACTCCGCATACTGGAAATCTGAAACAAAAAAAAACCCAGAAATGCTCGAAGTAGATGCTGGCAGAATCTGTGGAAAATGGAATAGTGTTAACCTTTGAACTACACGACTCCTCAGAATCTAAAGGTGTCTTAGCTGGATAGTTTTATAGAAAGGAACTGAGCGAGGAGAAAGTCAAGGAAGGGCAGAAAGATCACATAGTGCGGCATAGTGGTATTGTCACTGGGCTAGTGATACAGGATAATGCCCTGGGACCCAGGTTCAAATCCCAGATAGTGGAAAAGTCTAAGGATGGCCATAAAAACCATTGTCAGTTGTCATCACTAATGCCCTTTAGGGAAGGAAATGTGATCTTTTCTACATGTAACCCAGGGCCACAGTAAGGTGATTGACTCTTAAATAGCACAGCAGCCATTCAGTTCATTAGCAATAGGACAGCCAGTGCTTACATCTCATAAATGAATTTTCAAAAAATACGAGAAAAGAGAAACAAGTTGCTCGGTGCCCTTTGGGCAGTGTTGATTTTCCCCTTGGGCGGCGCCAGACTACCAGGTCTTTACTGCCAAGTTGGCACTGTCTAAGGGTTATCGCCTTACCCCTTATATCTTGGAGGGGGGTGTTCAATGGCTTCTGTTCCTCCCCACGGGGTTGGATGCTTGTTCTCCATTAATGAGGAGCAGGGAATCACTCCCGGTGTGGGGAGAGTTGCTAGCGGGCCCGGAGAATTCCATGCTGAGCCTGGTAATCAAACATCAAATTGAATGACATTCCCATATGGTAACCAGCTCTGCGCTGTGACCCCCCAGTGTGAATCCTGCGAAACGTGGTGTCTCCTGGCTTGCTGCACTACTAGAGGAGCACAGCAGGCTGGGAAAATTGCCCCCCATGGTTTCCAAACCGGAAGCAGAAAGTCAATGCCGTGGAGGACTTCAGAATGGGCAAATAATTGACAAATGCACATTGGTACATTTTGGTTGGAAGGTTACTTGGAAGGTGCAGGTCTAGATGAGATAGTAGAATCACTAAAAGTTTCACCACAGGTTTGCAAGGCCACAAGACACCAAACCAAAAACTCAGCTTCATTTTTAGAGGGAATAGAATCATCAAGCAGGGAAGTTATGCTACACCAATGTTGAACCCTGGTTATATTTTATACTAAGAGTGCTGCATGTAATTCTGTTCCCATATTATAGAAACTAAATGGGGGAGCTGGGCAGCATGAAGAGAAGCAGGGGCAATACCCAGAAGGTGTGGGCATACAAATCAGGAGAGGATTTTAGCTTGAAAGAAAAAACTGAGAGAGAACCTCAATCGAGATGTTTAAGATTCTGAAAGGTTTTGAATCTGGCTACAGAGAGAATGTTTCCTCTTGTGAAGAAGAACTTAATTAGAGGCTGTCCATATAAGATAGTCACTGAGAAACCCAATAGGGAATTGAGAAGAAAGTCATTTACTTAAAAGATGATGAGAACGTCGGACTTATTACTGCAGGGGGTGGTTGAAGAGGATGGTAAAAAGATATTTAAGGGAAAGCTGGACAAGCAACGAGGATGAAAGGAATAGAGGCTTACAATGATGACTTAGATGAGGAAAGATAATGGGGGAAACTCAAATGGAACAAAGATGGGGGAGACTCGAGTGGAACACAAACACCAACATGGAATAGTTGGGCCTAATGGCCTGTTTCTGTGCCACATATTCTATGTTAGGTGGCGAACAGGATATAACTAAATGGAAGAAGTGATATAACATGAGACAGAGGAATACAAAAATGTAGGATAAGCAGAGACTATTCAGATGGGCTGGAGATTTCTGGCCATTCGTGCTGGCGGATCTTCCAGTTTCACCGTGGCGAGAGCTGCATTCTGTGGCAAACTCTGTTGACCAAAAGCAAGGACCAGAAGATCTCCTGCTGGCCAATGGTAGGTCACCTTCACCGCCACGAGGCACACGGTGGGGTTGCACGGTAAATCTCATCCCATCTCTTGATTTCATTTAAGTCTATTTTTCTAATATCTCTCCACTCACTTGCTGAGTATTCTCGGTACTATTCAGTTTTTATAGGAGACTTTGAAATAAGTGTGATAAAGGATCAGATTCCAGCAATATTTTCCTAGATTGGATTTGGAAGTAATTGTATTTTAGAGCCCTGTCCTTGGTGGCAGCAAAAAAATCGAAACAGAAAATAAGTGTACATTTGTGTTAACATTTATTCTGCTTGTAAATTAAGAGAAAGGGCCTTGAATGAGAAGAATTCTGTTACTGTTCTGCCAGAATAGGTCTGTCTACTGAGATAATAATTGGCATAAGATTACAATAAGGCAGAAAGATATTTGGTGTGAGGAACTGTGATTTAAATGGAATGCTGATATGGGTTGTGAGTAATTTCTAGTTTAGGAAATGTGTTGAATAGATGTTGGGTTTACAAATAAACACATTTCATTTTCTGATTTATTACCTTTATGCTGACTAACGTTTTCCACATTCAGCATGCTGCATGAGTGTTTGATTAGACTACTGTACAGCACTTGTTGTGGATTCAATGCTTAAATATAATGGAACCATGAATCATGGAACATTGCAGCACAGAAGGAAGTTTTTCAGTCCGTCATGCCTGTGCTAGCTCTTTGAGAGAGCTATCCAATTAATCCCATTCTCCGCTCACTCCCCACAGCCCTGCAAATGTTTCATTTTAAAGAATTTGTCCAGTTTCATTTTGAAAGTTGCTGCATCCACTGCACTTTCAGGCAGCACATTCCAAATCCCACCAACTCGCTGCATGAAAAGCTTCTCATCATCTCCTTTCTGGATTTTTTTTGTCAATGATTTTTAAATTGTTCTTTAATCCTCCAATTAGTGATCTTCCCATCATCAGTTTCTCCACTCATAGGATGGGATTTTCCTGCTCTTCTGCCACTGGGATCATCCAGTCCGGCTAAAGGTAATTCCCCTCCTCCTTCCAGTGGCAGATCCCCAGGCAGCACGGTTAGTGAGCAACGCACTTGGCCGTAGGGCAATGGTGAGTTATCTCCATCACCGGAAAAGACACTGGGAAATTCTGCCCATCATTTTTTGCATCTTTTGTATCTCCTCTTAATTTTCTCTGTGCCAAATGGAACAATCAGAGCTTCTCCAGTCTCTTCACACAATATGCCAACTATGACTGAATAATTGAACAGAGTAATATTATAATAAATGTGACTCCTTTTCAATTTTCATAGTGTCAGATCTTTCCCTTGTCATTTTTAATAAGTTTAAATGATGCTACAAAAATAGGGAATACCTTAACACTTCCGAAAATACTCAGACTGCTCCAATGATGGTGGAGATGTATCTGAAGTTTGAAGAGGTGCCAAAGTGATGAATGACCTAGATCCAGTCCTGGGATATGAATAAGCTTTATTACCTCAGCTGAAAATGAGTTATACAAACATAAAACCTGGCTGCAGTTTCCAAATGGAGAAACAGAAAGAGGGAATAACTTGCATTTTAATTCCCACGGCAGCAGTGGAAGTGGTCCGCCATTGTTGATGGTGGGATCTCCCTGTCCCACCAATGTTTCTCATGCCTCACACTCTCTGCCACCAGTGGCGGCAGTGGAGGGGAGGGAGAGGGTTGCCATCGGTGGGACAGGAAGATCCCAGTGGTGGGAATGGCTGGAAAATCTTACCCACAGTGCCTTTCATGACCTCAATTTGTCTGCATTCCAGCCACTTGCAAGCTTTTCCTTGAAGAGAAGCTGTTGCTGCAATGTAATTGCCAAGATGGGAAACAGGAGGTATATCAGTCTTTTTCCAAACTGGTCACCTGGCCAGCTTGTGTAACACCACACTTGCTCACTGAGCGAGCTTGCCTAATTCCTGTAAATGGTGCATCTCCCATCAGAGGCTGCTTTTTAAACTGGGCAAAATCCATTCCTTTCATAGAAGATGCTGTAATTCTTAAGTCTGAAAACCCTTATTCTGTGCAGAGGAACTGAAAGCAAAGTGATTTTGTCACTTGTGAATTATTAGTTCTTTCTTGGTTATGGCATAAGCTTGGGACAGTTGATTCTAGATAATTGGATCTTTGATCCAAGGATTGAATTTCAGTACAGCAATCTACTCCCAATTCACTGCTGTCACCTACATCGGAGATAAGCTGAGCGATTGAACATAAAATACAGAATGAAAGCTTAAAATTATTGTGAATAATCTATTTTAATTGTGAAGTATTGAAATGTAGACAATTCACTCAACTTTTGGCTAAACACCTTTCAGAGATAACATTTTTATCTGATTCTGTTGAGGGATTTCTGTCTCGGTTGAATTTATGATGAACTTGTTAGGATGGGAATATTGCAAATTGGCTTTTTATGAAATCTTGGAGGTCAGTATTAACCCACTTACAATGGTCAGGGAGGAGTTGATGAAGCAAAATTAAAAGCAACAAATTCCACCCAACCTGTCACATACCCAGTGACCACCATTTTTATGATGGTAACTTGCTTGCTACATCTATATCTCATTCTTGGTAGCTGGAACAGCTCATTACACTATTTAAATTGGGCTTCCACAGCACCATATGAGGCCCGATTTAAATATTTTTCTGGTTGGTTTCTAGGACTCAAAAAAATCTAAATGGAAGACAGAATCAGCTCAGTAAGGTCTTTTATAGCTCTGCCTGTGGGCTAAGAGGAATATTGGTATTGGTCCCTCAAGCAACCTTCTGTTGATTGAGGTCTCTCATTGTTCCCATAATCAGCCAACAACCAACAATCCCTCAATCCCGAGTCTTTCACTCTTTAATCCTCATATTCGGACCCACAATCTTTCCCTTCCTCCCTATTGTTGTGCCCTAAGTGTCCTACATCACGTGTAGAGTCCATGTTTGCAACCTTCCATTGGTCAAAAAACGGAGCAAAAAGTGAGAATGAAGTCCTGCTGTCAACTTTTCAGGACCTCCACGTTTCTGAGATTTTTTCCCCCATGGCCCCCTCAAAAAGTCAGCATGGTTTTGTCAAGGGCAAGTCATGCCTTACAAGCCTAGTTGAGTTCTTCAAAAATGTGACTGGACACATTGACGAAGGAAGGGCGGTGGACGTAGTGGACATGGACTTTAGCAAGGCATTTGATAAGGTCCCCCATGCAAGGCTTCTGGAGAAGGTGAGAGGGCATGGGATCCAAGGGGCTTTGGCCTCGTGGATCCAGAACTGGCTTGCCGGCAGAAGGCAGAGAATGGTTGTGGATGGGTCTTGTTCTGCATGGAGGTCGGTAACCAGTGGAGTGCCCCAGGGATCTGTTCTGGGACCCCTGCTGTTTGTCATTTTCATAAATGACCTGGATGCGGGAGTGGAGGGGATGGGTTAGCAAGTTCGCCAACGATACAAAGATCGGTGGTGTTGTGGATGGCCTGGAGGGATGTCAAAAGTTGCAGCGGGACATAGACAGGATGCAAGACTGGGCGGAGAAGTGGCAGATGGACTTCAACGCAGATAAATGTGTAGTGGTCCATTTTGGCAGGAATAATGGATGAAGGAGTACAATATAAGGGGTAGGAGTCTTAGCTGTGTTGTAGAGCAGAAGGATCTCGGGGTCCGGGTCCATAGGACTCTTAAATCGGCCTCGCAGGTGGAGGAAGGGGTCAAGAAGGCGTACGGTGTACTGGCCTTCATTAATCGAGGAATAGAGTTTAGGAGTCAGGAGGTAATGATGCAGCTCTATAAGACTCTTGTCAGACCCCAGTTGGAGTATTGTGCGCAGTTCTGGTCGCCTCATTATAGGAAGGATGTAGAGGCGATTGAGAGGGTTCAGAGGAGATTTACAAGGATGCTGCCTGGATTGGGAGGCAGGCCTTATGAAGATAGGTTGAGGGAGCTGGGACTCTTCTCACTGGAGAGACGTAGGTTGAGAGGCGACCGGATAGAGGTTTATAAAATGTTGAGAGGAATAGATAGGGTGGACTCTCAGAGACTATTTCCCCGAGCTGAAATGGTCACTACGAGAGGACACAGATTTAAGGTGCAGGGAAGCAAATACAGAGGGGATGTTAGGGGTAGGTTTTTCACTCAGAGGGTGGTGAGTGAATGGAATTGGCTGCCGTCGGAGGTGGTAGAGGCAAACTCGCTGGGGTCTTTTAAAAGACTTCTGGATGAGTATATGGAAACGAATAGGATAGGGGGTTATAGATAAGTCTGTGGATTGGTAGATGTGATCGGCACAACTCGTGGGCCAAAGGGCCTGTTTGTGCTGTAGTGTTCTAAGTTCTATGTTGTGGAGTTGCTGGTATTGGGCTGAGGTGGGCACAGTAAGAAATCTCACAACACCAGATTAAAGTCCAACAAGGTTTATTTGGAATCACAAGCTCTCAGAGCGCTGCTCCATCGTCAAGTGATTAACGCTTCAAAAGCTTGTGCTTCCAAATAAACCTGTTGGACTTTAACCTGGTGTTGTGGGAATTCTTACTGTGCTCCTCAAACAGACAACTCCATAATACACGGACCAACTGGTGGGGGTATTCCCAGACATCTTTAACCTCTCTTTACAATAATCTGAGGTCCCTATCTACTTCAAGGAGACAACCATCATCCCGGTATCTAAGAAAAACCAAGCAGTGTGCCTTAATGACTATCAGTAAGAATCTAGCAACAACAATTTTAAATCCAACTGATTTATTTGATAGTAAATTTGTGAGCTTTCGACACTCTGTGTCTTCGTCAGGCAAATGCAGTGTTCTGGTCTGCAATAGCACACATCAGCACAGACAGACAGAGATTGCTGATTAGAATGCGAATCCTTACATCTAACCTGCTATTCAAGTGTTAAAGTGGCTAACAATGTGTGTGAAGGTAATCCTGAGCATTGGTTAGAGAATTGTGTATTTTCTCCAGACAGCACAGTAAGTGAGGTTTTTTGCTAATCCAGGCAAGTTACGGGGGTTACAGATAGTGTGACATGAAGCCAAGATTCCTGTTAAGACCGTCCTCATGCGTGCGGAACTTGGCTATCAGTCTCTGCTCAGCAACTCTGCGCTGTCGTGTGTCACGAAGGCCCCCTTGAAGAACATTTACCCGCAGGTCGGAGGCCGAATGCCCATGACTGCTGAAGTGTTCGCCCACAGGAAGGGAACTGTTTTGCCTGGTGATTGTTGGGCGATGCTCATTCATCCGCTGTCGTAGTGTCTGCATGGTCTCCCCAATGTACCATGCTTCGGGACATCCTTTCTTGCAATGTATTAGGTAGACAACGTTGGCCGAGTTGCAAGAGTATGTACCGTGTACTGTGATAATGACTATCAGCCAGTGACTCTGATATCCATCATTATGAAGTGCTTTGAAAGGTTAGTCATGGCACAAATCAATTCCAGACTACCTGGATCCACTACAGTTTGTCTATGGGCAACAGGCCCACACCAGACGTCATTTTCCTGGCCCTGCACTCAACAAGAACACCTATGTCAGGCTCCTATTTATTAGCTACAGCTCAGCCTTCAACACTATTATTCCCACAAAACTCATCTCCAAACTCTGAGTCTCGGCACCTTACTCTGATTTGAATCCTGAACTTCCTAACTCATAGACCGCAATCAATAAGGATAGGCAACATCACCTCCTCCACAATCATCCTCAACACCAGTGACCCACAAAGCCGTGTTCTCAGAGCCCTATTATACTCCTTATACACCTACGACCGTGTGGCCAAATTCCCCTCCAAGTCGATTTTCAAGTTTGCTGATGACGCCACCATAGTGGGTCAGATCTCAAACAGTGACGAGATAGAGTATAGGAATGAGATAGAGAATCTGGTGAACTGGTGAAGCAATAATAATCTCTCTCTCAATGTCAACAAAACAAAGGAGATTTTCAACTTCAGGAAGCATAAAGGAGAACATGACCCTGTCTACGTCAATGGGGATGATGTAGGAAGAGTTGAGAGCTTCAGGTTTTTAGGTGTCCAGATCACAACCTATTCTGGTCCCCCCATGCCAACACTATAGTTAAGAAAGCCCACTAATGTCTTTACTTTCTCAGAAGAAGCAGCATCCAGGGCAAGGTACCACAGGATCCAGAGTGAGGTATCTAAATGGATACAAAATTGGCTATTTGATAGAAGCCAGAGGGTAGTTGTAGAGGATTGTTTTTCAAACTGGAGGCCTGTGACCAGCAGTGTGCCTCAGGGATCAGTACTGGGCCCACTGTTAATGTCATTTATATTAATGATTTGAATGAGAATATAGGAGACATGGTTAGTAAGTTTGCAGATGATGGTAAGATTGGTGGCATGATGGACAGTGAAGAAAGTTATCTTCAACTGCAGCGAGATTTTGATCAATTGGGCCAGTGGGCTGATGACTGACAGATGGAGTTTAATTTAGATAAACGTGAGGTGATGCATTTTGGTAGATTGAACCAGGGCAGGACTCACTCAGTTAATAGTATGGCGTTAGGGAGAATTACAGAAAAAGAGATCTAGGGATACATGTTCGTAGCTCCTTGAAGGTGGAGTCACAGGTGGACAGAGTGTTGAAAAAGGCTTTTGGCATACTTAGTTTCATAGGTCAGAACACTGAATACAAAAGTTGGAATGCCTTATTGAAGTTGTACAAGACATTGGTAAGACCACAGTTGGAATACTGGTCATCTTATTATAGAAAGGATATTACTAAACTAGAAAGAGTGCAGAAAAAGTTTACTAGGATGCTACAGGGACTTGATGGATTAAGTTGTAAGGAGAGGCTGGATAAACTGGGACTTTTTTCTCTGGAGTATAGGAGACTGAGAGGTGATCTTATAAAGATCTATAAAATAATGAGGGGCACAGATCAGCTAGATAGTCAATATCGTTTCCCAAAAGTAATGGAGTCTAAAACTAGAGGGCATAAATTTAAGGTGAGAGGGGAGGGATACAAAAGTATCCAGAGGGGCAATTTTTTTCATGCTAAGGATGGTCAGTGTCTGGAACAACCTGCCAGAGATAGTAGTGGAGGTAGGTACAATTTTGTCTTTTAAAAAGCATTTAGAGAATTAAATGAGTATATGGGTATAGAGGGATATGGGCCAAATGCAGACAATTGGGATTAGTTTAGGGGTTTCAAAAAAAGAAAAAGGGGCAGCATGGACAAGTTGGGCTGAAAGGCCTGTTTCCATGCTGTAAGTCTCTATGACTGTATGAAATTGGGCATGTCAGCTACAATTCTCACCAGCTTTACAAATGCACCATAGAAAGCATTCTTTCTTGCTGTATCACAGCGTGGTATTGTTCCTGCTCTGCCCAAGACCATAAGGAATTAAAAAAGGTCGTGAATGTAGCCAAATCCATCATGCAAACCAGCCTCCTATTCACTCATTCTGTCTACGCTTCCCACTGCCTTGGCAAAGCAGCCAGCATAATGAAGGACCCCATGCACTCTGGACATTCTCTCTTCCACCTTCTTCCTTTGGGAAAAAGATACAACATCTGAGGTCACGTACTATCATACTCAGGAACAGCTTCTTCCCTGCTGCCATCAGACTTTTGAATGGACTTATCCTGCATTAAATTGATCTTTCTCTGTACCCTGGCTATGACTGTAATACTATATTCAGCATTCTCTCATTTCCTTCTCTCTGAATGATATATTGTCTTTACAGCACGCAAACAACAACACTTTGCATTGTATGCTAATACATGAAACAATAATAAATCAAGTCAAATTATGTTTGCTCACTGACTCCATGAGAATATTGCCAATTTCCTTCCAACAGCCTTCTTTTTGAGGGCTGTTATTCTTTTACCAACAATGAGCTACTTTTCCAATACTGTACACCCAGGGACCAGTCATCACTAAAGAGATAATGAGTGAAAAAATCTGGAATAGAGAGTTCTAGCTCTACATCTACCCCATAGTTCCTTCAACGTGGGGTTTGGTGAATGAACAGCTGAAAACAACAGACAGATAAATTCCAGCTGCAAAGGAAATATTTTCATTTTTTCTATTCCTGATTTCTTCCTTAGAGCCACTTGTGTGCATTTATAGATCAGAGGTGAGGACATAGTCACAGCAATGGCCACTTCTCCTGGCTGGCTCTCTGATCTACAAAGCAGCAGGCCATCTGACTCATCAGCAGATCTCACTGTCTCTTGAGACAGGATTCAAAGTCTCACCTGAAAGCAAATAACCATATTCCCAGGGTTAAATTACTGTGGGGAGGGTCGTTTTGATTGGAACAGGGGCCAGCCATTGTGATTGGGAGAGGAGCAGACATTGTGATTGGGGGAGCGAGGGGAGGGGTGAAGCCATTATGATTGGGGGAGGAGGGGGGGTAATCATTGTAATTGGGGGAGTGGGACAGCCATTGTGATTGGACAGAGGAGAGTTAGCCATTGTGATTGGGGGAGGGGGGGCAGCCACGTTGATTGGGGGAGGAGGCAGCCATGTTGATTGGGGGAGGGGGGGCAGCACGTTGATTGGGGGAGGGGGCCCAGCCACATTGATTGGGGGAGGGAGGCAGCCATGTTGATTGGGGGAGGGGGGGCAGCCACGTTGATTGGGGGAGGGAGGCAGCCATGTTGATTGGGGAGGGGGGGCAGCCACGTTGATTGGGAGGGGGGGCAGCCACGTTGATTGGGGAAGGGGGGCAGCCACATTGATTGGGAGGGGGGCAGCCACATTGATTGGGGGAGGGGGGGCAGCCACGTTGATTGGGGGAGGGGGGGGCAGCCACGTTGATTGGGGGAGGGGGGGGGCAGCCACGTTGATTGGGGGGGGGGGGGCAGCCATGTTGATTGGGGGGAGGGGGGGCAGCCACGTTGATTGGGGGGGTGGGGGGCAGCCACGTTGATTGGGGGGTGGGGGGCAGCCAACGTTGATTGGGGAGGGGGGGGGCAGCCACGTTGATTGGGGAGGGGGGGCAGCCCACGTTGATTTGGGGGGGGGGGGCAGCCACGTTGATTGGGGGGGGGGGGGGGGGGGAGGCGGGGGGGTGGGGGGGGCAGCCATGTTATTGGGGGGGGGGGCAGCCACGTTGATTGGGGGGGTGGGGGGGGCAGCCACGTTGATTGTTGGGGAGGGGGGGGCAGCCACGTTGATGGGGAGAGGGGGCAGCCACATTGATTGGGGGATGGGGGGGACAGCCACATTGATTGGGGTGGGATGGGGGGGCAGCCTTGTGGGTAGTCTCCCTTCTGCTGGAGATGGCTGGGCCTGTGGAACCCCAAGACATCCAGCCCGAGAGAACTTTGCGCCTCACCGATGCTATTAACCTGATTCACAGCCCAAATATCAGCTTAATGGCAGAGCTGTAAATCTGACTTGTTGATTTCCAATTTACTCTCAGGATGAGGTGATACTTCACTGGGAAAGCTAACTTACTAAATTTGCTCTCATCACTTAGCATAGATCCAACACTTTCAGCAAAGGAAGGGAGAGAGAGGAAATATATTGAAGAAAATAAATCCATACTACAGAGTAAAAGTGCTGTACTGAGGTGCACTTTCTGTAAGTATAAAATCCATTTTTTGTAATAGTTTCCTATAATGCTGTCCCTCCGGCCTTATTAGGGTCGAGCCTGCAAGCTATAGACATCTAAAAGAGCTGCTCTTTGGCCAAGATGAAAAGAAGATTGAACCACTGCAATGCCAGCAGAAAAATATTAGCAGGAGAGGGGAGCCGACTGGGAAGGGGAAAGATTGGGAAGGGTTCTGAATATGGCACTGATTTCCTGAATGCAGTCAGTGAGCTTGCTGCCTCAGAGCAAACCAATATGACCATGGGATCAACAAACAGGTTAGTGTCCAACAAAGTGTTAAATTCCTGTTCCAGGTACGATCACTGCATGGTGATCATTTTCCTCGTACCAAAAGGGGGAGCTGGGGGGTGGGGAATGTGTGTCACAGGTACTCCTGCCTGCGGGTGTCAGCCACATCCTAATTCACAGCCGGATGGATAACTGGACCCAGTCCTCGAAACTCATCCAGCGAGGCGATAGCTTAGTGGGATTACCTAGACTATTGATCCAGAAATTTAGCTCAGATTTTGGGGACCTAGCTTCAAATGGTGCCATGGCAGATGGTGGGATTTGAATTCAATAAAAATATCTGGAATTAAAAATCTACTGATGACCATGAAGCCATTGTCGATTGTTGGAAAAACCCATCTGGTTCACTAATGTCCTTTAGGGAAGGAAATCTGCCATCCTTATCTGGTCCTGGCCTATACGTGATCCCAGAGCCATAGCAATGTGGTTGACGATTAACTACCCTCTAAAATGGCCAAGTACAAGGGCAGTTAGGGATGGGCAATAAATGCTGGACAGCCAGCGATGCCCATGCCCCATGAATGGATAAAAAAAACCCCAGCTCTAGCCAGTTCTCCCTGCAGCTATAGCCAAGTACTGTTTACTGAGTTGGTTTGCAGGCCAAATGAGGTGCATTGCTGGCAGATGTCCATACCTAGGGAAGAATGTGTATGCCCAACCATCTTTTTTCAGAGAGAGGAAATGGAGTTCTCTTACTGGTAAAACATGATGGTACAGGTGTACGGATATCGACATAGGCACAGAAGATGTTCCGGATCAACCACTGCAGTTGACCATATCTGCAGTCACCTTGATTTGCTACGCCACTAGGGATAGACGTGCAAGAGAAATGCATTGCTGGCCACAGGCAATTCATATCCAGTTTGATTAGCTTCACGCACACATCTTTCTTCTGTGCACACCTTACCAACTCCTTCGCACAAATCTCTTTATATCCTAAAATGCGCTCCTTTTAAATTAATACCTTCCCTCACTGCGGAAAGACATGCAGAAACTCAATCAGCCTTGATGAAACACAGAACAGATGAGTATACGTGTGCAAGAAACAGCCGACTTTGACAACGAAAGGAAAATCGACCACAGAATGGCCAGAATGATGAGTGCTGGATCACTTCCCCCTTCTTGCGTTGAAGCCCTTTGGAGGCTGATTGTCAGCTGGTCCAGACCAATGTTTCAATGTTGCATTAGATAGCATAGCACCACTTTTGTTACTTAATAGGGTGCCCTCTGAGTATGCTTCAGAAATGACACAGGAGAACAGCTTGTAATTTAAAACCTTGCATATAATAAGTAGCTGAGATAAAATTAACTCTAATATCTGTCACTTGTTCTCCATCACTTTGTTGATTATGTTTGAACTGAAAATTTGATACTGACCCAAGTAAGGAGACAAAAAGCATGGCCAAAGAGGTAGGTTTTAAGGAGTATTTTGTAGGAAGAAAGAAATATCAAGGTGGAAGCAGGGCCCATTAACAGTGGAGCAAAGAAAATTGGAGGTTAAGAAAAAGACAGAATTGGAGAAATTCGACCAGAATTTCTAACGTTTAAAAAGAGGATTTTAAACATGGCTTAAAAACTGGGGTATTTTCCAATCATTCTGCCTATGGGGTAATCGGTTATCCAGTGCCATGAAAGGCAAAGGATGGATTGTTAAGTTACACTGCTCCAGAATTACTGGGGCAGCCTGACTGGCTGGAACAGAGGCTGCAATAGGCCTGGTGCCAGTATTAAAATGAGCGAGTTGCTGTGCCCTCCTGCCTTATTTCCCTCTGCCTCAGCAAAAACAGAGCAATGTTTTATCATTTAGAGAACTCCATTTCCTCTCTCTGAAAAGGGGTGGTTGGACATACACATTCTTCCTGAGATATGGACATCTCCTAGCATCTCATTTGGCCTGTAAACCAGCTCAGTAAACAGTACTTGGCTATAGCTGTATGGGCCGTGAGCAATGGGTCACGGATCACAGGGTGGAATTCTCCCATGCCCCCGCGCCAGTGGGTTCAATAGTAGGCAGATGGGAGGGGTGAGTTCAACAAGAGGCCCAAAGATTGGTTTCATGCCCAAGGGAATTTCCAACGCTGTCCGCCGTGGCAGATTGCGAATCCCACTCACAGCTGCCGATTTGTATCTTGTCAATGGGGACGGACCATCGTGATGTGCGAAAGTTACAACTTACCTGAAGGAGGCCTGAGGCTGCCTTGGAGTTCAGGATGGATCCTGGGACACTCCGGCATCTATCAGATGGATCAGTGTCATCAAGGATCTCCGTCTTACAGCCTCAGTTTGTTCCTAGAGATTCATCTTCAATAGTGGGTCAGTGATGTTGGGCACCTGTTAAGAATGGCACCAAAACGGCAGGATGTGTGCCATCAACCCCACCATGGAAGATAATGGTAAACCCCAGATGCATAATTAATTACACCAGGGACGGAGGGTATGGAAGATTTCCAGTTGGCCCCTGCAGTAGTTAAGACTCCACCACAGAGGAGTCCCAGAGGAGAGAATTCTGCCCATCAAGTCAACAAAGAACAACAACACAGAACAAAACAGCACGAGGAACAGGCTCTTCGGCCCAACAAACCCGCACCACCACCTCGATGTTCCCACTTCTGCCCGTGATCCCTGTCTGTGTTTATAGATCTATGGATTGAAAACAATTTTGAGACAATTTAGGGAGAATTTGTTTTACCAACCAGCCTAAGAGCACATCTTTGGGATGTGGGAGGAAACCAGAGCACCCGGAGAAAACCCACGCAAGCACAGGGAGAATGAGCAAACTCCCACAGACACAGGCCCAAATCCATGCATCTGCACAGCACAGCGATAGTCACTGAGCTGTCATGTTGCCCATCAAATGGTCCAGGTGAAGTGTACACCAACGATGTGAAGCACCCGGGATACTCTCGAAGAAAGAAATCCAACAACAACCCTCCGATAACCTATCGCGTGTATGCCCCTTGTTAGACAACAAGGTGGACCAAAGTACCTGTAAGATAAAAACCAAATACATCAATATCATCGACTATTTACACACTTCCCAGGGATCCCTATTTTAAATCAGTTTTCTATACCCCTCCATTCCCATTCTATTCATATGCCCATCTAAATATCTCTTAAATAACTCCAGAGTGCCTGCCTTCACTATCTTACCTGGCAGCGCGTTCCATACCCCCACCACCCTCTGTGTGAAAAAATTCCCTCTAGCATCCAAATCATCCTGGTAAACCTCCTCTGCACTCTCTCCTGAGTCTCCATGTCCTTCCAGTAGTCACTATGGATGTAAATCACTATGGTACAGGCAGAAGCCATTAACCTGGAGGGTCTTCGGGTGACCCATGAGGATTTTGATAATATATGGTTATAGTAGGATGTTCAGGGAGTATAAAGCCCTTTGAGAAGTGGTCTGTGTTGGATGAGCAGCTAGCTGAGTCATTAGCATAACTAACATTTAATTACATTGTTTCCTCTGCAGACAACCTCTGTTATATTGAACTGTCTGGTTTGCAGCATTGAGTCTGAAAGGAAGCTCCACCCTCAGATAGTTCATGATGAGATTATTAAATTTCCACATGTAATTTTTTTTCCCCTTTTTTTCTGCTTTTGGTTCAAGGCTTCAGCCTCTCTGGAAAGCCCGAGACTGCAGTAAGTACGTTTCCTGCATTGATCACTCGGGTCCCCAAACACTGTAGTTTGAACTTGTGCAATTTGCCAGCAGAGCAAAGATTAGAACATTAGAACATAGAACATTACAGCGCAGTACAGGCCCTTCGGCCCTCGATGTTGCGCCGGCCAGTGGACCCTCTAACCTAAACTATTCCAATATCATCCATATGCCTATCCACCGAACATTTGAATGCCCCAAAGTAGGCGAGTCCACAACTGCTGCAGGCAGGGCATTCCACGCCCTCACCACCCTCTGTGTGAAGAACCTGCCTCTGACATCCGTCCTATAACTACCACCTCTTAATTTAAAGTTATTTCCACTCGTGTTGGTCATCCCCATCCGAGGAAAAAGGCTCTCACTATCCACCCTATCCAATCCCTTGATCATCTTATATGCCTCAATTAGGTCACCGCGTAACCTTCTTCTCTCTAATGAAAATAACCTCAGGTCCCTCAGCCTTTCCTCATAAGGCCTTCCACCATACCAGGCAACATCCTGGTAAACCTCCTCTGCACCCTTTCCAATGCTTCCACATCTTTCTTATAATGCGGCGACCAGAACTGTACGCAATACTCCCAAGTGCGGCCGCACCAGAGTTTTGTACAGTTGTAACATAACCTCACGGCTCCTAAATTCAATCCCTCTACCAATAAAAGCTAACACACCGTACGCCTTTTTAACAACTTTATCAATCTGGGTGCCAACTTTCAAAGAGCTATGTACTTGTACCCCAAGATCCCTCTGCTCAACAACACTATTAAGGGTCCTTCCATTAGCCCTATATTTCATATGCCAGTTATTCCTACCAAAGTGAATTACCTCACACTTATCCGTATTGAATTCCATTTGCCAATGTATGATTCTCAATGTATACTATTGAATATTGACCTCCCTTGTGTGTTCCTTTTAAAACAAAAAAAAAGCAGTGAGATAATGAAAACATCCAATTCTGGAAGTGCCCAGTGGGTCAGGGAGCATCTTTGAAAAGAGAGAGTTCACATTTCAGGGCAATCACCTTTTATCAATCATGTCGAGTTTTTCCAGTATTGGGTGGGATTTCTCACCCCCCATCCCCTCCCCCTTCTGGGGCAGAGGCGACTCATCATTGGCTGTCAGAATGATCTTCCAGTCTTGCCAATGTCTGTGGCGTTTTGTGTGTCTTGCCCCTCCCACCGCAGGGGAACTCTCCAGCGGGGTGGGGGAGGGAGCGCTCACCTTCAATAGGACTGGAAAATCCACCCTCCTTTCCAGCAACTGAAGTATTTTCCTTCCCCAGTGTGATACGGATCAGTTTTAGTGATGTTGCTTGAGGTATAAATATTGGTTGGGATATCCAGAGAGTATTTTCAAACTGGTACTGGGGGGATCTTTTTATATCGACCTTGAGAGGTTAGACTGGACCTTGGTTTTAACATCTCGTCAGACAGGAAGCATCCCCAATGGGACTTGATTTTCTTCTCGGATGCCAGGAATCCTATAACCCATTGCCATCTGAAGCATTGTCATTGTGATTCACTACAGCTCTGATTGGGACACCGCCAAAAGGTTAAAATTTATCCCGGAGTCTATGGTAGAGCCAGGGAGAGAAAGCATTGGTCCTGGTGTTTATCATAGAATTCCTACAGTGCAGAAAGAGACCATTCACCCCATCAGGGTTTGTATCAACTCTCTGACAGGTTAATTTAACCAGGTTCAGCCCCTGCCTATCTCCGCAACCCCACACATTTGCCATGGCATCTAACCTCTCCATCTTTACCATGGCATCTAACCTCCCCATCTTTACCATGGCATCTAACCTCCCCATCCTTGGACACAAAGGGGGAATTCAGCATAGCCAATCCATTGAATCTACACGTCTTTGGACCTTGGAAGTACCTGGAGGAAACTCACGCAAAAACTGGGAGAACATGCAAACTCCCACAGACAATCACCCAAGAGTGGAATTGAACTTGGGACCCTAGAACTGTGAGGCAGAAGTGCTAATCACTGTGCCACACACGTTGGATGCTTATCTCATCAAAACCCACTGCCAACACCACCTCCATACCCATACCTCTATAACCTTCCTCCTCAACCGTGCATGTTATCTTCTTCCCCTTTCAAGATTCACCAAGCAATCACAAAGATCCCAGTAAAATTATTGGCATCTTGTGATACATATCACCTGTTAGAATATGCAGCATGTTAATTAACATTAGGAGCAGCAACAATATAATCTATCATTCTGTATAATAGCAGTGTTGGTTTGTATGCTTCCAATGGGTGATCCCACCGTGAATATTAAACCAACCAGAGGGTAAAAATTTTAACAATATTGCGCAGTGCTGTTAAAGTAATTTGACAGGAAAATATCCCATTAGTAATTTATAATACTGGGCCAACTATCGGTAAGTGCCTCATTAACATGTTCTGTACACTGCACCATAAGTACACTGTGTCAGTAAATTCATATTTGGGGGAAAGATTCAACATTTGCAATCTAGTTTGCAAGGAAAAGCAATTTGTTTATATATTCTGACTACGTGCACTGTATAGAGAAAAAAAACCCATCTCCATGCTGCAGCTCACATTGTTTAATTATAGAATGGAAAGAGGGAGGGAGGGGAAGAGGGAAGGGGAGCTGACAGTTCTAAACTGTTGCTGCCTAAGCTCCCTCCTCCCTGTCTGCTCCTCCAGGCTATGCACTTCGAGGTCTGCTTCCCCAGAATTGCACTTCTAGGCCTGCTCCCCTTGGGCCTGCTCCCTCAGCCCAGTCTCATGGGGTCTTCGTCTCCAGGCCTGTTCCCCGAGGCTTGTAATTCTAGGCCTGTTTCCCTGGGTCTGCTCCCTCCGGCCTAGTTCCATGGGTCTTCACTTCCAGACCTGTTCCCTCCCGGCTTGCACCTGGGCCTGCACCGATAGGCCTTTACTCCTGGGCCTGTACCTTTAGGCCTGCTTCCTCCTAGGCCCAGTCTCCCCCAGCGAGTTACATTCTGATTTCCTGATTTGTTGTAGTCAGGAATCATCTGTTGATCCGTTACGAATGGGAGCGCTTCCTGAAGTCGTCACTTCTACTTTAGCTTGGAGAAGGCTGGGATCCAGATTCCTGGAATCAGAGGTGCTGAGGATGCTAGTTGCTACGGAGGAGAAGAGAGCCACCCTCCTCCTGAAATTTGGCAGGAAGTTGCCATCGGCTAGGGTTGCTAAAGTGTGGGAAGTGGTGCCGAGTCAGCAAGTACCAGGAGCATCACCAAGAGGGCGGGCATGCAATGTCGCAAGAAAATGAATAACCTCCACCAATCTGCAAGGGTGTGTTCCTGCTCCTGGCATCACTCATGTCCCTAATCTCTGCCACCTCACCTTCACCCCTCTCTATCCCATCGACTACACAATCCTTTAACAATACAATCCCCCTTCCCCTGCAGTCCACATCACACTCCCTAACAGGTGTGGCCCCATGCCCAGGCATCACCAGCGTACAATCCTCCCCTCCCATCCTGGACCCACTCTGACATCTTTATGTACTGATTGCCATTAACAAGAGGGAGTGGGTGAAGATGGATTGCCAAGATACCAGTGCTGACTCCCCTCTGAGGAAGGGTCCCTGGAAACAGCGGGTGAGACCCAAGAGGAAGCTGTAAGGTTAGCAGATTCTGAGCAAATAAGAGTCCAAAGCACTGTGAACTGATGATCAATCTCAAGTGATTTGATTATCACCCACACAGACTGCTTGGACCTTTGATTTGCCCACAGGACCCCAAAGTGGGGTCTTTGAGAGCATCAGTGTTACACATGTGTTGACCGCGTTACCAGTCCCATGATGCCAAAGATCTCACTCCTGAGCCTCCCCACCACTAACCTTTTACTGTTACATGGAATCGAATGACCCCATCATTCCAATAGAGATGATCCAGGAGGCAAGTGGGCTAGAGTTAGATTTCAAATACAATGGAGCACCACACAGTGAGTTGTCATCACCCTCCCAGCCTTGTGATGAGATCCACACTAACACTTGCCAATCCAGGCCCAACAACCCTGGTGTGATATTGTGCTGACACTTGGAGATGGAGGGGGCGGTGATGGGGAGGAAGCAATGTTGTCAGAGTGTGGGGATGGAATAGAATGGAAGGGGCTAGAAAGGATTGGAGGAATAACAAATGTGTAGAGTATAGGGCTAATGGTAGAACTCTTAATAGTGTTGATGAACAGAGGGATCTTGGTGTATATGTGCATAGATCCCTGAAAGTTGGCAATCAAGTCGATAAGGTTGTTAAGAAGGCATATGGAGTCTTAGCTTTTATTGGTAGGGGGATTGAATTTCGGAGCCGCAACGTCATGCTGCAACTGTACAAAACTCTAGTGCGGCCGCACTTGGAGTATTGTGTGCAGTTCTGGTCCCCACATTATAAGAAAGATGTGGAGGCATTGGAGAGGGTACAGAGGAGGTTTACCAGGATGTTGCCTGGTATGGAGGGCAGGTCTTATGAGGAGAGGCTGAGGGATTTGAGGTTGTTTTTGTTAGAAAGAAGGCGGCTAAGAGGAGACCTTATTGAAACATATAAGATGATTAGAGGTTTAGATAGGGTGGACAGTGATAGTCTTTTTCCTCAGATGGAGAAAGCTAGCACGAGGGGACATAGCTTTAAATTAAGGGGTGGTGGTTATAGGACGGATATCAGAGGTAGGTTCTTTACCCAGAGGGTGGTAAGGGTATGGAATGCCTTGCCTGCATCAGTTGTAGATGCACCAAGTTTGGGAGTGTTTAAGAGGTCAGTGGATAGGTTTATGTATGAAAAGGGAATGGTTAAGGTTAGGGGGTCATTGCTTTTTCTTAATTGGTCGGTGCAACATCGAGGGCCAAAAGGCCTGTTCTGCGCTGTAATGTTTTATGTTCTACGTTCTATGAAAGTGGTGGTAGAAAGGAGACCAGTGTTATGGGAAGTGGGGAACAAGGGACCGGGTAAGCCACGGTATGAATATCAGGGGATGGTGGGGATTGATCTGTCAGACAAGGAGGCTCCTATCCCTCAAAGATCTGGAGGCAATGAGGGCCTCCTGTCGGACACTAGGCTCCGGATACTCAGCTCTCTCAACATTGCCCTAGTTCTCCTCCTCCTCAATGCTATCCTGATCCTCCTCCTCCTCCTCTAACGAGGTTGCCTGTTTCTCATCTTCCTCCACCATGTCGGCATGCTGCAGTGTGAGGTTGTGGAGCAGACAGCAAGCGACCACTCTATGTGCCACCATCTCAGGGTTATACTGTACTATCCTGCCAGAGTGATTCAAACAGCTGAACTGTATCTTGAGATCTTGAGGAATTCAATGCACGGCTCAAAGAGGTTCCTGGTTACAGAGTGGGCCTCATTATAACGTGTTTCCCCCTCAGCCTGGGGTCTTCGCACAGGGATCATCAGCCAGGATCTTGGTCTTCTTTGCTCGTTGGCTAACCCCTCAGTCAAGGGGACCATCAAGGATGCCGGATATAGAACATAGAACATAGAACATTACAGCACAGAACAGGCCCTTCGGCCTTCGATGTTGCGCCGACCAATATAAAAAGCAACGCCCCTCCAAACTAAACCATTCCCTTCTCTTCCATATACTTATCAACTAGGCTCTTAAACGCCACCAAACTTGGCGCATCTACAACTGCTGCAGGCAGGGCATTCCACTCCCGAACCACCCTTTGGGTAAAGAACCTACCTCTGATATCCGTCCTATAACTATCACCCCTTAATTTAAAGCTGTGTACCCTCGTGCTAGCTTTCTCCATCCTAGGAAAAAGGCTATCACTGTCCACCCTATCTAAACCTCTAATCATCTTATATGTTTCGATTAGGTCCCCTCTTAGCCGCCTCCTTTCTAACGAAAACAACTCAAATCCCTCAGCCTCTCTTCATAAGACCTGCCCTCCATACCAGGCAACATCCTGGTAAACCTCCTCTGTACCCTCTCCAAAGCCTCCACATCTTTCTTATAATGCGGGGACCAGAACTGCACACAATACTCCAAGTGCGGCCGAACTAGAGTTTTGTACAGTTGCAACATGACGTTGCGGCTCCGAAATTCAATCCCCCTACCAATAAAAGCTAAGACTCCATATGCCTTCTTAACAACCTTCTCGACTTGACTGCCGACTTTCAGGGATCTATGCACATACACACCAAGATCCCTCTGTTCATCAAGACTACTAAGAATCCTACCATTAGCCCTATACTCTACACATTTATTATTTCTGCCATAGTGCATACCTCACACTTTTCCACATTAAACTCCATTTGCCACCTCTCGGCCCAGCTCTGCAACTTGTCCAAGTCCCTCTGCAAACTATAACACCCCCCTTCACTATCTACCACCCCACCGACTTTAGTGTCATCTGCAAATTTACTAATCCATCCTTCAATACCCTCATCCAGATCATTTATAAAAATTACAAACAGAAGGGGCCCCAAAACAGACCCCTGAGGTACACCACTTGTCACCGAACTCCACGATGAATATCTCCCATCAACCACCACCCTCTGTCTTCTATCTGCTAGCCAATTCCTAATCCAATTAGCTAAATCACCCTCTATCCCATACATCTGCATTTTCTCCAGAAGCCTTCCATGGGCCACCTTATCGAACGCCTTACTAAAGTCCATATATACCACATCAACTGCCTTACCCCCATCCACCTCTTTAGTCACTTTTTCAAACAAAAAAATTTGGAGATTTGGACATATCTCCAAATGTCCCAGATTGTAGGAGTCGTGCATGCAATCTGACAACTTGGGCAATGATTAACTTGAGCAATGAATGCACAGATTCTCCAGTAGATTGTATTCAACAGCTGTCAGCTACTTCAAAGGAAAGTAACATCAGAGCTTTGAAAGGAAGCCCTTGCGACACACTCGCACCTACAGGTCTGTTCATACAGTGTTCATTTCATTTTCATACATAAAATGAAGTGCATTGCTGGACAACCTGTCGAGACCAAACATCATGAAAGAAAGAGAGAGGTGGCAGTATACCACTCCCAACCAATGGAAAACAAGCTTGGTAAGCAAATCAGCAGGAAAAGAAGAAGAAAAGGATAAACTTGCAGATATCCAGCAATCGTGGTCAGCGAGGGGCAGTCTCAAGCTCTACTGGATGGAAGCAGTCGAATTGTATCATAGGACCAGGTGGATCTATATTTATTCAATGCGCAAGTATTTGCATGATTTGAAC
Organism: Sphyrna mokarran; assembly: GCA_024679065.1. Taxonomy (NCBI): domain Eukaryota; kingdom Metazoa; phylum Chordata; class Chondrichthyes; order Carcharhiniformes; family Carcharhinidae; genus Sphyrna; species Sphyrna mokarran. The sequence goes on along the minus strand of JAGIQG010000013.1, from coordinate 72,247,888 downwards.
TACTTCAAGTTATAAGGACACTGGCTATTATTACACCTGCTGACACAATTCAAATTGACATCATTGATATAGTGAGATTGTACATGTTCACTATAAATGCTGAAACGCAGCATCAGCTGACAGTGTAGCAGAATCCCTGCTTGCTACTCACAGTTACCATATTTTACAACATTCAGTCGAAATAAATACTCGCAATAATCATCCCGGTGGAAGAGATTTCTTCAACAAGTTCATCCATTTTGCTTTGTAATCCCAATATTTCAGATCATTGTCTTTTCTCTAAAAAGTGGTCTCCATAAATAAGTTCCTGGGATAGGGACTGCTGTCGGTATGAAGGGTGAATGAAGAGTTTGCAGAGTTTGAAGAGAGTTGGCGTGAGTTGCCCATTGTATACTCTGCTTGCCATTCAACCTTTGTTACTTTGGTAGAATTTAGTACTGGGCTTGTGGGATATTATGAGAAGCTAAATCAATTTTTCCTGTTTTACAACCCATGTCTGTCCAGAGTGAGTTGTGATGGTCTGGTGAGTTGTAAAACGGACTCCCCCTTTACTGTGGCCAGTTGCACACTACAATGGCAAGTCAAGATCCCTTCCTGTTTGTCAGTATCTGTCGCACCTCTACATTTTTATATTCTTTCTTGGGATGTGGGCATCGCTGGCTAGACCAGCATATATTGCCCATCCCTAATTGCCCTTGAGAAAGTGGTGGTGATGGACTGCCTTCTTGAGCCACTGCTGTCTATGTAGTGTATGTACACCCACAACGCTGTTAAGGAGGAAGCTCCGGGATTTTGATTCAGTTGTAATAGAATATTTTTCTACAATTACTTAGTATTCTAAAATGGATATAAATTTTAGAAATGTTCTTGAGTCAGAGAAAAACATTCCCACATTCAAATTTGGAAATAGATTTTTTTCAGTAAGAATTAGCGATTGATCCCACCAGCTGTGCTTTCTGTTTATATTTGGAAATCATCGACAATTACTGTTTATAGAAAATGTATTTATATTCATCAGTGTAAAGGATGAATTATGTTGTTGCTCAGCACACAACTATTTCTTATCCTTCAATTTAAGTAGTTGCTTTATGAAAGTTGTTATCAACTTACCTGTCTGTCCTGAAAGGGAATTTAGCCATGATCCAGGTGAAGACATTGTTAGAGTGCTGAGGCCAAGGTAATGTGTGCTTTGTGAGAGGTCACGCAACATAGGCCTGAAGTCTCCACCTGCCAAAGGAGCAATGCCCTGAAAGCTTGTGATCTCATATCAACTTGTTGGATATAACCTGGTGTCATGTGATCTCTCATCTCATCCACTCCTGTCCAACACTGGCATCTCCATATTGTGATATCTTGGCTGTTATATTACACTATTGGGATGCCCTCCTTGCTGAATTGGAGTGGTTCTAATAGAATATCAGTCCAGGGGATTCAGGGTCCAGCCCTCCAAAATCTATGTTCCTGTATACTTACAATTGCTCAAGAATATACTTACTAATTATTTTCCAAATTCTCTAACTGCAGCTCTCCCTAACTTCTCCAATCCAGCACCCACATAACAGATGGAATTAAATTCCCTCCACTGGAATGGGTTGGGCGGCAAAAAAGACCATGGAAAGCAGGGGTGGAGCGGCCACCATCTTCCCAGCTCCTTTTGATTCAATCACAAATGGGGTAGATTGAGGTCAACCTTCCCACCTGAGGCCAACTGAGGCTCTGAGGTGGCCCATAACTGTCTACTTAAAGACATCAACTTATCATATTCTGCCATGTGGGCCCTCGGTCACCTAGACAGAAGTAAAGATTGGTGGCAACCTTGCAGGCTTGGCATGGGAGTTTTCCATCTTGATTAGGCATTCTGTGCCCCAAGAAAGTGCCCCCAGGTGGCAAAGGCTGAACCCTTCACAAAAAACACTGTTACAAAAGCAGCAACGGGCCCTGGAAGTTTGGAAAAAGCTCATGGGGGTGATTCTCATGGAGGTGATGGAAACAGCAGTGAGAAAAGGGAACTGGGAGAGATCACGGGGCAGAAAGCTCAAGATCATGGGTTTGTGCAGGAGGCTGAGAAAGACCCTACTGTTCCACAAACAGTGCTATAAGTGGCATTTATCTACTTGATTTGGCAAATACTTGCTCCATTTCGATACTGGGAGAAACCCAGCTTGCCAATGATAAATTCAAATGAAGGTCCCGTTAAAGACACAGGCACACCAAGCAATCAGCACCAAAGATGCCCCCAGCGCAAGTCAGGCGGGTCAGGGCCGCATTTTTACTTTCTTATTTTTAACTTCTGCACCCTGACTCTGCCATGAAGATGTTGTAAGAGACCCACCAATTCACTTACTCAGTTGCCATATGGCTGTCACAGTTGTAGTATGTGTGTTTAACAGTATTTTGTCATTATGAACAATAGCACAAGAGACCCAATAATATTTAAAGTGGCTCTGCCCAGGAAATAACTCTAGTGAAATAATAACCATTGAGATGAATACTTGGATTCATACACTGCAACTCTCTCACACCACGACTCATTCAAGCCTCTAGGAGCTGAAATTCCTGACCCTGTCACAGCGGAGATGAGGCCTGAAAATGTAAAAAGCCATTTAAATGTCCTCTGATTTTGACAGAAACAAAAGATCCCGTGTCAACGGGAATGTCTGGAACATTCCCATCCTATTTGAAGCTGAGGTTGATGGAAATCTCCTCGCAGACCCTCTTGTTAGTGTTACTATTGCCTCAGATTAAGGCAACTGAACAGAAGAGAAATGAAAAGATCACAAGCATTTTTAGCACCAATTTTAATTTATACAATTTCACATACTTTGAGTAATGAAACTACATTTGATTCTTTCAATGCAATGAGCAGCTTTATTCATCAATTAAGTGAGGAATTGAGTTACTGACAGGTAGATTTAAAGTGGATGCGTGCGTGCGTGTGTGTGCGCTTATGCATGTGTGCTTGCATGTGTCTATGTGTGTATGTGTGCATGTGTGTGTGTGCACTTGTTTGTGCGCGCGCTTGCATGTGCGTGTATGTATATATTATTTCGGTTGTGGCTGATGGATGACGAGGCAAAAGGAAATGGATTGATATCAGATAAGGGCCTTTGTTTCTCAGTTGCTGCCTATCAAATTTTTGGCCATTGCAACATGTTCCATGTTTCAGCATGTCAAATACAGGATAATACATAAAAATTAAAATTTGTATCTCGGGAGAAATTTTCCCATCCCACCTGCCTGGGAATTGGAGTGGGCGGGAGTGGATCATGCAAAGGTCTGTTGACTTTGGGCAGGAATTTCTAGCCTTGGGGCGAGTGCGTCTGGAAAATCCTGCTGTCTCGTCTTTTCAATTGTTTATAATGAAGAATCATGAAATCAAGTTTCTCAGATGTTCCCTGCGGTTTTCAGGCTGTGGGGGTTCCAGGGTTGGAGTGAGGCTTAGTGAACCATGTGCCAAAAGGAAATCTGGGACTGGATTCTCCAGCCCTTCCCAGTGGTGGTATCTTCCAGTCCTGCTGAACCCCACAATTGGTTCACCGGTGGGAGGACGGGAGATCCAGGCAAAATGCATAGATAAGAGCAGGAATGAAAAATCCCACTCATAAATTGAAGCTGGTTAAAGGCTTCAATTGTATCTAAATGGGTATAATTGGTATAAGTGGGGCAACTGAGAAACGCAACTGAAAATTATTTGACTTTGATTTTGCCAATTGCTGTTGGCTGCAACTAATTGCTGGAAGGTTGGGGGGTACTGGACTTGGGCGGGTGGAATAGTTAATCTGAACAGCGATGGACAGGTTGAATCAAGCATGCCCTGTACTTGTGTGTCAGTTATCAGGTTGGACGGAGTTTGTACCCCTTTGCCCACATGCTGGTCATTGAATTTTGCCATGTGGTGTTTGTAGCAGATGGTGCACAGAATAGGCAGGCTGCAGCCTAACCACTGTTCTGACCTGCCACCTGCTGTTCCCAGCACATCTGGCCTGTCAGGGGTTAAGCCACCCACTTCTACTCTACTCAGGACGACATGAGAGCTTAATCAGCTTAGTTAAAGAGGGCGCAGTCAATTTTGTTCAGCGTATTTTGCAGTACCTATGTTTTTATAATGCTGTCAGACAGGCAGAGGTAAATTTTCTGCTCCATTGTAATTGCTTCTTTCACTTCAGTTGTGTTAAAATTGCCCTGCTAATGAAAGTAGCTCTGAAACATCTCACACCAACTGGAGCCCATGGTACATCTGGTATCTGTGACTCACCCTTAAATTCACAAGCTACGGTAATTAAATGCTGAAAGCTTTTCAACAAAATCTAGACAAACTGATTGGAAATTCAACCCAGAGTGACCAGTGACTGCAAAAGGGAAAAAAAGTGTTGGAAGATGGCTGGTAAAAATACCAAAATGCTAAATCTACCATTTCTTCCCTTTGGCTTTACCAACTAGGACCAGCAAGCGTTAGCAAAAAATTCCTAGTCTGTGTTTTTATTGCAGTGGCCTGGACAAGTAACCCAGTAGGTAACGTTCGGGGACTCATCTTCAAATCCTTCCACAGCATTTGGTGGAATTTGAATGTAATAAAAATCTGGAATGAAAAATCTAATGATGTTCATGAAACCATTGTCAACTGTCATAAAAACCCATCTGGTTCACTCATGTTCTTTAGGGAAGGAAATCTGCTTTTCTTACCCGGCCTGGTCTACATGTGACTCCAGAAACACATCAAGGTGGTTGACTCTTAAATTCCTTCTGAAAGTGAGCTACTTCGTTTGGAAGCAATTGGAGGTGTGCAAGGATGTTGGTCTTGCCAACGATGCCCATGTTCCACAACAGAATAGAAGAAAAGTCACTGATATAGCATCTACAAGCTCCAGTTCTTCAATACATTCCTCTATTCCCCAAAGCAAAATTAAAAACGAGACAAGGCATTATTATTTTCAGACACAATAGTTTGTCTGGAGCAAACTTGCCTGTGCAGCTGTGGATACAGTTTACTAGTTTGACCTCTCCTCAGGTCATGAAATTATGTTCATTTGATGAATCCATTGTGTGTAAATGCTGGCAATAGCCAGGCATCCTGCATTCATATAATTTTCCTGCTGAATCTAATAGAGAGGCTCTTCTTAATCTCACAGGACTAACCTCAATTACATGTTTCACCTCTACATTCACTGTAACCCTTTTCACGAGATGAATTGGATAGAGAACAGGACACATTTATTGCAGAGAACTGAAGGTAATATTACTGTTCAATACTTTAGTTTTATATAAAGAATATGACACAGTTTGATTTATACCTTGCCATCTATACTGTGCACAGAACGAGAGCAATGCTCACTCCTCAGGGCTGACCATTCCACTGAATCATCAAACAATCAGAAAGAGGTCATTCAGCCTATCACACTGTGCTGGCTCTTTGAAGGAGTTCAGTCCAACTCTTCCTTTTGCAATATTTATCCAATTGCGTTTTGAAAATCATTATTGGATCTGCATCCCCCATCTTTCGGGCAGTGCATTCCAGATCATAACAACTTGTTGGATGAGATTCTCCAGCCTCCCAGCCGTGTGTTTCCCAGAGGTGGAAGGTGGTGCACTGTTCACTGGCAATGGGATTCTCCGATCCTGTCGCTGTCAATGGGATTTCCCGTTGATGTCACCACACACAAAACCCATGGACAAGAATCCAGTCGGAATGAACAGCAGGAGATTTCTGGCTGTTATGTAGGAAATGTTCCTATTTATCCCTAATTCTTGCTAATCACCTGGTCATTTGTATCTGATTACCAAATCCTTCTCTCTCTTAAATAAAAGTTCCCCTTCATTTTCTTCTTAAAACCCTTCAAGATTTTGAACGTTGGAACTCCCTCAAATCTATTCTGATCTGACGAAACCAGTTTCAACTTTTCCATTCTCTTCACTGAACTCAAGGTTAAGGATGGCCTTCTCAAGTGATGACCAATTGAAATCAAAGAACAAAGAACAAGACAGCACGGGAAACAGGCCCTTCGGCCCAACGAGCCCGTGCCGCCACATCGATATTCCCACTTCTACCAGTGATCCCTGTCTATGTTTATAGATCTATGCATTAGAACCAAATTTGAGACAATTTAGAGAGAATTTGTTCTGCCAATTAGCCTAAGAGCACATCTTTGGGAGGAAACCGGAGCACCCAGAGAAAACCCACGCAAGCACGGAGAGAATGTGCAAACTCCCACAGACATAGGCCCAAATCCATGTGTCTGCACAGCACAGCGATAGTCACTGAGCAGTCGTGTTGCCCATCAAATGGTCCAGGTCAAGCGTACACTAACGACGTGAAGCACTAGGATACTCTCAAAAAATCCAAGAGCAGCCCTCTCACGACCCATCGCGTGTATGCCCCTTGATAGACAAGGCGGACCAAAGTACCTGTAGGATAAAACAAACACATCAATATCATTGACAATTTGCACACTTCCCAGGGAACTCCCAAGGCTCATGATCCCTATTTTAAATCAGTTTTTGATATTCCTCCATTCCCATTCTGTTCATATGCCCATCTAAGTATCTCTTCAATAATTCCAGAGTGCCTGCCTCCACCACTTTACTTGGCAGCGCATTCCATACCCCCACCACCCTCTGTGTGAGAAAACTCCATCTGGCATCCAAATTATACCTGAATCCTGAAGTGACCAATTAATGGCACCAATGATTTGGACACCCTGTGGCCCAAAGGAGGTACCCATGGTGGCAACCCTTTTTTTGAAATAGCTCCCACTCCCTCATCCACCATCTGTAATGTAGAAACTTCAACCAGCCCCCACCCAATGTCAGGGGAAGCTGCCTGACTGGGTCCAGCAAGCCTAACCATCTGACAGGTGTTCCAGGATGTCCTCCCTGGTCACTGCTCTGTGGTCTGTGGCAGTAGTCACTGCTCCTGCTCCACTATGACTGAAGTGGAGGCTCTGGGATATTGAAAGTGGTCCACAGTTTCCAGGATATCTCCATCGTTCTAAATCGATGGGGGATGGCATTGTGCTGGTTAGAAATGGAGCTTAGTTTTTCAGTTATTTAGTGAAAAGTCCAATTTCTCATCTGCTTTACAGGAGAAGTGGCAATGACTTGGAGTTTGGTTTCTGAGTGCACACACACACAAGTGTGATTTGCATACTGAAATTTTATAAGTGAGGTAGAAGTAAGTTTGTTTTTAGATAGAAGGCAGTGTAGGTTAAACCATTTCTTCTGTAGATTATTTCCTCATCTGTGAATAACTTGCTGGAGGTGAAGTATGGTACTGCAGTGAAGAAAATGAAGAGGAGAGTTGCAATGATAACACTGTGTTTGATCTGTCTTCACTCAGGTTGGGTTTGTGCTACTTCTGTTGGTGGGGATCATGGCTTGCACATCATCGTGAGGCGGAGGAGGATGGTGACAAATCTGTGAGGGCAGTTATATTTAAGCACATCGAGTCGCTTCATCGGGAAGAGGAAAGCAGAGTTGAGGCAATAGAGGGAGTGCACAAACATCCATTCAATCCATCTATGCAACTCTTCAACAACTCTTCAAACAACCTCCCCCCACCCCCCACCCTTGCTGTAGGTCACAGATTGGACCTAACTCACGAGAGTGGAGACAAATTACCCCCTACCCAGAGAAATTCCTTCAGGGACAGTCGAGAAAGAGGAATTGAAAAGTTGCCAGCCCTCTGATTGCCTCTGGCCTATTATTACAACCCTTTGTCTCTGTTCAAAAAGATACTATTTTTGTATCCTTTCGAAACAACCTTCTGAACTTGGACTGATATCTCTTTGTCTCCACACATGCGCTTCCCAGTTCACTACTTCCTGTACAATTACACTGTTTTGTTTGTGTTCTCCCGTTGTGACAATCCCCAGGCAGCTCTCTTCTCAGCAGCCTCAGCATTAACATATTGTTCAGCATTCTGATTTGTGGTGATTATATTTACTGTTGTGTTACCTTTAACAATATAATAGAAATTAAATCAAATAGATTGCAGTAATGCATCAGACTCTGGCCTTTTCTGTGTTGGCATCTTTGGAAAAAAATTAAGAATTAAAGTATATTTTTCCTTGATTGTCCTACATCTTGCTTCTTACCAGCACTGCACAAGCAATTACCCCCACATAGACTGCAGCGCTTTAAGGAGAAAGGCATCACCAATACCTTATCAAAGGCAGCATTTTTTATTTATACTTTCAGAGGTTGTGGGCATCACTGGACAGACCAGTATTTAATGCCCAGCACTCATTGTCCTTGAGATGATTGTGGTGAGCTGCTTTCTTGAATTGCTGCAGTCTATATGGTGTAGGTACACCCACAGTGCTGTTAGGGAGGGAGTTCCAGGATTTTGACCCAGCAACAGTGAAAGAACAGCGAGATATTTCCGAGTCAAGATGGTGAGTGACGTGGAGGAAAACCTCCAGGTGGTTCCCATGCATTTGCTGCCTTTGTCCTTTCAGATTGTGGGCATGGAAGGTGCTGTTGAAGGAGCCTTGATGAGTTCCTGCAGTGCATCTTCCGTACAGTACACACTGTTGCCACTGTGTGTCAGTAGTGGAGAGAATTTTGATGGATGGCGTGCAGTTGAATGGGTTGCTTTATCCTAGATGGTCTTAGGCTTCTTGAGCATTGTTGGAGCTGCACTCGTTCATGCAGGTCTACTGTATTCCATCGTGGAAGGATGTTTCCTTTTGTGGCATAGAGCTGGACAAGGCGACCTCTTAAGAACAAGAGATCTACATTTTAGATGAAGAGAGATAAGGGGATTTTTTTTTCTCTCAGTGTGTCATTATTCTGACAGATTTTGAATAGACATCGGAGTCAAGGGTTATGAGGAATAGGTCGGTGAGTGGGGTTGAGATCAAGGTTCAGCTTATTGAATGGCAGAAAAGGCTCAAAGGGCCAAAGGCCTACTCCTTTTCCTAAGTCTTATGTACCTATGCTCTCATGCCTCTGTTTATGACTTATACCTTACAAATGGTGAACAGGCTTAGGAGTTAGAAGGTGAATTACTCACCGCAGGATTTCTAAACTCTGAACTGCTCTTATAGCCACAGTATTTGCGTGGCCAGTCCAATTAGGTTTCTGATCAATGATAGCACCCATGATGTTGATATTGGGGCATTCAGTAATGGTAATGCTATTCATAGTGTTCAATGGTTTAATTGATCTGTGTTTGAATGCATTAGTCTGCTGGTTGATCTGTGTTCACTGTGCTTGGTTGATTAAGCCAGGGTAGACACTCAGAAAAAGAAATACACAGAATAACTTCCAGAAAGAGCCTAGAAATCTGAACTGTATAGAAATTTTGTGATTGCTGAGAAGTACTGCAAATAAATCAGTTGTCAACTTAAAATTCACTTCAACTCTGTGTTGCTCTGAGTTTAATCAGATATTTTGTTAGGACCAACTACGAAGGAATGAAATGTTTCTCCTCCATTTACCTCCTCTCTTGGTCACAACAAAGCTTTTATGAAATTTTTTTTATATATGGATGCCCTTTTCAAAACCAAGTGTTAATATTTACGCAGTGAACAATAAGAAGCAACCAACTAAGTTATGTTGAGTCAAGGAAAGGGCAAGCATATTCACACTAAACCCAAGAAAGAATAATAAAAGGCACAATGGTTCACATGCACAGGTATCAAAAGTAAGGAAATATAAAGTCCAAATAAAAGTTAAAGAATATATAGTTAGAATATCTTTGTTTGTCTCTGAGATGTAGTTTGTTCATTGTTGCACTGATTGAAGTTAATCTTGTTCCTTGGAGCAGGTAAGTATAGAAGAAGTTCCAATTCTTACAAGATCACAGTTTTATGGTAGACTTTGGGTTCACTGATTTCTTATAAATGCTTGTCAGCTAGCAGCACCCATGTCCTATGAATGAATTAAAAAAAAACTTTATCATCTAGTGCGAGGGAAATTGAATGCAAAACTAGGGTAGTTAGGTTCCAGGTATACAGAGCACTAATGACACCATATCTCATGAGTGCTCTGTATAATTGGAATGGCAGTTAATGGGGCATCGTGGTAGCACAGTGGTTAGCACTGCTGCTTCACAGCTTCAGGGTCCTGGGTTCGATTCCCGGCTCGGGTCACTGTTTGTGTGGAGTTTGCACATTCTCCTCGTGTCTGCATGTGTTTCCTCCGGGTACTCCGGTTTCCTCCCACAGTCCAAAGATGTGCAGGTTGGGTTGATTGGCCATGCTAAGAAATTGCCCCTTGATGTCCAGGGATGCGTAGGTTAGAGGGATTAGTTGGTATAATATGTAGGGATATGGGAGTAAGGCCTGGGTGGGATTCGGTGCAGACTTGATGGGACAAAGGACCTCTTTCTGCACTATAGGGTTCTATGATCTGGAATAGCATCTTATTTAAGAAAGGATGTAAATGTGCTGGAAGTCGTTCAGGAAAGGTTTACCACACTAATACCTGGAATGGGTGGGTTGTCTTATGAGGATGGGCTTATATCCTCTGCAGTTTAGGTGGCTTGTTTGAAATAGGTAAGATTCTGAGGGTGAATGTGAAAAGGATACTTTCTCGTGTGAGAGAATCTAAAACTAGATGTCGCTGTTTAAAAATAGGACATTGCCCACTTAAAACAGATGAGGAGAATTTGTTTCTTTCAGAGGGTCAGGAGTTCTTCCTGAAAAAGTGATGGAAACAGAATTTGTGGGGATGATTTTACCAGCTCATGATGTCGGAAGATTGGTGAGAGAGGCAAAAAATTGGGTGCCAGAGTGAGCAGCCTTACACCTGGGAAGAGGTGGGGGGGGGGGGGTAGTGGACTGACATCTCTCTATGTTCTATATACTCTCTGCACAGAACACAGAGAGGTTGGCGCGTGGGCAATGGCACTCTCTAATTGTAGCAGCCAGCTTTCCCGCGAGAATAGACTCTGCCCACTTCCCCTACTGCCCCCCACTACACTTTGCCTCTTTTTTTTGTACAAAGTGGTATAAGATCTTGTCTGATAGCTCGCTGAAAAATAACGTGTAATTCTCTCCCGCTTCCACACTCGTTCGGCACTTATAACGTTTTTAGTAAGCTCGGCCCCTTTGAATATTTTTACGGCAAAGGTGGATAGATTCTTGGCAAGCAAGAAGGTGGTAGGTTATCGGGGTAAAGGAATGTAGATTTGAGGTTACTATGAGATCAGCGACAACCTTATTAAGTGGCAGAGCAGGCCTGAGGGGCTGAATGGCCCATCCTGCTTCTTGTTCATAAGTTCCTGGATCGGGGGCTATGCTAATTCCCAGGGACAGAGGGAGAGAGATTTCTCTCCAGGTGGTTTTTCTGCTGAAATATTTTTCCAAAATCTCTCTGAGGCCTCCTTTCGTATTGTAAAACCCAATTCTTAAAGCCCTGCAATGGATGTATATTCCAAAAGAATTTGTTTGTCATGTCTGCTGTAATCAGTATTGTTGGTAAAGCGATCATAGTTTGATGTTCAATCTCAAAAACCTTTGACACATTTCAAGTTAGTGGGAACTGACAGGTGATAAGGTTCTTTCTTCCTCCATCATAGGATCTTGATTGGTTTTCTCACTCCCACCTTCCGAGCTGGCCTTGCATTTTTAAAGCATTTCGTTCCCTGATTTCAAATTACAGTGATTTAGTTGAAGATTTTTTTGAAAAAATAAATAGTTGCAATTTCATGGCAATGTAAAATACACGTCAAACCAATGATAACTCCACTGCATGTCAAGGGGAGAACATTGGATTCTCTCCTTATAGAGAAAGTCATTGCCTGGCACTTGTGTGATGTAAATTTTACTTTAACACTTATCAGGCCAAACCTGGAGATTGCCCAGTCTTGCTGTATTTGGAGATGGGCTGTTTCGGTATTTGAGGAGTTGTAAACGATGCTGAACTTTGTTCAATCATCAGCAAACATCCCCACTTATGATGGAAGGAAGGACATTTAGGAAGCGATAGTTAGATTAAGGATATTATCCATTTGTTGACTTTGTCTACACTTCCCGCTGCCTCGGCAAAGTAGCCAGGATCCTGAATTAAGGACCCCATGCACCCCAGATATTTTCTCTTCCACCTTCTTCTGTCAGGAAAAACATACAAAAGTCTGAGGTCATGTACCAACTGACTCAAGAATAACTCCTTCCCTGCTGCTGTCAGACTTTTGAATGGACCTATCTTGCATTAAGTTGATCTTTCTCTACACCCTAGCTATGCCTATAATTCTGCATTCTCTTGTTTCTTTCTCTATGAACAGTATGTTTTGTCTGAATAGTGCGCAAGAAACAATACTTTTCACTGTATGTTAATACACGTGACAATAATAAATCAAATCAAAACCCTGAAGCAGCTATCATACTTGGTACCTTTGGAATGAACAGTGCTGTCTTTATTCCAAAGGGAAACTTGGACAACAAATCATAACAGTTGAGAATTTGTGTTTTATTGTTACAGTGTCTGTGCTGAAGTCAGGATCAAGAATTTTAAAACATGTGGAGATTTTGTTATCATATTTAAATAGTTACTTAACAAACTTAAACACGGGATATTACACTTGCACAGTTAAGAACAGTTCCATAAACATTCCCAAAAGATCTCTGCTTAATTAAACTTGGAGCTAAACATGCCTTTTCAGTAACAGGCCTCATAGATTTTCTCTATAAAGATTCCAATAAAATTACCACAAACATTCACTGTTGCTACAGGGGGATATTTCACCACCATTGCCTGTCTGATAGATACTGGAAAACCAAAGCTTGTGTGAATATTTTCCACACACATCCTCGGTATTCTCTGAGGGTGGTTGCAGGCTGCATTCTTGGCAGTCTGTTTCAACACACATGCCCTTCAGGATCTCATGGCCACACCTATCTCAACTTCAATCTCACTTTAACAATGTTTTGTCCTCTTTCATTTTAAAATCTATTGTTTTTTTACATCCCAAAGGGATTTGGCTTTCCCAGAACACACAGATTGTTCATGGTATTTTATGGCTACTACTTTTGGGTTGAAATAAACTTAGCACATTGTTTTATTCATTTATTATCTTTGCCAATTGTACATTTTCCTTTTGAAATACAATAATTAAATTGCAAATCATCCCCCTTAACTTCCATTCATGCAGTTCACTGGAATCTCAACTTAACCCTGATCATCTTCACCTCAAAATGTTTGCTTTCATACCTAACCCAATTTTTTCAATTTAACCTTGCAGTCTAACTGGCTTCAGTCTATACAAATTAGTTACGTGCACACATAGCTCTGATTGATTTGATTTGATTTATTATTGTCATATGTATTCATGCACAGCGAAAAGTATCGTTTGTAGTGAGCTATACAGACTAAGTATGCATACATAGAGAAGGAAAAGGAGAGGGTGCGGAGTGTAATGTTTCACCACGTACTGTACACATCAACACACAGCAATGACGTTGGGAAAATATTGAACAATGTATAATATTTTATCACAACAGAGAGAAGACACCTTTTAAGTTCTGAACCTTCCGCTAAATTGATGGATTGAAATGGCTCCAGTTATTTTTAAAGAAGAAAACATTGCCAGATGCTGCCAGCTCTGAAGTATTCCCAGAAGATTACACAGCTGTTCAGAAAGCCAGGCAAACAGACGGACATGCAGGAGTCTTACCAGCTTGTCGTGATAAAGTGGAAAGACCTTACCAGTAATGTGGGTATTGAAATATCACGGAATCAACTAGAAATCAATGGGAAACATATAGTTATCACAGGAACAGTTTATAAAGAGAGACATGAGAATGAAGATATGGTTGACGGGCTCAACAAAGCATTAGAAAGTATCCAAGGATAGACTTCATATGCTGACATCTTAATATGGGGAGGCTTCAATCAAACAAATTTTAATGGGAGCGCAGGAAAAACTATCCCAAATCACTGAGCTTGTGAAGAGACTGCGGAAGATCTCTTAGATGTGATTGACATTGGAATAGCTGGTTGAAAAACCAATAACTCTCTGGACCTTGTGCTCGCCAAGAAGACAAGTTTGTTCATGGGATTCTCTGTTGGACTGGAGATTATGGTAATCACTCAGTCGTCATATCTAACTCTTGTCTCTTATGTAAATATAAGAGCAGTGCCAAACAGAAAATCTCCTTTGGGAAAAAAAACGCTGGCAAGATCAAAATAAGTAACTAACTTCAAAAGGAGATCTGCTGTCATTGTAACTTTCCATGACTAATCACGGGGCTTATACTGTGTGAACTTCCTGACATTGCCAAGATGACTACTCAATTGCTTTCCTTAGCATCATGGGAGCGTCCTGGATGTTTTACACACCCTGCTAGTCTCTGCTTTTTGAGCTGTTGACCTATTAATTTATTTAGATCTTCTGCCTCATCCATCAACAGCCTTCATGCACATTAGAAGGGGGTTACATCCCCACAGCACTATGGACAAAGTTGATGGACCCCTTATTTAGTATCTCAAGACTGCTGGCTTGAGATCCCAGGGTATGGCCACTGGTGTGCACAGCCAGCTACTTAGACTTGTAAGTCAGACTTGGAGCTTTGTAGGACCTGATTTCCCCTTTTTGACCTGGATGCCAAGAGTACTTGCCCTGATAAATACCTTCCATATACCCAAATTGATATAAAGAGCTTATTTTAAATAGATTAAGGAACTCGTTCCTCCAGGACAAGCGGTGAGTCCTGAACCGAGTTCCTTGGTAAGCAGGGCCACAAGGCCATTTTCTAGGTAGCTGCTAATTATGAGACCACCATCTAATTGTCATCAATAGAGTTTGATGCCATAGGGAGAAGGAGAGGTCATCTTCAGACTGGCATTCTTGGAGGCCAAGTAAGTATTTTTCTCAGCATGCCAGGAAGGGCAGACCTGGTGATCAGAGAGGTGAACAGTGGTGTCAGAGCCACAGGGGTGGCCTCATTATCTCTGAGGGTGGGGGGTGAGGGGGTGGGGGGGGGGTTTGGAGGGGGTGCAGGAGGGGGGGAGATGGTGGTGGGGGGTGCGGGGGGGGTATGGAGGTGGGGGGGGTGCGGGGGGGGGGGATGGAGGTGGAGGAGGGGAGGGGGGTGCCGGGGGGGGATGGAGGTGAGGGGTGGTGCAGGGGGGGATGGAGGTGGGTGGAGGTGGGGGAGGGTGTTCGGGGTGGGGGGGTGGGGGAATGGAGGTGGTGGGGAGCCTCCACAGTCATGGAGTGACCAGAAAGAATTATCCCTCCCCAGGATGCCCCAGGGAGGCCGATTCGATATACCTCGTGGTCTTCCCACACAGCAAGGTACACCCTGTTGCCAGCAAAATGCTGGTGGGTGGTGTAAATTAATTAACTGATGATTTAATTGAAGGATTTACTCACCCATACCTTGGGCAGCGGACAATTCCCCATTGCTATTGGGAATTTCAAACGATAGTATGAAGACATGATCCTTCCCCTACCCCTGCTCTTGCCTCCCAGCCCTGCTCCTGAGGGCTGGCAAAACCCAATTCAAGGTATCATAAAGTGTCAAAACAAACTTAAAGGTGAGTAGTTTGGGGAAACGTAAGGGGACAATTTACAATCAAATGATAGCAGCCCGATGTTGGCTTGTTATTAGGGCTTGGGGAAGTGAAGTTTTCATAGAAACCCTACAGTTCAGAAAGAGGCCATTCAGCCTATTGAGTCTGTACCGACTACAATCCCATCCAGGTTCTATCCCCATATCCCTACATATTTTACCCACTAATCCCTACGCACCTCAGGACACTAAGGGGCAATTTTATTCATACGGCCAATCAACCTAACCCACACATCTTTGGATTTTTTACTTCCATGTTCATTATATATAAAAGCTTATTGAATAGTTTCCAAAAGAACTGTGAAAATCATAGTTGATACAATCTCTAAGAATGAAAATAAACTCTTTACAAATACGGATACAGTGAACAGAAGTCTTGGAGCAGGAATTGCAGTGGCAAGCCAAAAGCCATAGTTTGACTGATGTGGAGTATGTATTCCCCAGAGTAGGCCTTTTAACTACTGCAAGCTTGTCACTTTATCAGATTATTCAATAAATGGGCAAGTGTAAGATTGTACTCATTGGTGTAAAATTCTTCAGTCGCGCGAGGGCGGACTTGAATTTAGTTCAATAGATTAATTTGCAGCAGTCCGGAGCTCTGAAAGCACTGTGGCATTTAAATAACACATTATCAAGTCTTCAGGATGTCCCAAAGCACTTCATATCCACAAAATTACTTTTGAAGTGAGCTTACTCTTGTGTTGACAGCCACAGCAATCAAGTTGTGCTCACAACAAGCGTCCATAAACCACAGATGAATAGCCCATTACCAGAGATGTCAACGTATAAGTCAACCTTTGAAGTCCCCAAAATCATTCCAAAATAGACATATAGACAGCGAATTAGTTTAAAACTAGAATCACTGGTATGGGTGGCCGCTGTTTAGAAATGTGAAAGAAAAAGCCATACATATCAAATTAATGTGGCATGTTTTATTGAATGAACTAATTGCTCAAAGATTTCCTTAATCACAATAAAAATCATTTTAAAACTCAGATGATGTTCTTTGTCACCTGACATAAAGGCAATGAATTTTTGCAAAGCTAAGAAGGCTCCACACCCTAACGTAAATCCCACTGGTGTCCAGAATCTGGAATCTGAACTTCCTTGCCCCCATTTCCAGAATCCATCATCTTAGCCAGGCAGGTTGTGGGTGTAGGGATACAGAGATTGGGCGGTGGGGGCAGGGTAGGGGAGGGGGGGGTGGAATCGTATTACACACCTCTGCAGTTCAAAAAGGCAACAGCATATTTGAAAATGCAGCTACCTTCAAACAGAGGGGATTTTGTCGTCTAGGTTTCTGAACGTTGACTTATGGACTTTACAAATTTGTTTTAAAGGCCCCAACTTGCCAGAGTTATTTGAAGAGGTGAGCTACCCGTTTGGGAGTGGTGAGGTAACTCTTTGGGAGAGGTCATGTTTTTTTTTGGGGAGGTCAGGCACCCCTTTGGGATTGTAAAAAGTAGACATGAATTTGTATAAAAAATGTTTGTGGAACGGTTAAATTGTCGAGACATTTTAATATCTTCACTCTTTACATTTGGGGAAATGACAACTTGCAGTTGAAAAAAATCAGTGTTTGCAATTTAAATTGATGTTCAGTGATAGATGGCCTGAGTACTATCCACTTGACTGCTTCCACAACCTATCATTATAACATTGAGGCAAGTTCACAGTTCGATTGACAGCTTCAAGTGGACAGAAAAAATATCAGCTGTCTTTCATGTGGAGCTATGAAAATAAATGTTAAGGGCTTGAAGGCATTTTGTTAATATATGGGATTAAGTACCTGGAAGTATTTAAATGTATTGAATGGGTTTTTAATAATGACAGTTTTTTTTAATATAGTAAAGTCTCCAATAGATTTTATTTCATTTCAATGTGGCTCCTGAGATCTTCATATGGTGGACACTGGATGAGTTGGCATAGAGAGTGTGAGAGCAAAGGGACTTGGTGAGAGGTTATGGGTTGGCATTAAATTGGCGTGGGGGCTATAAGGATGCTAGGGATGGATAGAGGAGCATAGCGTAGCTTGGTAAGTAAGAGTGGCCATGATGGGGGGGGTGGGAGGTGTGGGATGTGTGAGTTGATATGAATGGGGCCATGAGGACTCTGCAGGGGTTGTGAGAAGTGAGGGCTGTTTTATATCTTATTGTTTTTATTATAATGGTATGGAGTTCTAGAGCTCTGAGGTGGGTCTTTTAAACAACCTCCTTGACAGCCCATCAGTGAGGGTAGCAGACTTATTTTCAATTGTTTTGAAGTGATTCAGCTATGAATGTTAGACCCCCTAGTATAACTGTGATGTGGGTATTATTTCTTTACCGCTTGATCTCATCAGTTATTTAGGAGCTGACCATTCCCCATACTAATTAGTGACATTCTTTGCACAGGCCACCAGGATGTCATTTTTAGTCTACAATACTGTAGACTAAAAAATCCAGCTGTTGTCAAGAACATGCAGAAAAAACACTGGAGGGAACTTGATTTTCAGCCTGGTTCTTTATTTGAAACTTACCATAGGGTTTAAATTTGTTCTGTAGCCCATGAAGGCTGGCACCACAATCAATTTTGTTTTCCCTTGTCCTCTGGTTTTCACTGAAACTGTTTTTGAAACTTTTCACCCTGCTGTTTGGTTTCAGGGTTTATCAAAATTCATGGGCATTTTATCCAATGTGGCAGAATGTGTACTTGTGTTTTTGCTACTTTCTAATGGTGAATCACTGGAAACTGGTCATTCTGTAGTCTTTGAACAATCTTGATCATCTGCAGCAACACTTGTCATTTTTGTTCCATAAAGTGCCTATACCAACTAATTTGCTCTGAAACCTTTGCCGGACTTAGGATTTCATTTGGTCTACTGAACATACACATTGCATTTCTAATGACAATGCAACCATGGTGAATTTCGATGGCCCATTATGTACTTCTGGAGATCAGGCTGGTCCTTTTTCCTTTGGCACATTTGACCTTGGGTGTCTTCTTGCAGGTGGACTCCCTCTCCTTCCATTCTCACATAGGCTAACACCAAACTACCGCACTGCAGCACAATTACTTTCCGAGTTAGCAAACGTTACAACTTATAGTTTGAAACCAGCTTCGAATTAGTCAGTAGATTAATTTTTCTTTGTTATTTTGCCACTTGGGGGGGTGGGTGAGGGAATTTTCTGGGAGTTCACACCCCTCCATGGCTCCAAGTGAGATCGGAGAATTTGGCTCTCAGCCAAATCTCTGTTCCATGCAGCGGGATCAGAGAATCTTGTTGGCATGCATGGCTGGAAAATTCCGGTCTTGTCTATGTTAACAGATCTTAAAGTCCCATATGTCTTTGCAACACAGCCCCATTGTCTTACTTGTTCCCTTGTATCCAGTTTTAAGACAGTTAAAGCATATATTTGTGGGACACACAATTGTAGCTGACTATTGATATGAGTATAGTATATCATTCATGAAAGTGGATTTGATTTATAATAACAATAATATATCAAAAACATGATTTTTGGGGGCAGGAAAAATGGGTTTATCTTATACAGCGAGTTGGCTCATACACTGGAATTAACGGTAGCCTATTTATGATGATGTTAATCGAAAGAAGAGTGTTGACCAAGCTATAGGAGAAACTTATATTTCTCCCTTGAGTAGTACATTGATGGAAAGGAGCCAATTTTATAATCCACCAAAACATGACAAAGCCCTATTGCCTGTTGCTACAGATGGTATCAATCACAGGTCAGCAGAATTGACTGGTTGGGCACTGAGCATGGGTTCAATACTCTAAGTAACAGGCACTGTTTAGATCTAAATTTTAAATCTATGCTGTTTAAAACTTAGCCTGCGCTTTTTGGAGATGAAAAATGAAATTAAACTTCTAATAACCTGATATAGCTCTCACTTGTACATACTTAATACTGACAGAATCTCCCATTTATGAAATCCATTCAAAGCTTTTAAATCCCAAGTATTCAATCTGTAATGAAAACACAGTTCTAGTCTTCATTGAACAAAATTCAACAAAAGCTAAACATTTGATGGTCTCTTTAAACTCTCAATAAAAATGTGAACTCATTATGTCCCCACCAAGATAAGTGCCATTGTAACTTTTGAGATTCTGCCAGGCATTCATAACATTCATCTATTGTAATAACTGCCCTTGAGAAATGACAACAAAAGACTCCAGGAACAGTTGGTAATAATCCTTTCTAATCTACATGTGATGGCTTGTCATTCAAGGCAACTCAACAGTATTTCTTTCTATGTTAACAGACATCTTCAACTTTTTTCATTGTTAAAGGACAGAGAATTTTGAAAACTTCAGAAATTAACACTTAAACAGACCTTATCCATTCATCAAGAGCATTTACATTTACTCCATTAATTTGCGACTCCCACAGTGTTAAGGCCCTTGGAACAGGGGAAGTTGTTTGAACTCAGCACTAACTTTAAATGGTCATATTGCGTTTGGGTTCCTGCCTGCGTGATTTAATGCCACAACCTTTTGCCCTATCAGCAAAAACAGGATCTGTTGGAAACAGGGATGGGACAGACTCCACGTCAGTGTCATGCCCCTCCTCCATTTTTAAAGGTTTACAGAATCCATGAAAATTAGATTATTTAATTCCGTTAAATGAATGCTCAAAACTCCGGATTTGTTTCCTTGGCCTTTCTTGGCTAAAACGCTTAGGAAGCTTCCTGAAACCATTTGGGGGTTTGGCTGGTTGAAGTAGAATATTTCATACCTGTTGTATGGTAGAGATTTAGATGTAAGTTTGCCTATTCTCCCAATGTACTCGAATCTATAGTCTCTTTAACCAGGACTTTGAGTATTTACATAGAACATAGAACATAGAACATTACAGCGCAGAACAGGCCCTTCGGCCTTCGATGTTGCACCGACCAATTAGGAACAAGCAGTGACCCTCTAACCTAAACCATTCCCCTTTCATCCATAAACTTATCTACTAACCTCTTAAACGCCGCCAAACTTGGCGCATCTACAACTGACGCAGGCAAGGCATTCCATACCCTTACCACCCTCTGGGTAAAGAACCTACCTCTGACATCTGTCCTAAAACCACCACCCCTTAATTTAAAGCTATGTCCCCTCGTGCTAGCTTTCTCCATCCTAAGAAAAAGGCTATCACTGTCCACCCTATCTAAACCTCTAATCATCTTATATGTTTCAATAAGGTCTCCTCTTAGCCGCCTTCTTTCTAACGAAAACAACCTCAAATCTCTCAGCCTCTCTTCATAAGACCAGCCTTCCATACCAGGCAACATCCTGGTAAACCTCCTCTGTACCCTCTCCAATGCCTCCACATCTTTCTTATAATGCGGGGACCAGAACTGCACACAATACTCCAAGTGCGGCCGCACTAGAGTTTTGTACGTTGCAACATGACGTTGCGGCTCCGAAATTCAATCCCCCTACCAATAAAAGCTAAGACTCCATATGCCTTCTTAACAACCTTATCGACTTGATTGCCAACTTTCAGGGATCTATGCACACATACACCAAGATCCCTCTGTTCATCAACACTATTTAAGAGTCCTACCATTAGCCCTATACTCTACACATTTGTTATTCCTGCCAAAGTGAATTACCTCACACTTTTCCACATTAAACTCCATTTGCCACCTCTCGGCCCAGTTCTGCAACTTGTCCAAGTCTCTCTGCAAACTAGATGTCATCCGCAAATTTACTAATCCATCTTTCAATACCCTCATCCAGATCATTTATAAAAATTACAAACAGCAGGGGTCCCAAAACAGATCCCTGAGGTACACCACAAGTAACAGAACTCCACGATGAATATCTCCCATCAACCACCACCCTCTGTCTTCTATCTGCTAGCCAATTCCTAATCCAATTAGCTAAATCACCCTCTACCCCATACATCTGCATTTTCTGCAGAAGTCTTCCATGGGCCACCTTATCAAACGCCTTACTAAAGTCCATCTATACCACATCAACCGCCTTACCCCCATCCACCTCTTTAGTCACTTTTTCAAAAAACTCGATGAGGTTAGTAAGGCACGACCTACCCTTCACAAAACCATGCTGACTATCCCCAATCAATTCATTTCTCTCTACATAACTATAAATCCTATCCCTAATAATTCTCTCCAATACTTTGCCCACAACAGAAATAAGACTCACTGGCCTATAATTCCCCGAAATTACATAATTGTACCTCTGCACCAGGTTATAACTCCTATCTCTTGAAGGTGACACAGTAGCACAGTGATTAGCACTGCTGCTTCACAGCTCTGGGGATCTGGGTTTGATTCCTGGCTCAGATCACTGTCTGTGTGGAAATTGCACATTCTCGTTGTGTCTGCATGGGTTTCCTCCCAGTGCTCCAGTTTCCTCCCACAATCCAAAAATGTGCAGGTTAGGTTGAGTGGCCATGCTAAATTGCCCTTTAGATACATAGGTCAGAGGGATTAGTGGGTAAAATATGTAGGATATGGGGTAGGGCTGGGTGGGATTGTGATCGGTACAGATTTGGTGGGCCGAATGGCCTCTTTCTGTACTGTAGGATTTCTATGATCTTCCAGATCTCTCTTATAATCATGTCACCTAATATTATCATTACATCAGTATCATGTTTGCTTCATCTGTAACCCTTTACATGTGGAAGCTCAAAAGGCAAAACCTTCCAATTATTTTTCTATTCAATCACTGCTCCACTGTAGTCTCTTCAAGGGGGCAATTCAGGTACTTAGAGCAAACTTTGGCTAGACCCTGAAACTTTTCCTTACTCAGTAGATTAGATAAAAAGAGTCTTCCTTGGGATGGTTCCGATTATTTTATATTTCATCAGACAGTGTAACCATTTTGTTCTGGTAGCCTTGGGAACTCTGTGTCTGCTGGCACCAGCCATTAATTCAAAACAGCTGCCACTTACAAGGATCCTTTGTTCATCTCAATTCTCCGAGTATTTCAGGGCAGTTTCCTGGAATAGACCCCTTTCTGATTTTCCTAAAAGCTCTGTGATATGGTTTAAAGGATTGTATCTCCAAGTGAACGGGAATGCTGAAATTGCACTTTCAGATGGCGGCTTTGAACGTGTGCCAAAGTTTTGGAGTGGGATTGAACCTAATCTAAACGTATACAATCACAGCACGAGCCACGGGGGAGGGGGGAGGGAGGGGGGGGTATTCCTATCTGTTTCAAACCATCAGGTACAGCTCAAAGCAAACCTGCTCAATGGGAATGATGCAAGGCAGGGGAGGGAGGCAAAGAAGGCAGAGAGATTGGGAAATGGGTCTTCCCACTCTCGCAAAAACCTTCCACCACTCTCGCTCTTCCATTTTAAATTGTCTGACCTCAATCACATAACAGGAGATCATTTAAATGGCTGTGCCTCATCTCGCTGTCATGGCGGAGACCATTTTGTCCCCAGGTCTGACTATGGCCTACAACAAACCTTCAAAAGCTGACAGAAACAAAGGAGGGGGGGTGCGGGGGGTGGGTGATTCTCCCAAAAGTGCTGAATCGGTGGGAAAACTGTCTAGATCACCACTGTTTTCTCAGTGCATCTTCAGACCCGAATCTCCTCACTCCACAATGCAGAGCTCACAATCATCAATATTATTTAAAGCCCAGGAGAAGGGCCTATTGACACCAAAGAGCCTGAAGTTAGCGGGATGAGCAGGAACCTGCGCGTGCGATCTCTGGGAGATCGCTGAAAAAGACCTCCTAGCATCCAGATCACTGACCCTCTACTGATCCTCGTTAAACTGCATCATGAGGGGGGCATGAAGGCCTGGGAGATCCCAGCTAGGTCACCATTGGGAGCCTGGAATGAGCTGGAGGCATCGAAATTGAGGGCTGCCATAACCTTCACGCCCTCAGGTTGGCGGTCCCACCCCTGAGGCGCCAGGTGTGACAGCGCCTCATAAGTGTGTCGCACCGTGATCTTGGAGAGTTCCGATCTGCCATGGCACATCTCCTTTGAGAGGGCCTTGAAGGAATTGTGGAGGCCTGTACCTCCTTGCCCTCGCCAACCTCCACCTTCTGTGCACCCTCTCGGGAGGCTGCTCACCCACCTCCTGGCTCTCAGTGGCATCACTCTGCCCTTCATCCCGAGGGACTGGTAGTGGTTGCTCTTGTGATGGTCTCTCCATGCTCACCACCTCCTGTGTCACCTCCTCCTCCTCTTCAGTCCCTGCTGCCACCAACAAGACCAGCTCCAGATTGAGGAAACCGAGATCCATCTGCACCGTAGGGTTTGGAAAGAACATAGAATGACGGATTATGACCATTGGCTGCACGGAC
Organism: Sphyrna mokarran; assembly: GCA_024679065.1. NCBI lineage: Eukaryota > Metazoa > Chordata > Chondrichthyes > Carcharhiniformes > Carcharhinidae > Sphyrna > Sphyrna mokarran. Next base: position 72,224,092 of record JAGIQG010000013.1, on the reverse strand, counting down.
CCAGCACCACCCCAATCTCTCACTTGGGCCTTGTGGGTGCTGGCAGCACCACACAATCCATGGTGCCACGCGTGACCCCGATTAGGGTTGTGTGAGATTCCTATCATGACAAATGCTGGCACAGATTATACAGGTCGGTGTGCGGTTGTGGGCAATGTGTATTCTTGAGCCATTGCAGCATCTGTTACAGGCATGTGTTGCTGTTCTGTGACACAGGGCAGGGACAGACTGTGAATCAGCACCCGATGTGTGCCAGTGATGGCGGATTCCATACAGTCCATGTCTGGACCTCTGAACCCCGGCCTGGAACAGCAGCTGCTTCATCTGGTCAGGCCTCAGTCAGCACATGGTGCACTCCTTCCCCCCACCCCGAAACACCAGCACTCAGTGCAGTCCCTGACCACACCCCACAGCAACATGCCATGGAGGGGGAGGGGGAGGGTGAGGGGGAGGGTGAGCAGGAGCCTTCGAGGCAGCCTCCCACACTGCACTACAGCGCACCTCGGGGGTGGGGAAGGAAGAACAGGAGCCCTTGAAGCTGTCTCTCACACTGCACTACAGCGCTGTCTAGGGCAGTGAGGTGGGGTGGGGACTCCCTGATGGAACCTCCATCCAGAAAACTGAGGAAATAGAAGATCCCCAACCCCTCCCACAGCCCAGATATCATGTGCCAAAAAGCACCTGAAAACAGCAGAAGGAAGGCCACCAAGGCATCTCTCGGGCCTGCCTGCACCATCCCCGCCATGCCCTACATTTACCAACTCACACCAAGGCTGCCATGTCAGTTCAGACTTTTATTTCTCTCCTCTGATTCACGCCAAAGTTACATCGCGCCAAAGATGTTGGGAGACGCAGACGAAGATGGAGATTGCCATGTGAATTCCAATGATGGCATGGTAAAGGTCTGTAAACTCATGCTAAACAGCGGCCCACCAATTCTCGGCGGGTTTCTGGTGGTGCCCTGTTTCTCCGGCTGTGCGCGGTTCGGAAAAGCTGTCAGGGAAATGGCCGACACGCGCATCTCCCAGCCCAACCTGCCAGAAAAATGGCGGCTCTTGATGGGAGAATCACGGCCTAAATCTCAGACCGCACACTCCGGGAAATCGGCATTCATTGTCTATTTTAGCCATCCTTGTCTCTCACTCTGAGACCTGAAATTAGATCTTTTTGGATCTCTTTCAATTAAATTACAGATAAAATTCAATTCAACCTGGTTTAGGATTGCCAACGGTGATTAAAGGAGGTTTCATCACATGGAAGTTCTATCACATGACTTGCCCCCACGCTTCTGGCATTAGTCAGCCAATACATCTGTCCTTTTGATGTACCATCTTCCTATGCCAATTGGAAAGCAAAAAAGATGCTTGACTGTCAGAGGAAAAAAAATCTTCTTCCCCTCCCATTTTCAATGATTTTATATCTGGTAAAGAGAAATGCTCAAAGAAAATGATGAAAGGAAAGCAGTCTTTTTAAAATTCCTGATGATTTCTCTCCAGGGTTACACACAACATAGAACCGTAGAACCTTACAGTGCAGAAAGAGGCCCTTTGGCCCATCAAATTTGCACTGACTACAATCCCAACCCAGCCCTACCCTCATGTCCCTACATATTTTACCCACTAATCCCTGTAATCTACGCATGCCAGGACACTAAGGAACAATTTAAGCATGGCCAATCAACCTAACCCACACATCTTTGGACTGTGAGAGGAAACCCACACAGATACAAGGAGAATGTGCAAACTCCACATAGACAGTGACCCGAGCCAGGAATCAAATCCAGGTCCCTGGAGCTGTGAAGCAGCAATTGGAACCACTGTGCTACTGTGCCCTGGGAATTGATCCTTAAGTCCTGGAGACTCTAGGCTAATCCTGGAGGGTTGACAAGTTTCCACACTGATCTTAACAGTTAGAGGCACCAGTTACGGTTTATAAATCCTGCTTAATACATTCTTAGTGATTCTGTCTGAAACCAATGGCAGTAGCATCACCATCAATGGGTGGGAATCATTCTGATTGAAAGGTGAGAAAAAGGCAAATTGATACCTTTTCAAAATAAATCAAAACCATTATTACCAAATTAACCTTGACCTTTGCAAACTGTTGTCTTCATGTAGATAAAGCTAAGAGAACATTGAAGCCTGTTGAGCCTTAAGTGCTAGCTGCTGTGAGCCTGATACTTCTGCATTCAGCTTCAACTACTGGCTCACCAAACACAGCAAGAACATAAAAATCCATACCTGGAAAACTAGCAAAAGCAGATATACAGTTCAAAAAAAAAACCTGTCAGCAGCTTTGATTAAAAGCTTACGACAAGTGATAAAAGAATTACATTGAGCTTTAGAACTTGTGTTCTAGATTACACTAAATATTTTTCACCTTTCATTTCCCCTCTCCTCTCAGAGCCAAGTCTAACAGACACTTGTTGCTAATCGACTTGATTCAGGTCTCTGTTTTTTGTGACTATCCTGACTACAATGTGGGGAACATCATCAGCACTAGCAGCAGGAATTAAGGCCAGAGGTATTTTGTGAGTACTGAATATTATCAACACTGGGCCTCCAAACACTAAGGAATAGATTTTTGGTATTACCACATAGACTTTAATTAAATGAAGGAATATCTGGTGGGGCTGGCTTGTATCCTGGTAGCACAACCTACGGGGTTTTCCTGCCATTGAACTAAATGGAAGGCAAATGCAGGGGGCTCTGTTGAGGAGGGGGATGCCATCCGATGTTTCTCTCTACTCCACCAAAGCAAAGTTTTATGTTCAGGTAATAAAGGGTGGCATAGAGGGTTAGCGCTGCTGCCTCACAGCACCAGGGAACTGGGTTTTATTCCAGCCTTGGAGGACTGTCTGTAAGGAGCTTGCATGTTCTCCCTGTGTCTGCGTGGGTTTCCTCCAGGTGCTCCAGTTTCCAAACCAAGGATGGTTTGAAAGATGTGCCATCTCCAAAGATGTGCAACGTTCTCAGCCTCTCCCCTTCGAAGTATTCCTTTCACACTTGCTCCCTGTTTATTTCTTGTCTCTCTCTTTCAGTCCTCTCTCTCTTATCCCTTGCGCAGTCCCTTTTCTATCATTTTATTTAGCTTTTGTTCCATATATCAGGAATTCATCTCAGTAGAGAATAATATTGTTGTTTCCCTCAAATTAAATCTCCTGATTGCCTTGAAAAAGAGAAAAAAAACAGGTATACTGCTCACTCCATTATCAATTTTTAAGTGCTTGTCACAATATCCTCTGTCTTGTTTCATTTCCAATAACATTACCCACCCGGTTTAAATATTCCCAGAAATTCTTTATACTTTTCCAATTCATAAGTGCTTTGTAATCCAGTCTCATTTTCAGAAAGTCTTGATGAGTCATTCATCTTTTCGCAATTTTCAGTTATTGAAATCTTTGCGTGTAAAAGGCTTAAAATTAAGCATAGAACTTAAATTGAGCTCTACAATAAAGGAGATATATATATATATATGTATAGCAAGTATAATGGGATGAATTCTTCCATGAATTCCAGAAGTTTACTAAACCATTAAACCATTGCACACTCACAGATTGGTGGTGGTGGGTGGCAGGGGATGCTTAGGTTATTATGACACTCACTTCCCCCTCACGTGTGTTCCCTTTTGTGATAGTTAGGTGGATCTGGCTGGAACTTCAAACTTCTTTCATTCTTTAAGCCCTGAATCACAACCAACCTTCTCCCAACCCCACCACCCCTCCAACACAGACTTGTGATGAATACGCTCACATCCCCATCCCAGCTCCCAGCTATCAAACTGAGCAAATATGTTGCTTCACACTGCCACACATTCTTGCATCAGTCGAAGTTCTGTGCTGGAGGTCGGTTTTTATATATACCTGATCTGCAGTGTGTTTTCCATTTGTTGACTATTTCAAGGCATTTTTGAGTATATCCATTTTCTTCTCCCTCATTGTTTAAGCCTTTAGGACATCCTAAAAGACCCAAATGTCAATGAATTATATTGGAAGGGACTGTCACAATGCATAGACAAAACTGACAGCTGATTCACACACAGTTTTACAGATAGACGGATTACTGGGTAGTGTGCCTTAGGTGATCTTGGTTAAGTGAGGAACGTTGGCCAGGCTATTTGAAGTTACTCCCTATTGTTCTTCAAACAGTGCCAAAGGATCTTTTGTGCCTAGCGAAATTACCTGAAAGACAGTACCACTGACAGTGCAGCACTCCTTAAGTGTCAGCCTAGGTCTGAAGCTCGAACCCAGGTTTAGAAGTAAGTGTACTATTTAGCTGTGCTAAACTAACACAAAGAACTCATTTGTTTGAGACTTTTCTGCTAATTTTGACATACAAGCACTAGCAGAGATGGAACTGTATTGATAATGTTTCTAGACTAGCGTTGTAGAGGGTTGGGTTAACTCTGTAGTGATATGGGTTCTAATCCCTCCATAGCAGCTACTGCAATTTCAATTCAAATAGTCGTTTGCTATTACAGAACTAGAGCATTTCTGAAAAAAAAGAGAGATTCTATTAAAACTTTTGTCTTCTTGTCATCAGAATAGCTCACTTACACATGCTAGAAGCCACACACAGGGCCCAGCCCTTTGCAGACAGAAGAAACGTCCACACTTTGGGCCTTTGTCAATTACATCACAGTTTGGAGGGGCAGTCATTCCTTGGTACATTCCCTAGGACAATCCTTTGACCAATTTGAGTCGACACACACCCGAGTTAAATTCGTACAAAACTGTGCAGTTAACTGTGCCGTGCTGCATTCTCCATGGCAACGCCTCCACCAAAGAGATTCCGCTTGCCGACCAGCACTCTCTTCTCATGCGGTATAAATTGTTGTCCCTTGTAAGCTATCGTGATGAGGGCAAGGTGAAAAGCTTTGGTAGCATGTCTCTCTTTTTCAGCAAGTTAAACTCAATATAATAAGTCTGGAATTGAAAACTAGTCTTAAAATGAAATTTATAATCAATTGACACAAAAACTCATCCGGTTCACAAATGTCCTTCAAAGAAGGAAATGAGCTGTCCTTACTTGATCCTGTCTACATGTGATTTCCCCCAAAAACAACATATTGATTCTTAACTATTGTCAGGTAATCATTAGGGAAAGACCACATTCCATCAGCCTGAGCACCAGAAATGACAACAGGCCTTATTTTCTAATAGTGGCTGCACCGATGCTACATGAACTGCAGCAGCTCAAGAAGGAGGCTCACACCACCACCTTCCCAAGGCCAATGATGGACAAGCAATAAATACTGGCCAGCCCACATCTCATGAAAAAAATGTATAAAATAATTGCCCACTGGCACTACTCTCAGTCTAAATCAAAGTTCTGCAATATTATCGTGTGTAAATCATCAAATATAAAACCAAACGGATAAAAATACTATCACAATGCTATCCGTACAGCTGGCTTTAATCTCCTCCCCCTCTTCTCCATGTAGCACTTCTCCGACTCAGAACATCCTACACCATTTATATAACCTTTTCTCTGACAACCACCTCTGCAGAATTTGTGTTAGGTTTGCTGCACCCACTCGTATAAGTAGGTCTAACTTGCCTTCCCTCATTTATCTGTCTTTTTAATTCGCTTCTCTTCCCGCTCTCTGGGGCACAATATTGCTGAAGTAATTATTTGAGAGTCCATTCATCAAGAGCCAGCTTGTGTAAATTGCTTTTCCTTTGCTAGATATTGCTTCACTTTGCTTGCCTACTTGCCTCTGTTTCAATGTTTCCCTCTGTGCTCTGTTACTTCTTCAGTCTCACATTCTTTATCAATTTCTCCCTTGTTACCTTCACCACACTTCTTTGCTTAGTCTATTGCTTGCACTGCATGTGGGGGAGTCTCAATGGTGGCAAGATAGGAGAAGTGCACAAAAAATGCAAAGTAAGAGAAAGTGTTGAGATTATATAGAATCAGGCCACCAAAGCTTTGCACAGAGTTGAAGAGGAAGAAAGCCATAGTAAAATAGCACATTTCTTTGTAGCTCCCAAACTTTTGATCACATCTGGGAGATGCTCAGTGATTTCCTGTTTGTGTATCGCAGCAGCAAAAACCCCCAGAGTATGCTAACTCCAGCAAATTATAACTTCTCCTGAAGCTATCCCAGAGAATTGTAAATTTGGGCATTAGGATTGAGAAGCAGATAAACAAACTTCATTGCATTATTGGTTGTGAGTAATGTTGCCATCCAATTGTCTCCAGAGAATTTCTTCACTAAGAAGGCAGCTGGGACCCATGTTTGGGGAAATAGCTTACCAGCTCTTGGGAGTTCCTAATCTAAACATAGAGGCTTTCGGGAATTGTAGTCCTGGGAATTATAGAACTTTCTAAACAGTTGGGGTGGGGGTTATGGAGAAATCCAACCAAAATGGATAACCTCAAACCTACCCCTGTAAAATTCCATCTGACAAATTTTGGCCCACTCACTAACTTATCCATTTGAAAATTTTTTATTTCCTCATTGCAACTTGTTTCCCCATGTGTTTTAGTGTCATCTGCATATTTGGTGATTGTAAATTCCATCCATGCATCCATGTCAAAGGTTACTTTAGAAAATAAGAACCTACAGTACAGTGGGTAACATATTAGCATGGGTAGAGTATTGATTAACTAGCAGGAAACCGCGAGTAGGGAAAATGGGTCACTTTCAGGTTGGCAAGCTCCACTTAACTACTAGAGGTGCCAGAGGTTCAATGCTGCAGCCTTAACTATTTACAATCTTAATTAATGATTTAGAAGAAGGGATCAAATATTTGGGAGATAAATTTGCTGATGACATCAATATAGGTAGGAAATTAAGTTGTCAAGAGGATGAAATGGGCAGGATTTTATAGTCTCGCTTGTCCCCAAACCATTAAATTCCACCCAAGGTCAACAAACCTTTCCATGTTGCACCCCTTACCTGCACCAATCCCCGTGGCAGGCTGGGTGCTAGAATTCTGCCATGTTCTGTTTTTATTAACAATTGTCACATTGTTAAGAGGCTATTCATAACCCTAAATATCTATGGCAAGCTAAACTTTTATCTATGAGAGACAGCAAACCATACTATTTAATTTAATATGAGAATGGTGCTACAGACAGAAAATTGTGAATGGTGGTGTGGTTCAACGTTTGGATATTTGCATTTAACCACACATCAGTTTTCTGAGTGTAGCATTTCGTAGAATCATAGGATCCTCTGACAGTGCAGGAGGAGGCTTTTCAGCCCATCAAACCTGCACCGATAACAATCCCACTCAGATCTATTCCTGCAAACACACGTATTTACCCTGCTAGTCCCCCTGGCACTAAGAAGCAATTTAGCATAACCAATCCACCCATTATACACATCTTTAGAGTATGGGATAAAACCATAGCACCCGGTGGAAACCCACGCAGACAGGTCTTGCAGCGTCTGTGGAGAAAGAAATAAAGTTAATGTTTCAAATCCATTTCATTTACACGTAAATTCCAGACTCAGTAAACAGAGACAAGTTGAAAATACTGCCATTGAAGCCTTTCAAAATCACCTTGTGTACTTACATGGAACAAATATTTTTGTTAGGATGGCACAATGGCACACTGGTTAACACTGCTACCTCTGTGCTGGGAACAGGATTCAATTCCAGTCTTGGGTGACTATCTGTGTGAAGTTTGCATATTCTCCCCATGTCTGTGTGGGTTTCCTCTGGGAGGTCCCATTTCCTTCCACAGTCCAAAGGTATTCAGGCTAACTGGATTGGCCATGCTAATTGCCCCTTAGTGTCCCTTAGTTAAATGGATTAGTCATGGGAATTGGTTATGGGATAGGGAGGGGGAGAAGGTCTGCGTAAAATGTTCTTTCAGAGATTTGGTGCAGACTCAATGAGCTGAATGGACAGTTAAATGGATTGAATTTTATGCCCTGATTAAGAGTTATCCAGACTTGAAACATTAGCTCTCTTTTCTCTCCACAGATGCTGTCAGAGCTGCTGAGATTTTCAGTGTTTTCTGGTTTTATTTCAGCTTTGTGTATTTTTGCTGCACTTGCAAGCCCCTTTTAGTTTTGAATTCCTTCACTTTAATGAGGTTTGTGAGTCTTCCTAGCGTGCCAATATTCAAAAGGAGCATCCATTCCAATCATGGACTTTGTTACTTGAGAATTAAAAAAAAGAAATCCTTGTTCAAAGGCAAGTGTTTTTATAGAGAAACAACATAAACACAAGCTGACCTCAAAATGCCAGTTAGAAAATGTTAAAATAACGACATTTGAAATACATCTAAACCTCTAAAACCAGATAGTATTTAAATGTCCTATTTAATATTCAAGCCTCAGTCCACTGCAAATATCTTCTACTGAATAATAAAATGTCTTTCCTGCTGCAGTGAATATCTCATACATATCCTGAGCCACTTCTAAAGCAACTGCTACACTCCCTGTGGGCTATTTCCTTGCTAATTAACAGTTGCCAGTAATACTGATTATGTAACTCATTTTTGGCAAAAAACCACGTACGATGGATGTGAATTTTCAACAGGATTGCATCAGTCTAAAAGCTTCAGGACACGGTTACAACTTGATTTCAGCACTGCATTTTTAACTTTTTGTTCAGCCTACAATGCTGTTTGAAATAATTCCACCGCAGATACTTCAAACACTTGGGGATTGAATCTTTGTTTTCCAAGGGTTAACATTCAGTGAGCAGCAGTTCATAATGGAGATAATCCTTGAGCATTTGTGCTGTTCTTAAAATCGTTCCTTGTCAAAAAGGAAGAAAATTGCCATTTCCCCTGGGGTTAGATTTTCACTGCTCTCACCTAGCCACAGAATGGGTTTGACAGCCTTGCTTCCCCATTAACACAGGTGATAAAACTAGCGTAATTGGTAAAGAACCTACTGCTCTCCCAAGAAATAAATCTCTTTCTCTGAGATTCTGCTGTTTGGAGGTGGAGCTGGGAGTTTACTACATGAGAATTAGAAGACAAGTATCCATCTGGATCATTCTCCAGAGGTGTTAAAAGGCCAATAATCTAATTGCCATATTAACATATTTGGTTTTCTGTGCTAACTGGTTTTAAAGAAGGGAATTCTGTCTATGTGGGTATACTGCTAAATTGGAACAACAGAGATAGTTCGTGGTTAAGAATCATACTTCATTGTGTTTAAGTATTTTAATGGTAAAAGCTATGCTAATTCTTCTTGCTATATTCTGTGTTCTTAAATAATTTTTTTTGTTCTTAATTGTTTTGATGACAGTATTGAGTGGATCACTTGACTCATATGTGGAGTGAAACATCTCATGCACACCCTAATGTCAAAATCAAATGTAAAAGTTAGAGCATAAGCTAACATTTTAATATACGTGGGAGTTTCTGATCTTATTCCTAACAATATAAAAAAAGGCCAGAGTCTCAAATCTACATCGTGCGCAGAACTAAACAGTCTTGTAGTGGTGGGGCAGGGCTGGAACATGCACCAAGCCATTCAAAAGTCTGTTGACTTCAGAAGGACTGGAAAACCCTGCATCAGGAAGGGCTGTAAATTTCTGCCCATGTCCCAACTGCTCAACTGTCCAAATAGATACTCTGTAACTCAGTAGCTAAGCAGCACGACTGCTAAATTCATATTAATGAATATGCTGTCATCTCAGTGCAATTGATATTACTTTACATTCAAAATGTACTTACTTTAAACCATGCTCAAGCTCTTTGCAAAGCAGGAATCATAAAACTTAATGCTAGGGAAGGGACAGAGCCGGTCCTGGGCTTTACGTTGTGGCTATGAAACTACAGTGACTTCGGAGAAGAACAGGCTGCAGTGTGCTGAAACCACTGGCTCCCATCCATATAGCCAGACTTAGCTCACCAGCATTTACATAGACTGCTTGTATCTTCTTCCCTCGGTCCTACAATTTCTCCAAGATCTCTGCGCTGCTCCAATTCTGGCATCACACACATCCTCGACCGCTATCATCCCACCATTAGCAGTCATTTCTTTAACTTCCCAGGTCCTAAGCTTAGGAATCCTATTCCTGGACTACTCCATCTCCCTGAATTTCTTACCTCTTTTAACACACTCCTTAAAACTTAACATCTTTGATCAATTGTGAAGCAGCAGTTGTAGTTCACTCAATCGCACTCACAAGGTTCAGGATTAAAATTCCATTTCAGGACCCAAGTACAAAGATTAAGGTTGACATATCTTGAGGGAGTGCTGCACTGTTGAAAGTGCTGTCTTTTAGATGAAATGCTAAACTGAGGCTCCACCTGCCTGCCTTGGGTGGATGTAAAAAGATCCGATGTCACAATTTTGATGAAGAATTAAGCCCTATTGTCCAGGTTACTATTTATCCTTCAATCAACTCAAAAATTATATGGTCATTATCACATTACTGTTTGTGGAAGTTTGCAGTGTACAAATTAGCAGTTGTGTTTCCTATCTTAAAACAGTGACTGCACTTCAAAAAGTACTAAAAGGCTGTAAAATGCTTTGTTACCCAGTAGTGATGAACAGGCATATAAATGTAAGCTTTCCTTTCTTTAAAGTTTAAAGTTTATTTATAAGAGTCACAACTATGCTTACAATAGCACTGCAATGAAGTTACTGTGAAAATCTCCCAGTCGCCACGCTCTGGCACTTGTTTGGGTGCACTGAGGGAGAATTTGGCACAGCCAATGTACCTTAATATCACATCTTTTGGACCACACTTTCAGGCAGCGAATTCCAGACCCAAACTGCTGCTGTGTGAAAAAGGTTTTCTCACATCGCGTATGCTGTTTTGCAAATCGCTTTAAATCTGTACTCTCTCGTTCTTAATTCTTTTATGAGCGAGATCAATTTTTCCCTGTTCACTCTGTCCAGTCCCCTCACGATTTTAAACATCTTGATCAAATCTTCAGAATCCTGTTTTTGTATCGCCAATGCCTCCAACAGCATCCCGAACAATTCCCCACCCAGTCCAGATCAGCTTCGATCCCATTGCTCCTTTGAAGCATTTTATGACACCTTGCTGTTTAAGTGTTGCTCAATGGATTGGCTTGGACTGACTGGTTGGTTTAGCCTGGCTAAGAGCTTCTTTGCATTCATTGTCCAGTAAGTGAAAATTATTTTTGAGTGGAAGAAGCATCTCAAATAACTGATAGATTGTGAAGGGCTGTGATTTAATAGGATTACAGGAGATGCTGAGCTCTGTTGCCGTTTTTGTTTCAGTGGAACATTACTGGATTTGGGATTGTATTTCGGTGGGAAGCCTGTCTTACTAAAATGGTCAATCTCAGAGTCTCAGCCGAGAGCTACATGCTCAGTGTTTATGTTGATTCTGGCCCAGCAGTCAGCGTAATGCTGCAGGAAATTTCACAGTGGAGGAATCAGTTTCTGTTTTAAAATCCATGTAAAAACTAAGACGAGTGAATCATTCAACCCCTCGAGTTTGTTTCACCATTCAGTTAAATCACTGATCTGCATTTTATTTTACCCGTCTTCATTCCATGAACCGCAACACCCTTGCTGGAAAAAAAAGTATTAATCTTTTCCAATCAGTCCTTGGACAAGATCCCTTCGTTTGTTAAGGAGGGGGAATTATCTGGCACCTTCTTTATTCAACACCACCCCTCCCCCCACCCTCTCTGTTTGGTCAGAAGAAGGTTAATTTGAAAGGGAACCATCCCTAGATACCTCCACCCACATTTATTTTTTAATAAGAAGCCAATTCAAGCCAGGCATTCTGTGGTCAAAAAAGAGTAAATTTATTAGTTATTAAAAAGCCAAGAAAATTAAAAAAGCAACACACGCATTCACAGTCTTGATTAAAAGAATATACAAATCAATCTTTGGCTTGTCTGTGATGAGGATTTGTTGTAGTGATTTCAGTGGAGCTGACCTTGGTAGGTTAGCTGTCAGTTTGGAGACAGGGTGGCTGATCTCCTTTTGATGCTGGCTTCTGCTCAGCTTCCTTCAATCAACATAGACAGAGGTCTTTTGCCTGCAGGAGTGACCGACTGTTGTGTCTCCTTGTTTCAGTGTCACAAACAAACACTAAACCTGAGCACTATTACACACAGCTCAAATCTTCAGCTAGCTTTTTCAACCTTTTCCTTGTGTATTCCTGAAAGGGAAGTCTTGAGCCCAAAGCCCATGTTCTTTCTTCCAACTCAGGCCATTTCCATATTGGGAGATAGAACTCACAGGAGGTGGGTTTTGGAAAACTGCTGTGACAAATCTCTCATGTACAATTTTCAATGGGATCCCTAGGCTCACCAGCTTTTAAGGAGAGGGAGTTACAGATTTCCATTAGTCTTGGTGTGAGAAATGCTTGCTAACATCACCTTGAAGTCTCCAATTTTAGCTTAAGGTTGAAGCCCCTTGATTCTACACTACTTTCCAGAGGAAATAATTTCCCTCTATCAACACAAACAAATCCTTTAATCATCTTAATCAGCTCAATTAGATCACCTTAATATCCTATACGCAAGGAAATACAAGCTAAGTCTATCCAGCTAATCCTCATAAATAAATACTTTTGAGCCTGGTATTGTTTTTGTGAACCTGTGCTCCATACTCACCAAGACCAAGCCATTTCCTAAGATGTGGTGCCCACATGTGAACCTAATACCTTGGAAGCTTCATACAATGGTTGAAAACTTTTACATATTTGTATTCCTGTGCTGCCCACTCGCCAAGGTGCCCCCATCCCCGCCTGCCCCATCTTGAGGTCAAGGACAATTCCACTAACTCTTTCAATTATTTTTGTATATGCCCGCTAACCTTTACTGATTTTTGTGTGTTGATCTCTCAACATCTCTGCTCCTTCACAGGTTCTAGCCTATTACTATTTAGGAAACATTAGATAAGTTGAAGGCTGAGATAGATTTTTAATGAGTAAAGGAATCAAGGGTTATATGGGGATAAGGCGGGAAAGTGGAGTTAGGATGTTCACGTCAGATCAGTCGTGAATGGTAGAGCAGACTCGATGGGCCTAATGGCCTATTTCTGCTACAATGAGTTATGACAACAAGAAACTCTCCTTAAACAAGAAACTCTTGCTAATCGATCATCTTAGGTCCACAGTGAGCGGTTCGCACATTCTTACATTAAACACCATCTGCCTCAATTTTCCCCCACCCACTGAACTCATTGATTTTCTTGTTTCTACTTTCTACACTAAACACATCTAATGTTTAGTGTTATAATGCCTTGAGTTATTCTGAGATTAGAATCATAGAGTTGTGAAAACCCTGGTGTCTAACTGTCTGGAAAAACAGCCCACTCCCTCCAGGTCCACCAGTTTCCTGAATGATTTTCCATTGGTTCTGCTCAGCATTCCTGGCTCCACTGACTTGGCATCATCTCTTCATTCAGTCCTCCTCCTAGTTGAAAGAATGGGAATTTTGGGCTTTAGATATTGGAACAGAAATAGGCCATTAGGCCCACCGAGTCTGCTCCACCATTCAGTAAAATCACAGCTGATCTGATGCGATCATCCTAAATCTACTTTCCCACCTTATCCCCATAACCCTTGATTTCCTTACTGATTAAAAATCTATCTCAGCTTTGAACATAACTGATGATCCACTCTCCTCAACTTTTGTTCACATCGCTATCTTAAATGTGCAATCATTCACTCTGAGATTATGTCCTCTGGACTCTCCCATAAGAGGAGACAACCTCTGAGCACCCATCCTGTCAATCCCTCTGAGAATCCTATATGTCTCAGTAAGGTTCTCTCTCATTCTTATCAACTCCAATGAGTACAGGCCCAACCTACTTGGCCTCTCCTCATAAGGGAATCCTTCCACATCCAGAATCAATCTCGAGAACCTTCTCTGGACTGTTTCCAATGCCAGCATATCTGTAGGGGAAGCTTGCAAGAAGTCTGACAACACCAGGTTTCTTCTTCCTGTGTTTACTCCAGTCCAACGCTGGCATCTCCACATCAGGAGGCCTTGTACCAGGCTCTGCCCTCCTAGTGCCATTTCCCTTGTGTGGCATAAGTGGCTGGTTTAACTCCTTGCAAAGTAACTAGCAAAACTGCTGGAAATGGCAGAGGTCCCATTTCGCTATGGAATTCTGCAGTCCTTTACCAAAGTTTGCACTGGGGGACCAGGGGAACCTCCATTGTATAGAATAACAATCCCGATTAAAAAGTTGACTGGAAAAAAATGAAATGAACAGATGTCTCAGTGTATGCCACAGCACTGAGCCAACTGCTGGTTTATAGTATCTGCACATTCCTTTCAAACATTAGAGAATCAGTGCACAGCAATGAGATTTTATAACAGCATTATCAGGGGATTTATACTGAAGGCTTGAAAAGTTCAGCATTATATCAATAGGCAGGATAAGCAGAACTAGAACTATGCTGCAGTCATTACCAACTAAATCAATCTCTGGGGCCCACACACTTTTTCACATCCTACATCTTGCTGTATTTATATACAGGAATATGCTGATCACACAAAACTACAACTTTGGGACTGGACTTTAGCAACATATTAATTTGGAAGTTGCTGTATTAAAACCTGTGACAGTACTAACAGTAAAAACATGGCCCACGGAGCATTTTAAACACCCAAACTGCTTCACTGCAGGGAAACAAAATCTGAATACCGAAATAAATAGGGATGTCTGGTGGGTAAGACAATGAAGGCAGGTTTTGAGGAGTGATTCAAAGGAGAAAACAGGTTTCTAAAGGCAGAATTACAGAGCTCCGGGCCTACACTCTGAAGACATTGCCGCCAGTGATGGAGTGATGACAAACGGCATGATATGGTAGCACAGTGGTTAGCGCTGCTGCTTCATAGCTCCAGGGTCCCGGGTTCAATTCTCGGCTTGGGTCACTGTTTGTGTGGAGTCTACACATTCTCCTCGTGTCTGTGTGGGTTTCCTCCGGGTGCTCCGGTTTCCTCTCACAGTCCAAAGATGTGCGGATTTGATTAATTGGCTGTGCTAAGAAATTGACCCTTAGTGTCCAGGGATGCATAGGTTAGAGGGATTAGTGATATGATATGGAGGTAAGCCTGGGTGGGATTGTGTTCGGTGCAGACTCGATGGGTTGAAGGGCCTCTTTCTGCACTGTAGGGTTCAATGATTTGAGAGTTAAGAATAGGCAATGTTGTTGTTGCAATGTAGGAATTCAGCCAATATGAGCACTGCAAGATCTCACAAGAAAACCACAATTTTTCTTTTAATGATGTTGATGAATAATGGCCAGCATGACTTCTCTGCTATTCCTCAAATAGTGCAATGGATTTTTTTTCTGATGGGACAGATGATGCCTCAGTCTGAGTTCTCGTCTGGAAGACTGATGTGGCAGCTGGAATTGGCTGCTGAAGTCTCTGTGGTGAAGCTTGACACTGTGACCTTTAGACTTGCAAGCAAGAGTGCTAGCACTGAACAAGGCTGACCACCTCCTGTGAACCTTTGTGTTGAAAGAGCTACTCTTAGATTTTCCTATTTATGTTTTTCACCATTCCCTCTCCTGCTGAAATCACCTAAGTGCCACAATTGCTGTCAGCTTTTCAGCGAATGGAGCAATTTTCAGTTCAAATAAAAGAGCAAGCAATATTTTCAAGACGACAGTAACAAAGCTAAGAAGAATTGAGACTAAGGGCCTGATTTCACCATCAAGTTGCACCCGTTTTCGGGCACGGAAACTTGGTAAAGTCGGGCGTGAGGCGAGTAACGCAATGCGCGCTTCTTCCTTGCCGGTTCCCCCTTTACCAAGACCACAAAATGGCCAATGATCGGGACCGCACCAGAAATGGGCACGACGCCCATTTAAATGCATTTGCATCTTAAATTGACTTAATGTGTTGCACCCCCTCCCCCTCCTTTACTACTATGTTTGCCCGTTCACAATCAGTGCAAAACAGACACGGTCCACTAAAGTCTGATTCAAGTGCTCCAGTTAGTGAGAAGGTAAGTGCCGAGCATCTGACAGCTCTCTACTTGAGGTCAGTGGGAGGGGAAGGGGGTCAGGGGCCCACAATCGGTCTGGGTGACAGGGGATGGAGGGATAAGGGAGTCAGTAACGTTGTGGGACTGGGGCAATATGTGTGGAGCCAAGGGGAAAGACATTATTCAGCCCGGGAGCGATGTGGCAGGGGAGCGGCATTCTATCTTGTTTCTCTGCGCATGCGCAGCTGGAGGTGCCAATCGGAACTGTCGAATTTCGGGTGCATTAGGCCCTTCCCACAGGCAGCTCAATTCGGAATTACTGTTTTTTTTCCAGGCAGAGTGCATATGGAGCCGCCTGAAAACGGGTTTAAAGGTCAGATCTAAACCATTCCTGGTTTTAAGTCTGCCCAACACTTAAGAATCAAAATGATAAAATATGGCCGTAAAACATACTAACCACCAAGCAAGATGGTATATTGTGAGGTACACATGACAAACTCAGGGTAAATATGTATCCCATACAAACTGAGGCTGGAGCCTGAACTAAACAGTTTTATTTAAATCAAAAAGATAAATGATCAGGTTAAATCCATGAATTATATTCATAAATGCCATTGGGATGTATAAAATAACAAAAAGTCACTCCCTAGTGAAGTAATTCAGAGGTGGTAGATAGGGCATATGGAGAATGGGCATTTGCTTCAATTGGCAGGCTTTGACATGTGGGTCTGGATTCTCCCAGTTGGTAGGGGTTGACATGTGGGTCTGGATTCTCCCAGTCAATAGGGGTTGACATGTGGGTTTGGATTCTCCCAGTTGGTAGGGGTTGACATGTGGGTCTGGATTCTCCCAGTTGGTAGGGGTTGACATGTGGGTCTGGATTCTCCCAGTTGGCAGGCTTTAACATGTGGGTCTGGATTCTCCCAGTTAGCAGGGTTTGACATGTAGAACATAGAACATAGAACATTACAGCACAGAACAGGCCCTTCGGCCTTCGATGTTGCGCCGACCAATATAAAAAGCAATGCCCCTCCAAACAAAACCATTCCCTTCTCTTCCATATACTTATCAACTAACCTCTTAAACGCCACAAAACTTGGCGCATCTACAACTGCTGCAGGCAGGGCATTCCACTCCCGAACCACCCTTTGGGTAAAGAACCTACCTCTGATATCCGTCCTATAACTATCACCCTTTAATTTAAAGCTGTGTCCCCTCGTGCTAGCTTTTTCCATCCTAGGAAAAAGGCTATCACTATCCACCCTATCTATACCTCTACTCATCTTATATGTTTCGATTAGGTCCCCTCTTAGCCGCCTCCTTTCTAACGAAAACAACCTCAAATCCCTCATCCTCTCTTCATAAGACCTGCCCTCCATACCAGGCAACATCCTGGTAAACCTCCTCTGTACCCTCTCCCATGCCTCCACATCTTTCTTATAATGTGGGGACCAGAACTGCACACAATACTCCAAGTGCGGCCGCACTAGAGTTTTTGTACAGTTGCAACATGACGTTGCGGCTCCGAAATTCAATCCCTCTACCAATAAAAGCCAAGACTCCATATGCCTTCCTAACAACCTTCTCGACCTGACTGCCTACTTTCAGGGATCTATGAACATACACACCAAGATCCCTCTGTTCATCTAGACTACTAAGAATCCTACCATTAGCCCTATACTCTACACATTTATTATTTCTGCCATAGTGCATTACCTCACACTTTTCCACCTTAAACTCCATTTGCCACCTCTCGGCCCAGCTCTGCAACTTGTCCAAGTCCCTCTGCAAACTATAACACCCCTCTTCATTATCTACCACTCCACCGACTTTAGTGTCATCTGCAAATTTACTAATCCATCCTGCAATACCCTCATCCAGATCATTTATAAAAATTACAAACAGCAGGGGCCCCAAAACAGACCCCTGAGGTACACCACTTGTCACCGAACTCCACGATGAATATCTCCCATCAACCACCAACCTCTGTCTTCTATCTGCTAGCCAATTCCTAACCCAATTAGCTAAATCACCCTCTACATGTGGGTCCAGACACGTGGGTCTGGATTCTCCCAGTTGGCAGGCTTTAACATGTGGGTCTGGATTCTCCCAGTTGGTAGGGTTTGACATGTGGGTCTGGATTCTCCCAGTCAATAGAGTTTGACATGTGGGTCTGGATTCTCCCAGTTAGCAGGGTTTGACATGTGGGTCTGGATTCTCCCAGTCGATAGGGTTTGACATGTGGATCTGGATTCTCCCAGTCAATAGGGTTTGACATGTGGGTCTGGATTCTCCCAGTCGATAGGGTTTGACATGTGGGTCTGGATTCTCCCAGTTAGCAGGGTTTGACATGTGGGTCTGGATTCTCCCAGTTGGTAGGATTTGACATGTGGGTCTGGATTCTCCCAGTTGGTAGGATTTGACATGTGGGTCTGGTGGAGTTGAGGAGGGATTGGGGTGGGTGCTGGTGGGAAAAGCTTCTACACCTCTTCCCCATACCACGGGGGCCTACCCAGAAGTGGGTTCGGAATGGGGCCAGCTGCCTGTTCCACACAGGCCAAGTAGAGAAATTAAGGCCCAAGGTAGGCCAGAGTTAAGGCTCCAGAGTAGGCCATCTGTTAATAGTTCTATGGAAGGGTTTCCTTTTACCTCCATGGCCCTATCTGCCTTATTTTTCATGCAGACATCTGAATGAATATCCATATTGAGCGACATATCATTATAAGGATGTCACATTTATGGTTAACTGAGTACAGTACTGCCCGTACAGTACAGTAAGAGAATATTTGACCCTCATCCAGGGGTATGATCAGTGTTGGATAGAGCCATGTGCACAAGCAACAATGGAAACAACTCCTAGTTTGAACTGGTCACTGTATATTTTTAAAATTCATTTATGGGATGTGGGGCATTGCTGGCTAGACCAGCATTTATTATTCATCTCTAATTGCCCTTCAGAAGATGAATTCTTATAGTTAATAAATACATATAGTTAACCTACTTGAGATCATAAAGGTCTCATTGAGACCTACTAAATAGTATCCAACACCCTACAACAGTGTACTCATGCTGACCTGCCTGCCCGAGCAGGGCCCACATCTCCCGATGCAGATGCTAGCCCAGTATTGCTGCAGGCCTCATTAGGCCCTAGGCCTGAGGGCCCCACTAAAAGCAGAGTGCGACATTGTCATTAAGGAGGTCACCTCTTTGCAGATTGTGCCAGTGGGCTGCTGATGACTTACTAGGATGTTCCGAGTGATGAAGGACTTCAGTTAAGAGGTGCAGTTGGAAAAATTTAGACTGTTCTTCTTGGAACAGAGAAACTTAGGAGGTCACCCAGTCAGGGCTTTCAAGTTAATGAGAGGGTTTTTTTTAAGAGTAGAAAGAGAAGGAAATTATTCACTCCAGTAAGTGATCAATCACTACAGGTTTAAGCTCACTGTCAAAAGATCAAGAGCGGTCATAGGTAGAATAGCCTTTTTTATTCTGAAGTGTTGGGGTCAGGAAAGCATTTACCTGAGAAAGCTGATTCCACAAGTAACCTTTAAAGGGACTGGCTATTAATATGTGACACAAAGTGGGGGAAAAGTGGGATCAGACTACTGAGTTGGGTGATCAGCCATGATCATAATGAATGGTGGAGCAGGCTTGAAAGGTCCAATGGCTTCCTCCTGCTCCTATTTTCTATGTTTTTATATCTATTAAGGATGACAAACGTACAGGGTTATGGACAGAACGTGAGATGTGGAGCTGTGCTCTTTCAAAGAGTCTACAGTGGTAAAACCTCGAACTTTGTGGTTGGAATCAGTACAGTGGATACAAGACATTCATGATTAACACATCTCAGGGGACTGATGAGTGTTCACCCCACAGTTACAGAGTGTTTGGGAGGAAAGGGGGTTTGAGTGCGAGCTTGCACAGAAAGTGTAGCGTTTCAGTTGTTGTCGGGGATTTAAAATGTAGCAGGGTAGGCTTTGTTGCCTGCGATTGCAGCCTTGAGTCTCACACAATGTGTTGCCTCACCACTGAACAGGCACAGATCATTTGACAATGGGAACAATTGAAAAGAAAGATTGACCAGGAAAACTGTAAATGAGCAACGATGGGTTTGCAAGACAGAGATAGCCTGGGTATTGACCCACCGTATTTCCATCAGGAGGAGGGATTAGAACATCAAACGTTAGAGCTCCTTAAATGGAATGGACAATAGAGACTAAGATAAAATGAAAAGAATGTCAATTTTAGATTACAATTTTAAAAACAGGCAGA
The DNA here is from genome assembly GCA_024679065.1 of Sphyrna mokarran. NCBI lineage: Eukaryota > Metazoa > Chordata > Chondrichthyes > Carcharhiniformes > Carcharhinidae > Sphyrna > Sphyrna mokarran. Next base: position 72,203,965 of record JAGIQG010000013.1, on the reverse strand, counting down.
ATTAGGGAGGGGGGCAGAATTGAAATGTGATATAAGAGCAATAATTACTTCCATTTACATTGTGTCTTTAACACAATGAAATAGGTCAATGCATTTCACAGGGGCATTATAAAACACAGTAAAAGACTGAATCATGTTAGGTATTAGTCTGAATAAATTTGGTCAATAGATAGGTTTTAAGGACAGTCTTAAAGAAGGAAAGTGAAGTATAGACTTAGGGGTGCAGGGAGGGAAGTCCATAGCTTTTGGCTGAGCCAATATAAGGCATGGTGAGCAATGGTGGAGGGATTATAATTTGGAATTCACAAGAGGCCAAAATTAGAGGGGTATAGATATCTTAAATGGTTGTGGGAGGAGATTACAGTGAGAGGGAAAAGTAAGGCCATGAAGAGATTTAAAAACAAAGACGAGGATCTTAAAATCAAGATGTTGCTTGACTGGGAGCCAATGTTGGTTCATGAGTACAAATATAACTGCCAAAAGGAAAGATTACACAAAAAAAACAAGATATATGGGAACCCAAAAATTGAAAGGATAATTAAAGGAATTATCAAGCTGATTAAAGACTAAAGAAATTTTCTCATGTAACTGAGATGCCAAATGTATAAGTTGTAAATGTGTTCACAAAAGAATGAGGCTGACATGTGTAGCAGTGCAGTGTTCCAAAGATTGTAACAACAATACTTTACTCAGTAGTCTGAGCAGCTCTTACATGCTGTCACTCTGTCCACTCTCTGGGGAGAACTTCCTTGCTTCTGTCAAGTAACCGTTTAAGTAGTTGCACATCATGTGACCATTTGGTCTGCAATGTTGATATCATAGTAGTAGAGAAGGGCGATTAGAGGTATTGGATAAGATAAAGTCAGAGGAAAAGTATTCGATAGTTTGGCATCACTCAAAGTTAACAGATCACCTAGCCCATGCGAGGTGCATCCGATGTGGCTGAGAGTGGAGATTGCAGAATCCCTGAACCACCTATCATAACATCTGAGCATATGGAATACACGCTGGAAAATGGAGTTAGTGCGGCTGTAGCGATAGTTATTATTAGTGCATAGAATGTATGATTCTATCTATTCCCATGGCATGCCTGTTATGTCTCAGATGGCCATTTAAACTACTTATCCCCAACTCGAAACCATCTCTGTTCTGCAAATAATAATTTCAACCTCTTCCTGAGGCAGTTGTAAATATCCCATCTTCAGCAAGAAGTTGAGAGATAGCCCATTGTTTAGTTTCCAATACTTCCCACCATAGGCAATAAACGTACAATCTCTACTGTGCATAAGGAGGTTAATTGGCCCTTCAAGTTTGGACCTATTCAATGATAGAAAACTTTACCCAGGCCCTATCCCCTATCCTAACCCCATGGCCCCACACATATACTATGGCTAACCTGTACATCTTGAGACACTAAGAAGCAATTTAGCAATGGGCAATCCACCTAACCTGCACACCTTTGGTCTATGGGAGGAAACCAGAGCACCCGGAGCAAAGCATGTAGACAATATCTACACAGACAATCATCCAAGGCTGGAATTGATTAATCCCTGTGAGGCAGCAGTGCTAACCACTGTGCTGCCCTAGGCCACTCTTTGAGTTGTAGTTATTTCAGGTTTCTTTACCAGCTGCTTAAGCCAGGTGTTTTCATTTATTCTTCATTTCAACTAAAACTAAAAGTTTTACTTCTAAAACACATAAATCATGAAATTAGATATTTATAACAATTAGCAAACAAGCCAGTGGTAATGTGAGGAGAAATTTCTTCACAGAGTGGGTTATTAAGACTTGGAATACATTACCCAGAAGGAATGATGGAATCCAATTCCATCAGAATTTTCAGAAGGGAATTGAACCTGAACAGGAGGATTAATTTGCAGGGTTATGGGGGAAAAAAAAAATTAGGGCTTGAATTAATTGGCTAGCTCTTTCAAAGAGCAGAAGAAAATGGTGATGTGGTAGTAATTTCACTGGACCAGTAATCTAGATATGTGGGCTGATGCTCTCAGGACACAGGTTCAAATCCCACCATGGCAGCTGGTGGAATTTAATTTCAATTAATAAATCCAAAATTATTAAACCAATCTCAGTGGTCGTAATCGTCAATTGTGTAAGGTTCACTAAGGGTCTTGTCTGGCCTACATGTGACCCCAGACCCAAAGCAATGCTGTTGACTCTGAAATAACCTGCCAAGTTATGTTATGGTATGATAGGGGATAGGGCCTGGGCGGCACAGTGGTTAGCACTGCTGCTTCGCAGCTCCAGGGACCTGGGTTCAATTCCCAGCTTGGGTCACTGTCTGTGTAGAATTTCCATATTCTCCTCGTGTCTGTGTGGGTTTCCTCCGGGTGCTCTGGTTTCCTCTCATAGTCCAAACATGTGTGGGTTAGGTTGATTGGCCGTGCTAAGAAAAATTTCCCTTAGTGCCTTAGATCTGTAGGTTAGAGGGATTAGTGGGTAAATATGTAGGGTTATGGGGGTAGGGCCTGGGTGGGATTGTGGTCGGTGCAGACTCGATGGGTTGAATAGCTTCTTTCTGTACTGTAGGGTTTCTATGAAGCCACTCAGTTCAAAGGTTACTAGGGATGGGCAAGAATTGCTGGGCTTGCCAATAATGCCCACATGCCTTGATGTAGAAAAGGGATGAACAGTCTCCTTTATTGTAAAATTCTATTAATCTCCTGTATTAAATAACGCAAGATGAAAACTGAGTGTGGTAGCTGTGAAGAGGGAAGAGAAATAACTGTATGAGTCAATTTTGGATGAGTGAAACATCTTCTCCCAGAATCTCCGCAGTTCAGAAAAAGGCCACTCAGCCCTTCAAATCCATACTGACATTCCAGCAGGGCACCTTACCCAGCCCCTATTTCGTGTCTTCACATATTTACCTAGCGAATCCCACTAACTTACACATCTTTGAACACTAAGAGGCAATTTAGCACAACCAATTCCACCTAAATGCACATATTTGGACTCTGGGGGGAAACCGAAGCACTCAGAAGAAACCCACGCAGACATGGAGAGAATGTGCAACTTCCACACAGACAGTTATCCAAGGCCAGAACCAAACCAGGGTCCCTGGCGTTGTGAGGCAGCCATGCTAACTGCTGTGCCACTGCATTACCGCCATTATAAATAGGTATGGTTATCACATTTCTTGCTGATAGAAGTTGAGCCAAAAGGAGAAAAGGGGAACCTGGGCTGGCACCAGGGTAATGTATATATTAATCAATCAGAATGTGTGGGAAGTTCTGATCTGAATGAGTGGGTGGGATTGATTGTGAGTGGTGTTTTAATTGAGAAAATTTCCAAGTAACTCTAATCCCGCTGATATCCAAGTGTTACTGAGACAGAACAAGGGAGTGTTCATTGAACATGTCCTCGGGAGATAGGTGGCCATTTTAAATATGCTAATGAGACTGGAAGTCTTGGATTCAACCTGCTGGATCTCAGGAAACCAGACAATTAAACTGAGGGCAGACAGTGGGAGAAGGTATCTGTCTGCACAGCACTCCCTCTGAGCCGGGAGCAGCAGGACAGTTTCCACTTTGAGGGGTTCTGATTATTCATGTGATTTCCCACAACAAAGTGGATTTGGGCAGAATTAGATTTGAATCTCGGGTGAGCCACGAAGATGTGGGGGCGTACCTGCAGGCAACTATTTCACTTACAAACCTGACTTTGATTTGAATGAGGAATCTCAGTTGAATATGGGGAAATCCCAGAGGTGCAAGTTCACTGAGTTCTTCTCAATTTCATGAAAAATGGCAAAACCCACTTCCCGTGTATATAAATAATCAAGGTACGGAATATAATGTTACATTGTTTAAGGATCCCAAACATACTGCAGAAGGGTTTTGAAGCAGTCATTTGTCCTTTATCCTTGTACATTGTGCTGCATAGTACTCAGCTAGAAGCACACTCTAATTGCTTCTTAGACAATTATGTTTTAGACCTCATTCGAGCAGTGAATGAAGTTTGAAAGGTTCCTGCTTATTCTCATTGGAAGATAAATAAACTCGATAAAAGAGCCACATGCCGGCAGTTGTTCTGAATTTCCTTTGTGCCATGAGAGCGCCTCTTAAACATTTCCAGATTTGTTGATCATTTTATGCTAATTGGATTCGAGCTCGACAGTGGAGCAGCAGGACAAGCGAAGGACAATTTGCCGACATTGATTCCAGCAGCAGGAAGTCTGTGATTTTTTTTTTGTCTGGCAATGACCAGGGTTTAGAATCTGATGTGGGCACTAACAGAGCCAGGTCAGTAAGGGAGAGCAGTATCATCAGAGCATTAAGATAAATGTGTTCAGGCCCAACTAATTAAAGCAATTTGAATTTCTCAAAAGATGCTGCGTGATAACTACTCTAGGCCACACAAGTTACTTTTTAAGTGGTTCTTTTCATATTCATCCAAACACGCAATGATGCTCATAAAGAACTGTGATCGGATACTAAAATTATAATGGTGAGTTACAATCCATGTTGCTTGGTCACTTGTGGCTGTTGTGATGTTGTGGCTACTTACAGGGTCAGGAATGTGGGTGTTGTCCCCCGAGCACAGGCAGAGTACAGCTGCTCAGACAAGCGAATCAACCACTCTATGTCTTTGATCACTAGCTAATGGAACCCAACATTTCTACAGTGGCAGCACACACTTTTCCAACGCATGTTGTTCTCTGGTGCAATGGGTCACGATGGTAAGAGCTTCAATGTTCTTTCCATATGTAATGAACTATGTTCCTAGCCAGTCAGGCTTTCTGAATCATTACACTGTCAATAAAGGATGTCTTGACTGATTGAGTTTGAAACATGTGAATGGGCTTCTTGTCATTGGTCTGAGAAGACCACTAGCTTTGGCAGACTTGAATCAGGCATTCTGCTGACGTGCCCTGAGCATCTCAGCTGATATGAAGTGAACATAGTCCACACGCTTGGCATGTCAACTTCTTGGAGGACGCTTGTGTGATAATGATGAGAGAATCTGTTTTCCTTTTGCTGATTGAAGAACAACTATCACAGGGGAGAACTCCCCTGCACTTTTTCAAAATAATGCCTCAGAATCTTTTATATCCATCTGAGAGCTGAGACAGCAGACCCTATTCTATCATTTTGATTCTAAGTGCTGGGTAGACTTGAACCTGGGAGGGTTTCAGATCTGACTTTTAGACTGGTTCTCAGGTTCCCCCATATGCACCCTGCTGCAAAAATATCAGCAATTCCAAATCACTCAGGACAAACCTGTAGGCAGGGGTAAACACGCCCAAAAACCCTACAGCTCCAATCGGCATCTCCAAGTGCGCATGCACAGGAAAAAAAATATAGAATGCTGCTCCTCTATAGAATGTCAGATCCCTCCCAGATAAAGCCTCCTCCCTGGCCTCCACAGACATTGGGCTGAGATTAGAAACAGGAGAGGAGAGGTCACCCTGTTGGGAGTCTTTTATAGACCTCCTAAAAGTTCTAGAGAGGTTGAGGAAAGGATTGCAAAGTCCATTCTTGTCAGGAGTGAAAGTAATAGGGTAATTGTTATGGGGGAATTTAACTTTACTAATATTGATTGGAATAGCTATAGCTCTAGCTCATTAGAGGGGTCAGTTTTTGTACAAAGTGTGCAGGAAGGTTTTTTGACTCAGTATGTAGATAGGCCAACTAGAGGTGAGGCTACATTGGATTTGGTGCTGGGCAATGAGCCAGACCAGGTGTTAGGCTTGGAAGTTAGTGAACATTTTGGTGATAGTGACCACAATTCGGTTACGTTCACCTTAGTGATGGATAGGGATAGGCATGAAGCTGGGGGCAGTAGTTATAGCTGGGGGAAGGGTAATTATGAGGCCATCAGGAGAGAATTAGGGTGCATAGATTGGACTAGGAAACTACAGGGACTGGGAACATCTGGAATGTGGAGCTTATTCAAGGAGCAGCTACTGCGAGTCCTTGATAAGTATGTCCCTGTCAGGCAAGGAGGAAATGGTCGAGTAAGAGAACCTTGGTGTACGAAAAAAGTTGATTTGCTGGTTAAAAGGGAAAAGGAGGCTTATGTCAGGATGAGGCTTGAAGGCTCAGTTAGTGCAATGGATAGCTATAGATTAGCCAGGAGGGAGCTAAAGAGTGAATTGAGGAGAGCTAAGAGGGGACACGAGAAGACTTTGGCTGATAGGATTAAGGAGAATCCTAAAGCTTTCTTTAGATATGTTAAGAATAGAAGATTGGTTAGGACAAGATTAGGGCCAGTCATAGACAGCAGTGGGAAGTTGTGCGTGGAGCCTGAAGAGATTGGAGAGGCACTGAATAAATATTTCTCTTCGGTATTCACGCAGGGTGATGTAAATGTAGTTATGGAGAACACTGAGGTACAGGGTAGCAAACTGGAAAGTATTGAAGTAGATAGGGAGGATGTGCTAGATATTCTCGAGGGTTTGAAGTTGGATAAGTCCCCTGGGCCGGACGGGATTTACCCTAGGATTCTCTGGGAGGCAAGAGAGGAGATTGCAGAGCCTCTGGCTCTGATCTTCAGGTCGTCGTTGGTTACGGGTGTGGTTCCGGAGGACTGGAGGATAGCGAATGTGGTCCCATTGTTCAAGAAGGGGAAGAGAGACCTTCCAGGGAATTATAGGCCGTGAGTCTTACTTCTGTTGTGGGCAAAGTATTGGAGAGAATTATTAGGGATAGGATTTATAGTTATTTAGAGAGAAATGAATTGATTGGGGATAGTCAGCATGGTTTTGTGAAGGGTAGGTCGTGCCTTACTAACCTCATTGAGTTTTTTGAAAAAGTGACCAAAGAGGTGGATGGGGGTAAGGCGGTTGATGTGGTATATATGGACTTTAGTAAGGCGTTTGATAAGGTGGCCCATGGAAGACTTCTGCAGAAAATGCAGATGTATGGGATAGAGGGTGATTTAGCTAATTGGATTAGGAATTGGCTAGCAGATAGAAGACAGAGGGTGGTGGTTGATGGGAGATATTCATCGTGGAGTTCGGTGACAAGTGGTGTACCTCAGGGGTCTGTTTTGGGGCCCCTGCTGTTTGTAATTTTTATAAATGATCTGGATGAGGGTATTAAGGGATGGATTAGTAAATTTGCGGATGACACCAAAGTCGGAGGAGTGGTAGATAGTGAAGAGGGGTGTTATAGTTTGCAGAGAGACTTGGACAAGTTGCAGAGCTGGGCCGAGAGGTGGCAAATGGAGTTTAATGTGGAAAAGTGTGAGGTAATGCACTATGGCAGGAATAATAAATGTGTAGAGTATAGGGCTAATGGTAGGATTCTTAATAGTGTTGATGAACAGAGGGATCTTGGTGTATATGTGCATAGATCCCTGAAAGTAGGCAGTCAAGTCGAGAAGGTTGTTAAGAAGGCATATGGAGTCTTAGCTTTTATTGGTAGGGGGATTGAATTTCGGAGCCGCAACGTCATATTGCAACTGTACAAAACTCTAGTGCGGCCGCACTTGGAGTATTGTGTGCAGTTCTGGTCCCCACATTATAAGAAAGATGTGGAGGCATTGGAGAGGGTACAGAGGAGGTTTACCAGGATGTTGCCTGGTATGGAGGGCAGGTCTTATGAGGAGAGGCTGAGGGATTTGAGGTTGTTTTCGTTAGAAAGGAGGAGGCTAAGAGGGGACCTGATCGAAACATATAAGATGATTAGAGGTTTAGATAGGGTGGACAGTGATAGCCTTTTTCCTAGGATGGAGAAAGCTAGCACGAGGGGACACAGCTTTAAATTAAGGGGTGATAGTTATAGGACGGATATCAGAGGTAGGTTCTTTACCCAAAGGGTGGTTCGGGAGTGGAATGCCCTGCCTGCAGCAGTTGTAGATGCGCCAAGTTTGGTGGCGTTTAAGAGGTTAGTTGATAAGTATATGGAAGAGAAGGGAATGGTTTAGTTTGGAGGGGCATTGCTTTTTATATTGGTCGGCGCAACATCGAAGGCCGAAGGGCCTGTTCTGTGCTGTAATGTTCTATGTTCTATGTTCTATTGCTCCACCCCCACAACATTGCTGACCCACTTATCCCTCCACCTTCTTCTCCCCACTGATCTCAGGCAGAGTAGCAGCAGACCTCCCTTCCCCCTCACTGATCTCAGACAGAGTGCAGCAAACTCCCCTTCCCCATTCCCTCAATGATCAGAGGCAGAGTGGCAATGGAACCCCTTTCACTCTCCTCCCCACTGATCTCAAGCAGAGAGCCATCGAAAATTTGGTGCTTACCTCCTCACCAATCCCCACTGATAGAATGCACGAATTGGACGTGTATGGAGCATGTGTATTTCATGCCAATTCCCGATTGGTGAACATGGTGGTAAAGAGGGAAGTGCCAGTAAATTTGGGCGCGCAACCCATTAAGTCTATTTAAATGCCTGTTGCACTTGATTGCAGCCATTTTTAGGCTTTGGTTAAGAGGGAACTGGCCCAGAGGTGGACATGGATTATGCTACTTGCCTCATGCCCGACTTTATCAAACTTTCATGCCTGAAAACAGGCACAATGCAATGGTAAAATTGGCCCAGAGTCTCAGTTTAATATCTCACTGAAATAATGGCACTTTTGGCACAGCAGTGCTCTTTCAGAACTGCATATCAAAATATAATCCTCTTTCTTTTATAATCAATAGCATTAGCTAAATCTGATTTGCTTTCCTTATAGTTACTTCAGTCTTTGTTGTATCCTCTAGTCAAGTTCTTGATTCATTAATAAAGAGGCATTTATCCTTTTTTTCCCTGGGTTTATTTCAACTGGAAGTGTTCCAGCAATCTCCTGCTGTAATTCTGACATGCATCCAGTATTGCAGTTTAGAGGAAAGGTGAGACCCAACACACATGAGGTTCTGACCCAGCCAGCAAATCTTGAGAAGCCGTGTAAAGGCCACAGTAAAGGCCACAATAACACTAAAATGGGCATGCTGGGTGGAAAATTGCTGGTTTTCTGGAGCAGAAAAGACCCAGTGTAATACTAGAGGCTCCCAGTGAAACGAGGCACAACGGCCTTCAGAAAAGTGGAAAGGCATCTCACAATCAATAGATTCAGTCTAGGCGGGTTGTCTGGATATCTAAAATTGAGATGTTTCGTATATGAAAAACCAGTTGGAGTTAAAAGAACTCACTCCATTTTCTCATCCAGCTTCCGCTTAAATACATCAACACTATTCACCTCAATCACTTCAAGTGGTCATAGATTCCACATTTCCAATTCTATCTTGATGAAAAAATGTGTCCTGAATCCTTATTGGATTTATCAGAGACTGTCTTATATTAATGGCCCCTTGTTTTAAATTTCCTCACAGTTTCTGTTTTTGATAAAGTCTAGCAGATGATTAATGGCACCAACATCAATGTCATGGATCAATATCTCACCCCTTTAAACCCATATGAATCCACTCCCCAAATATACAGATTGTGGGGAGAACTTGAAAAGATCCTATCCATTAATATGACTTCATCCCAACAAGTCAGGAATGTGATGGAATATTCTCCACTTGCCTGGGTGAATGCAACTTCAGTGACACTCAAGAAGCTTGACACCATCCAGTACTACTTGATTAGCAGCCCATCCATCACCTTAAACATTTATTCCCTCATTGGCACACAGAGGGCATGACGTTTACCATCTACAAAATACACTGCACGAACTCATCAAGGCTCCTTCTGAACCCACGATTTTAACCCACCTAAAAGGACAAGGACAGCAGGTACGTGGAACACCCTCCAAACCACATACTCCACCCTGACTTGGAAATACATCACTGCTCCGTCACTGTTGTTGAGTCAAATTCCTGGAACTCCCTGCCTAACAGCACTAGGGGTGTATCTACATGACATGAACAGAAGTGGTTCAAGAAGGCAGCTCACCATTATTTTGTCAAGAGCAATTAGGGAAGGGCGATAAAAGTGCTGGCTTAGCCAGCAACACCCACAGCCCGTGAATGAATTTTAAAAACTTGTGTGGCCCCAACAGCAGGAGATGAATATCACTATGAGACCTTTACCAGAGAGGTACCAATCAGCTTCTTAAAGAGGTGCCATTGCTGCCTTGACAAATTGGATGGGTCTGCAATGCACACCAGCTTAGGTGTCCTACAAACTTGTGTCTTGCCCAAAACAACTTGAACTTAGATATTCCTGGAAAAGTGGAGATTGTTTTCAAGACTGAAATGCATTGGAGAAGACCATCTGAAAGGTTGTCACTTGGAAGGTTTCTCAGTGACCGATACAACAAACGTCAGATTGTAACTCATCACTCAGACCTTCTTTCTGTTTCATATAGTCTAACTTCATCATCAACACCCTATCTCCTTTTCCAATAATTTCACATAAGAGGCTATAGTGTAAAAGCTGTGTTGCTTGGTGATGGGAAATGACTTGTAGTCCATTAACTACTCATGACACTCTCTGCCCATTATATAACACAGTCCTTGCTACAGAAATTTCAAGTTACAAATTTACATATCCGCCAAATCAGAACAATTTGTTTAGTGTGCAGCAGGGCGATATCACTGCATCTGATTTGGAGAAAAAAACATTTTTCTTTTCGCCCTTACATTCAGAATGCAATCATTTTGACTCATTTAACATCCAAAAAGATTTGGGGAATTTATCAGTCAGAATCAGTCAAAATTTATTTTGATAATCTCTCGCAAAAGTCACACAAAAGTATTTAAATTCTGCAGATCCCTGTCCCAAACAATGACCTGAACTGAATGACAGGGACTGGAGTGAGGACAGGGGAGTACAGTAACTGGCCTCAGCATAATGGCAGCATTCAACATCAATGAATCCAAAAAATGTTGAAGTTAATGAGAATCATAAGGAGAACCATCCAGTGACTGGCATGAAGAAGGATAGTTTTGATTTTCAGAGGCCAATTTTTACAGCTCCAAGACATCAGTCTGGAGTTCCTTAGTAAAATATCTTTGATGAAGCTATGTTCATCAAAAACCATTTTGCTGTCATAAGGACAGGATTTGTGCTGAATGATGATGATTCCACGTTGCTCAGTTCTACTCGCAATCCCCTGATAATGAAAACAGCTGACAGCAGAAAGTGACAAACATCCCGATTTGGGTTGACGAGTGACAGATAACATTCACACCACAATCAAATAATAACCTCCGCCGGGCAAGTGAAAGCCCAGCTAGGTCACGTGACCTTCAGTGGCACCATCATTGCTGAGACTCCATTAGCATCTTGGGTATGTTATGGTTCAGGTGAGAAACTCCAAAGTGTTCTATGAAGCCCGCCTGGATTATAGGTTTTGTACCTTGAATTTGGTTAGGATAAGCATGATATATTTTCAAATAGCCCACGAGGGAGCTTCTATCGAACAAAGTTTTTTTAAGAAATAATCAACATGTATAGCAGGAAAATTAACAAGAACTTTTATCAATTACAGACATGAAGCTAAACAACCACTACAGTGTATAAAGTGTATACAGTGTAACCCTTAACAAAGGTATCTAATGTGTTCCAATCAAACTAAAACTGTTTCCACATACAAAATCCTTAAAACAGGTTCAATGCAGCAAAGTCTACTGCTCATCTGATAATGGAATTTGAGTCCTTTGATTGATTCTCTGGATTCACTCTGAGCAGTTTGAGGAGAAAACAGCTTCCCAAAACACCAGAGAGACTTTGGTCCAGCCCTCAACAACAGCTGATGTTCATCCTCCAGGAAAACAATCTTGTTTTCAGCTAGGCAACAGAATTTTCAAAACAGCAGGGAGAGAGGGAAAACATCTCTTTTTCGCTTGCTGTCCCTTCTAAAACTAAACTCAAACCTGCAGCTCCAAAACTGAAAATGAAGAGAAAAAAATTCTAAAAACACATGACTATCCTTCTAACAATGCAGGATCATAAAACTAATTCCAGAGTAAACACAAACAACCCTATTTAAGCGACATAAGTAGTAAGAAAAGAGCATTTCCAGTAAGCCAGCAACGATGACATCACTTACTATGAAGTAAGAAACTACTATGGCTGTGAGAGCTGCAAAAATTATGATTTTTAAAATAAAACTTCTTAAAGCTACACTAGTGTTACAGGTGGGCACTGAACTGGGCTAACAATTATCAATGTATTAGAAAGACAGAAGCTGAGGGCTGTGTAGGATTTATTTATATAAGTGTCACATGTAGGCTTACATTAATACCGCAATGAAGTTACTGTGAAAATCCCCTAGCCGCCACACTCCAACACCTGTACAGGTACATCGAGTATCACCAATGCATCTAACTAGTTGTCTTTCGGACTATGGGAGAAAATGGAGTTCCCGGAGGAAACCCACACAGACATAGGGAGAACATGCTGACTTCACACAGACAGTGACCCAAGCTGGGAATTGAACCCGGGTCCCTGGCTCTGTGAAGTAGCAATACTAACCACTGTGCCACTGTGTTGTCTAATGTGATGGTAAGTGCCTCATTTCCTGAACCCTCCGAGTTTCACCTCCATTAACAAGGCAATAATCGGAAATTGTTTTTATTCATTTACCAGTTGTGGACATCATGTTTATTGCCTATCCCTACTAGCCCTTGAAAAGGTGGTTGTGAGCTGCCTTCTTGAACATTGCAGTCCCTGTAATGTAAGTGCACCCGCAGTGCTGTCAGGGAGACAGTTCCAGAACAGTGAAGGAACAGCAATACATTTCCAAATCAGGATGGTGAGTGACTTGGAGGGGACCCTCCAGAGAGTGATGTTCCCATCCATCTGCTGTCCTTGTCCTTCTACATCAGCAGTCTCCAAATTCCAATCTGGATGCGGCCCGCTGAGAGCTATAGCTTGGAAATTCCTGTTCTAGTTGATCATGGTTTGGAAGGGGCTGCATGAGGAATCTTGGTGAGTTCCTGCAATGCATTTTGTCGATGGATTATGATAAATAATCACGCAGTTGAATTTGGATGATGTTCAAACAATACTCCAAAAACATGACACCATCTAGGAGTTTGTTTGCTCAGCATCCCTACCACTGGATTCAATATCCAACCAATTCACCAACACACCATGGCTGTCCTAAAAAATGATCCCAATGGTGACAACTCAGAGTTACTATCTCTATCTCATGTATCATCTACCATAGAGAATGCCAAGAGCAGGAATGTCATGAAAACAATATAACCTCCAGGTTTTCCTCCAGGTCTCAAGCCAGCCTGATTTGGGTAGTAATTGTCACACTCCTTTATCATAGCTGGGCTAACATCCTGGAATTCCCTGGGGTACCTTTGCAGAAGTACAATCATCACCAACACAGCAGGAGTTTGATGAGAAGGTTCATTATAGAGAAAATGTGGATAGACAATAAATTTTGCCAGCGTTGCACATGTCTGGAGAACAGATTGAAAACTTTGGAAGAGCATTTACACTCTTGTTGCTCCTCAAGAGATTGTGGTCACTGTTTTACTATTGATATGGTATGCCTCATGTAAGGAGAGTGCTCACTGTGCCTTTACCAGAATTAATAACATGGAATATATGTCAGATAGGTATCTCGAGGTAAAACTGGGGTCATTAGCATCCAGTATGAGGTCCCTTACGTGTACAAGATGGTGCCCAGAACATAGAACATAGAACATAGAACATTACAGCACAGAACAGGCCCTTCGGCCTTCGATGTTGCGCCGACCAATTATGAAAAAAAAACAATGACCCTCCAAACTAAACCATTCCCTTCTCTTCCATAAACTTATCAACTAACCTCTTAAACGCCACCAAACTTGGCGCATCTACAACTGCTGCAGGCAGGGCATTCCACTCCCGAACCACCCTTTGGGTAAAGAACCTACCTCTGATATCCGTCCTATAACTATCACCCCTTAATTTAAAGCTGTGTCCCCTCGTGCTAGCTTTCTCCATCCTAGGAAAAAGGCTATCACTGTCCACCCTATCTAAACCTCTAATCATCTTATATGTTTCGATAAGGTCCCCTCTTAGCCGCCTCCTTTCTAACGAAAACAACCTCAAATCCCTCAGCCTCTCTTCATAAGACCTGCCCTCCATACCAGGCAACATCCTGGTAAACCTCCTCTGTACCCTCTCCAATGCCTCCACATCTTTCTTATAATGTGGGGACCAGAACTGCACACAATACTCCAAGTGCGGCCGCACTAGAGTTTTGTACAGTTGCAACATGACGTTGCGGCTCCGAAATTCAATCCCCCTACCAATAAAAGCTAAGACTCCGTATGCCTTCTTGACAACCTTATCGACTTGACTGCCTACTTTTAGGGATCTATGCACATATACACCAAGATCCCTCTGTTCATCAACACTATTAAGAATCCTACCATTAGCCCTATACTCTACACATTTATTATTCCTGCCAAAGTGCATTACCTCACACTTTTCCACATTAAACTCCATTTGCCACCTCTCAGCCCAGCTCTGCAACTTGTCCAAGAACAAGACACATCAAAAGGGAATGTGTCATCTACTAGGTTTGTGAAATAGCATGCTTGCACTAATGGATAATATTGGAATAGTTTAGGTTAGGGGGTCATTAGATTGGTTCCACTGGTCGGTACAACATCGAGGGCTGAAGGGCCTGTGCTGCGCTGTAATGTTCTATGTGCATCGACAGTAGGCAAGAATGGGCAGATCGTGGCATCAGCGCTGCCATTTTGGAACTCTACTCTTCAGCTTTTCCTCTCTCAAACTTGCAGATTTGAACATGTTTTCACCTCTCCCCCCCACAAAAAAAATCACATTTTACTTCAGTCATTAATGATTTCATGGTCACTATTAATGAGACTCATTTTTAATACCAGATTTTACATTAATTGAATTTAAATTCCTCCAGTTGCCACAGTGGGATTTCAACCAATGTCCTCCACACCATTAGCCTGCCAGCCTAATTATTCCTGCACTAACGCTCATTATCTGAGTCCTCTCAGTAGAATTATTGTGTGGCCTTGCCCTCAGGTGAGCCATTCTATCGTCACCCATTGGCCTTGGCTACAGGTCACCCTTGCTTAGTGCCATAGGTAGATTCTTTCTGATTGTATCACAGCTTGGTACGGTTCCTGCACTGCCTAAAATCACAAGAAACTACAAAAGGTTGTGAATGTAACCCAATCCATCACGCAAACCAGCCTCCCTTCCATTGACTCTGTCTACACTTCCCACTGCCTCAGAAAAGCAGCCAACATAATTAAGAATCCCACACACCCGGACATTCTCTCTTCTACCTTCTTCCGTTGGGAAAAAGGTACACAAGTCTAAGGTCACGCACCAGCTGACCAAGAACAGCTTCTTCCCTGCTGCAGTCAGACTTTTGATTGGTCATTAATTTGATCTTTCTCGATACCCTAGCTATGACTGTAACATTACATTTTGCTCTCTCTCGTTTCCTTATTTATAAACAGTATGTTTTGTCTGCATAGCGTGTAAGAAACAATACTTTTCACTGTATGTTAATATATGTGACAATAATAAATCAAATCAAATCAAAAATCCTGCCCCATTCATTCTCTTGGATTGTGCACAGTGTCAGAATCTGAGCTAATGGCTTCAATAGTGAAGTTGAGTGACAATGGGCAGGATTATGGCCTTGCTCATCCCCAAACTGTAAAATCCCACCAGAGGTCAACAAACCTTCTCATGTTCTGCCCCTCATCTGCTCCAATCCCCTGGACGGGCTGAGTGGTAAAATTCCAGCCAATGACTCTTCATTATCACTTCTTGCTCTTCCTTTACTGCACAGATTGGGATATATGTATGCTTACACCATCAGCACTTGCAGCAGAGGCTTTGGGATGAGAGAGAATTGACTGAGAGGAGGATTTTGGATATGCATTTACCCTTTTCTTCAGTGGCTGCAGACCTGCCAATGACCATGGGCTCAGCAATTGGGTCTTTTAACAATGTCTAGCACCATCTCCTCTATGGGGAAGGGGGTGTGCAGGTGGGGTCTCCTCTTCTGGATAGTTCCTGCTGTCCCTGATTATGGGCCATCTTTTGCTGCGACAGAAAGGAAAAGGCTTAGGTGAATGCTGTCGAATCTGTTTGAAATGATGTAGCTCTCATGGTAGAATAGCTGGCAGTGTTTGCAAGTTGGGAGATATGAGCTTAAGGCTTGCAACAATGCTATGTTTGTGAGGGCACAGTGAAGCTATGAATGTTTGGTGTGAATTGTGATTGATAGAGACTGCCGGTAGGGAAGTAATCAATGACAAAGTTATCAATGACTTGGAAGAAGGGGTTGAACGCTGGGTTAGTAAATTTGCTGATGAAACCAAGATTGGTGGAGTAGTGGATGAGGTGGAAGGCTATGTAGGCTGCAAATGGATAATGCAAAACTGGACCAAAAAGTGGCAGATGGAGTTTAACGCTGATAAGTGTGAGGTGATTCATTTTGATAGGACAAACTTGAACATGGATTATAGGGGCAACGGCAGGGTTCTGAAGAATGTGGAGGAACAGAGAGATCTTGGGGTTCATATCCACAGATCTCTGAAGGTTGCCACTCAAGTGGATAGAGCCATGAAGAAGGCTTATAGTGTGTTAGCGTTTATTAACAGGGGGTTTGAGTTTAACAGCTGTGGGGTTATGCTGTAACTACACCAGAATTGGTGAGACCACATTTGGAATATTGTGTTCAGTTCTGGTCACCTCCCTCGAAGAAGGATGTGGAAGCATTGGAGAGAGTGAGAGGAGATTTACCAGGATGCTGTCTTGTTTGGAGAGTAGGTTTTATGAGGAAAGGTTGAGGGAGCTGGAGCTTTTCTCTTTAGAGCAGAGGAGGATGAGAGGAGACTTAATAGAGGTTTATAAGATGATGAGGAGGATAGATAGAATGGACATGCAGAGACTATTTCCTCGGATAGATGTAGCTGTTACTAGGGGACATAACTATAAGCTTCATATGGGAGATATAGGAGGGGTGTCTGAGGTAGATTCTTTATGCAGAGAGGGGTTGGCTGTGGAATGCACTGCCTGTTGTGATAGTGGAGTCGGAGACTTTAGGAACTTTCAAGCGGTTATTGGATAGGCACATGGACACACCAGAAGGATAAGGAGTGGGATTGCTTGATCTTGGGTTTGGACATAGCTCAGCACAACATCGAGGACCGAAGGGCCTGTACTGAGCAGTACTGTTCTATGTTCTAAGTAATAGGGGGTGCCATGAATTGAGCAGGGGCTGAAGTAATGTTGTAGTTGGTGGAATATGTCATTTGAAGATGCATTCACTGATCACAATCATTCATGTGAAGTCATTGGACTTTTTTTACGGCACTGGATCCATGCTCTTGGACCTACATTCACCCACCTCTTGCCACTGCCTTCTCAGCATTTGTCTGTAGGGTCTTTTGCCCCTCTGCAGGTACAATCAACCATCTAATTCAGCATCTGACCAGCTCTGTCTCTTGGCCAGTCATTTTTTATTCTTTCCTAAGTCAAATTCGCTTACAGAACTCCTGGCATCTCTTTCAACCATTTCTCCTTTTAGAAGGTGCAGGCTGGCTTTGTACCATGGTAGACACTGTTGATAGTGAGCATCCTATTGACGAATACAGGGAGAAGTGATTGCACACACCACTCACAGTCATGAGCAGACAGCATGATGTTGACCTGCCACCACAAGTGCATGGGGTGTGGGTTAATCAGGTGACTGTTTCTGGGGGCTGACCAAATTCACCCCCAAAATATCCAACCAAGCCTGAGGGAAAATTGAGTGAAGTGATGAACTGAGCAAGTGCTGAAGATTTATAGCTGCCGTTCGAACCTTGAACTTAGGTTAGGCCCATATCAGTAGGATAACCCCCATCCTCTGTACGAAACATAGATACCCTGGCTGCAGTGCACTAGACAAGAAACCTGGGATGGGATTATCTGGTCCTTCTGCTGGAAGGATATTCTTGTCTCTCTGAAACCCCAACCATTGTCCCCTCTGCACCCCCCCTCCCCCTCCACCCACCACTACCCCCACCTCCCTCCACTCCCCGCAACGGGTTCTTTGGTGGTAGGATGGATGAGTCACACATAATACTGTTGATATCCAAGTACATGGGGTGTGGCAGTGGGGGGGGGGGGGGGGGGGTGTGGTGGTGGGGGATCCCACCTTATTTGCACATAAGAAACAAACTGTACCCCTGATCACTTTGCTTTTCTGCAGTGTTTCCTAGACTCAGGCACTGCTCTTGGCACCATAACATGTTATAAGCAGCAGCAAATCCTGCAGTGGCCTTGATTTCTCTTGGAATTTGGTCTGAAAATGAAGGTCAGTTTCAGACAGACTGAACAAAACAGGCGTATAATAACCATATGCTTTATTACTAATGGAATTAAATGTCAGGTGGTGAGAATTCAACATGGTCCAGCCTGATTTTAATGACACAACATCTTACCACAAGAAGCAGGGTAAATTTAATTATCCCATGTAAGCCACTCAGATTAATTTACAACCAGCTGCAAATTACAGGGCTGTTCACAGTCGAAGGAAATGTGAGTGCAATTGATTACGAAAGACCACTCTAAGCCGTACTTTCAAATTTCAATAACCAGTGCTTATTACTGGTACAACATTATTGTTTTATTAATATTACTAATGCAAAGTTTATTGTCTTTATAATTATTCTCTTCATCACAAAAAAAGTGACCTGATGTGGTCTCGCTAAATGTGACCACCTCATTTCAGATGATCATCAGCCGTTGGTGAGTTATGTGAGAATTCAGGTTGGGTTTGAACATGTCCCGTAGCGCACTGCGAGTGAAGCTCTGCCAATGTTGCTGCCTCACATCAAGACAGCCAGGCACCGTCCCATCAAATTAAATCACACACATATTGGGAGGAGTTTTACCGGCTTGCATTGCCCGTCGATGGGCATAGTGAGCCAGTAAGACCACGCAAGAGCCAAGAAATCAGCATCATGCCCGATTTCTCATCTCTCGCCATCTTACTAGAACCGTGAGGTCAGTCTCTCGCTCACTTCCAGCACCTCCCACCTACTTACCGCAACCTAAGGGCCTCCGTAGTGGGTATGTTGTCAAACAGTATTCTGAGAGACAGGATCTACAGGCATTTAAAGAGGCAAGGACTGATTAGAAACAGTCAGCATGGCTTTGTGAGTGGAAAATCATGTCTCACAAATTTGATTGGCTTTTTTGAAGGGGTAACCAAAAAGGTAGATGAGGCAGTGCAGTTGATGTTGTCTACATGGACTTTAGCAAGGCATTTGACAAGGTATCGCAACATGTCAGTGACTATCACTGTTTGCTATGCAGTTACAGGGATCTGGGTCGGATCTCTGGCTTGGTCAGTGTCTGTGGGAGTTTGCACGTTCTCCCCGTGCTTGCATAGGTTTTGTCTGGATGCTCCAGTTTCCTCCCACACCTCAAAAACGTGCTTTCAAGCTGATTGGTGTCAATAAATTGTCCCTAAGTTGGATCTTCCTTAATCTGGCACATATATAATTCTCTAAATTTGCACCCCTTTATTGTGGAGTCCATGAGATGTAGACAAAGGTCATAGGTAGAAGAAGGACTTGAATAAGGCACTCACTGAGTGTTAAAATGGGTGGCACGGGCTTGTAGGGCCAAAGGACCTGTTTCCTATGCTGTGTTGTTCTTTGTATGTTGTTGCATAGGGTTAAAGCCCACAGGATCCAAGGTGAGGTAGCCAAATGGCCATAAAATTGGCTTGATGACAGAAGCCAGAGAGTGGTTGTAGGGGGTTGTTATTCAAACTGGATGTTTGTGACCAACAGTGTGCTTCAGGGATCTGCGCTGAGCCCATTTGCCATTTATATTAATGACTTGGATGAGAATTTATGAGGCATGGTTAGTAAGTTTGCAGATGACACCAAGATTAGTGGCATAGTGACAGTGAAGAAGGTTATCTAGGATTGCAATGGGATCTTGATCAATTGTGCCAGTGGGCTGACGAATGGCAGGTACAGGTTAACTTAGATATAGTATGCTAGCTTTTATAGGAAGGGATAAAGAGTACAAGAGCTGGCCTTTAATGTTGCAGTTGTATAAAACGTTGGTTAGACCTCATTTGGAATACCGCATCCAGTTCTGGTCACCTTACTACCGGAAGGACGTGGAGACTCTGGAGAGATTGCAGAAGAGGTTTACCAGGATGCTGCCTAGTATGGAAGGTATGAGTTACGAGGAGAGGTTAGGCAAGTTGGGGCTGTTTTCCTTAGAAAGACATAGTCTTAGGAGGAGATTTAATAGAGGTGTACAAGATTATGAGGGGTATAGATAGAGTAAACAGGGTTAAGCTTTTTCCTAAGATGGACTCAAATAGCACAAGAAGTCATGGGCTTAGGGTAAGGAGGGGAAGGTATAATTTGGATGCTAGAGGGAGTTTTTTCACACAGAGGGTGGTGGGGGTATGGAATGCGCTGCCAAGTAAAGTGGTGGAGGCAGGCACTCTGTAATTATTTAAGAGATACTTAGATGGGCACATGAACAGAATGGGAATGGAGGGATATAGAAAACTGATTTAAAATAGGGATCATGAGCCTTGGGAGTTCCCTGGGAAGTGTGTAAATTGTTGATGATATTGATGTATTTGTTTTTATCCTACAGGTACTTCGGTCCGCCTTGTTGTCTAACAAGGGGCATACACGTGACGGGTCGTGAGAGGGCTGCTCTTGGATTTTTCAAGACTATCCTAATGCTTCACGTCGTTAGTGTACGCTTGACCTGGACCATTTGATAGACAACACGACAGCTCAGTGACTATCGCTGTGCTGTGCAGATACATGGATTTGAACCCGTGTCTGTGGGAGTTTGTGCATTCTCCCTGTGCTTACGTGGGTTTTCTCCGGGTGCTCCGGTTTCCTCCCACATCCCAAAGATGTGCTCTTAGGCTGATTGGCAGAACAAATTCTCTCTTAATTGTCTCAAATTTGGTTCTAATGCATAGATCTATAAACATAGACAAGGATGACAGGGATCATGGGTAGAAGTGGGAACATCAAGGTGGTGGCGTGGGCTTATTAGGCCAAAGGACCTGTTTTCCCTGCTGTTTTGTTCTTTGTTCTTTCTTCTAGATAAATGCATACATTTTGATAGATTGAATAGGGGCAAGACCTACTCAGTAGGCATTGGGGAGAGTTATAACACAAAGGGATCTAAGAGTAGGGGGTCATAGGTCCTTGAATGTGGAATCACAGGTGGACAGAATGGTGAAGAAGGCATTCAGCATGTTTGGTTTCTTTGATAAGAATATTTAATACAGGATTGAGACAACTTATTGAAGTTGTACAAGACATTGGTAAGGCCACATGTAATGTGACACACTGAGTACAGTTCTGGTCACCCTATTATAGAAAGGATATTATTAAACTAGAAAGAGTGCAGAAAAGATTTACCAGGATGCTACTGGGACTTGATAGTTTGGGTTACAAGGAGAGGCTGGATAGACAGGGATTTTTTTCCCTGGATTATAGGAGGCTTGGAGTCATCTTATAGAGGTTTATAAAATAATGAAGAACTTAAATCAGTCCCAGTAATGAGAGTGCACTGTAAATTGATAGGGTGCCATGGCTCACTAAGATCAAAGATACCATTGAACATCCCATGGCTGGGATATTTCACCCTTCATTTACTTGATCAGCTACATCAACAGGGAAGGATTCCAACTTCCTCAATGTCCAACTCATTTTTAACAAGCGGTGACAATATCTGTCTTCCTGGCAGTGCCATTTGAAAAAGCGTTTACCATCATGTTGCAAAACAATCATCCTGATAAAGATATTGGCGTGCTAGCAGGAATGTTCAACCCCAGCTTTTAGAGCACAATTAGGATTGAATCATTAATATTTCATTCAAGTGTAAGTGGGGTGTGAAGGGACAATTGACAGTGAAGACTTGGGAGAGTAAAGGTCCCCACTGGACCCTTTGGGAATCAGTAATGAGTTATTGAACTAATTCAGTGTAATGACTGGGAAGTGATTGTAAATCCAACAATGAAGAATGATTCCTCTTACCTTGTGAACTATGATGTTGCATTACCCATGGCATTTTAAAAGTACTTTGTTGACTGTAGATTTGAGATTTCACCGGTCCACCTGGGGCCATGATTGGTGCTAAACAGATATAAGTCTTTTGTTTTGTCATTCTTATTTAAAGATTTTGTGTCAATGTGTTGATATGTTATTCAGAACTTTGCCTCAGAGACCCAATGGTTGGGTTCAAGCTTCCTTCTTGGACTTTGAAGAATCTAGACTGACAATTCACTGTAGTAGAACACTGCATTGTTAGAGGTGCCGTTTTTCAGATGAGGTGTTAAACTCTCGCTGCACCTGCTTGCTGGGTGAATCATAGATCCTATGGTGTTATTCCAAAGGAGACCTGGAGAGTTGTCCCCTTGTCCTGGTCAATATTTATCAATGAACCAAAGGATCCTCACAATGCGTAAGTTGGCCGTTCAGCTCATTGAGTCTGCACCATCTCTCAAAGACATCTTACTTAAGCACATCCCTCTCCATCCTATCCCTGTAACCTCGCGCATTTACCCTGGTAAATCCATCTCACTTACACATCTTGGGAGATTAAGGGGCGGCACTGTGGCACAATGACTAGCACTGCTGCCTCACAGTGCCAAGGATCTCGGTTTGATTCCCAGCCTGGTCACTGTCTGTGGGAAGTTTGCACATTCTCCCCGTATCTGTGTGGGTTTCCTCCAGGGGCTCTGGTTTTCTCCCACAGTCCAATGATGTGCGAGTTAGGTGGATTGGCCACACTAAATTGCCCCTTAATGTCAGGGAGACTAACTAAGGTAAACGGCAGGTAATTCAAACAATCATGTCTGCACCATCTCTCCAAAATGCCATCCTACCCAATCCCTCTCCTCTGCCTTATTCTGATAACCCCCTGCGTTTAGCTTGACCAATCCACTTAATCTATACTACTTTGGACACTAAGGGACAATTTAGTATGGCTATTTAACCTAACCAAAACTTCCCTGGACTGTGGGAGGAAACCCAGAGCAAATCCATGCAGACAATGGGAGAATGTGCAAACTTCACAGGTACCCAAGGCTGGAATCTGAACCTGTAACCCCATAGGGGGTTACAGGGATAGGACCTGAGTGGAATTGGGGTCAGTGCAGACTTGATGGGCCAAATGGCCTCCTTCTGCACTATAGGGTTCTATGATTCTAAGAGGCAATTTCGCACGGCCAGTTCACCTAATCTGCACATCTTTGGACTGTGGGAGGAAACCAGAGCATTCAGAGGAAGCAGACATAAAGAGATCAAGTAAACTCCACACAGTTATCTAAGACTAGGATCACATCCAGTTCCCAGCCACAGTGATGCAGCAATGCTAACCGCTGTGACACTGTGGCTGCAATCTCTTTCAGTTGATTTGGTCTGTGCGTATGTGTGCTGAGATTATTTGATGGATATGCATCTGGATGTTTTATAAAGTGGTTTCAGCGGTAGGGAGAATGATGAGACTATTAGCACTTGGCGTTCTGATGGAGTAAAATGAATAGTATCTTCTGGTATCCCCGTGAGGTGATTAAACATTATTCTGGGAGATATATTCTGGTATAGGGCAGCTTGTTGGCACAGTTTACGTTTCTGCCTCACAGAGCCAAGGACGCAGGTTCAGATTCCAGCCTTGGGTACCTGTGAAGTTTGCACATTCTCCCAGTGTCTGCATGGATTTGCTCTGGGTTTCCTCCCACAGTCCAGGGAAGTTTTGGTTAGGTTAAATAGCCATACTAAATTGTCCCTTAGTGTCCAAAGTAGTATAGATTAAGTGGATTGGTCAAGCTAAACGCAGGGGGTTATCAGAATAAGGCAGAGGAGAGGGATTGGGTAGGATGGTCTTTCGGAGAGATGGTGCAGACATGATTGTTTGAATTTCAGCGCTGTTGGGATTCTCTGTTCTATGGTTCTGTATGACCAGGGAGAAGAACAGGTTTTGCTTTTGGTAGTGGATTTCTCCCCAAAAACTGAGAAAAATGCTTGGAAATGGTCACTCGAAATTACCAATAAGCAAAATGGGGATCCAAAAACTCAATGGATATTGAGAATGGATATGGACTATTTGCTAAAAATACTGTAATTCCGTGACAAATGCAATAGGTATAGGTAGGCAGGAGGAATTTCGTTCTCTGTTTTTGAACTATAAGCCATCTGTCAACTGAATGGTATTTAGTGAATAGCGTTTTAGTAAAGCAAAACAGTGAATAATAAAGCAAAAGTTTCAAAATTTTGTTGGGTGATTCTTTCTGCTACTAACTAGAGGTTCAAAACCGCTTTTAAATGTTATTGATCTCCAAGGAGCTTGGATGCGATTTTCCTGGCCCACTGCTTTGCTGGAATAGCGCAGCTAGTCGGGAATGTCAGCAAGGGGCCTGTAGCAGGGGTCACGACCAGCATCCAGCTGATTGTGACTTTCCAAGTCCTCTTTCACATCGTAATCAGACTCACATCCATGCTAAGAAATTGCCCCTTAGTGTCCAGCGTAGCCGAGGTTAGAGGGTTTAGTGGGTTTAATATGTAGGGATATGGGGGTATGGCCTGGGTGGGATTGTGGTTGGTGCAGACTCGAAGGGCCTCTTTCTGCACTGTAGTGCTCGATGATCTATGATCTATGAAGGCTGGAATCTGAACCCATGTCCTTGGCTCTGTGAGGCAGAAATGTAAATTGTGCCAACAAGCCACCCTATGCCAGAACAAATCTCCCAGAATGATGTTTAATTGTAATCACCAGGAGTCAGCATGAGCCTGATTACAGTTTGGAAATCTCAATTTCCCAAGCCCGGAATGGTATCTTCAGACTTGCTAATGTTTCCCCACCCCAGCAGAGAGAAGTTCCCATCAGATGTGATCACCCACTAGTGGGGACATGGGCACTGAGGCCCCTAAGGGAGGTTGGGGGCAGGAGGGTGTCCCTTGGGCACTGCCAGCCAAGCACTGCCAGCCTGGCACCCTGGCAGCGCTAGTCTGACACCATCCACAGGACATCCTGGCACTGCCCACTGGGTATCAGGTAGTGTCAAGGGGCAGGGCTTGAGGGGGTGAAGTCTGGTGGGGACAGGACTGATTGAGGGTAACCCACTGTGCACTTAGCATTAGGGATTGGTGGGGTTGGGAGGAGGAGGGTGATCAGGGCTAGCCATGGAGACATGTCAGGTCTGGCCATTTGCGGGGAGGGGCTGTTGGGCTGGCCATAGGGGCTGGCAATCAGGGATGGTCCCTGGGAGGCAAGGGGTTGTGGTCAAGGAAGCCAGTGATTGGGAGGTGGTGGGGGTGCAGGGTGGTGTCATGGAGGCCAGCAATCGGGTGGTGGTTGTCACGGAGACCATCAATCGGGTTGGGGAGGACACCATGGAAGTTGGCAACCGGGAGACCGGTGATGTGGCAGGCAGAGTGAATGTGTCTATAAACATAGACAGAGATCGCGGGTAGAGGTGGGAACATCGGGGTGGCGGCGTGGGCTCGTTGGGCCGAAGGGCCTGTTTCCTGTGCTGTTTTGCTCTTTGTTGTTGAACTGCTTGATGCATGGCCAGCTCAGAGCACTGGCCTGTCGGGTGGGATTAGGACCCTCCGCCCGACCTCCCTTTACCAGTAAGAATTCCCCTGCGGAACTCTGTGTATCACAGAGTGCCAGAAATCCATCCCAATAGGGCACCCAAAAAATAGGTGGGAAATTTTCCCACTTTCCCACCCATTGGGCACTTTGATTTTTGGGGGAAGATTGTGACTAATTGATTATGGGGTTGAGAGTGGCATTTAACTATCTTCTTTCATTCATTTACACTCAGTAC
Source organism: Sphyrna mokarran (assembly GCA_024679065.1). NCBI lineage: Eukaryota > Metazoa > Chordata > Chondrichthyes > Carcharhiniformes > Carcharhinidae > Sphyrna > Sphyrna mokarran. The sequence goes on along the minus strand of JAGIQG010000013.1, from coordinate 72,178,234 downwards.
TCCCTTCCATTGCAGCTCAATTCCGTTGTATGAATGTACATCACTACTTAAAGTTTGTCACTTTGGCTGAGGAAAGAAGTTAGCCAGAGAGAGGGCATTGCATTATAGCATTTCAGGAAAACACTGACATCATGACAAAAGAATAATAATTATTAACATCAAACCTGCCTGCACTGTAAAACAAATAAACCTTTGCAAGGACCTTTCCTTTGGCTTGGATTCACTCCATTAATGAAAAATTAATAAAACATGATGAATATATGGGAGTTTAATCTGATGCTATTTTCAACAAGATGAACGATAAAAAGCAGCAGTTGGAGACAAGAGTGCTGAAATTATTTTAATTATTTACTCTGTTTGTGAAAAAAAAAAGCCAGAATAAATCAGAAAATATATATTGATGGGATAAGAAGAGGATATTTATGTGGATCAGAAAGATTGGCATGGTCCAATGGGACCAAATAGTCAATCTCTGTTTATATAACTAATTTGTAATAATTGTGACCAGAGAATAAGAATTTAATTGTGATGGAGAAAAGATGTGTCTTTGTATTGGGAGAATGAATTTGTCTCCGCTATCTCTTTGTTTATACTGTACTTAATGAGTGGAATCTACTCAGCAGCAGGGAAGCCTGAGACCCAACCAGAGGCCAACTGAGATCCCTAAGTAGTCAATTAATGATCAAGTAAGGTCACCCTCCTGCCAATGCTGGTACTCTGCCAATAGTGGGCAGGTCCTTCACTGCCAAGGGAGTTACCCTACAGATCCTGTAGGGTGAGCCCTGCTGATCAGGCACCCTGCAGTCCATAGAGGACCTCAGCAACTAGGGTCACCCTTGTGGAAACACTCTCTCCCCTTTGAAAATGCTCTTCCCTTGATCGATGGTGTGTAGGATGGTGGCTGAAGATCGCAGTTACCTCCATGGTGGAGTTGGGGGTTAGGGGTGGGAGAGTTTCTGTTTTAATGATCAGGGCTCCTTTTGAGGAGGGCGCCCCAACCTCACTGCAGCCGGTTCCTGGCTCTAAGCCTGGCCAGACTGACAATGCACACTCTGCCCCTTGCTGGGGTCTGCCTGCCGGTCTGCCTGCCTGCCTGCCTGCCTGCTCACGGTGACCTTGACCCCACTTCCATCAGTTCCATGGCGATATTCATGATGCTTCTTTGGCAGTCCCAGGAGTGGCCACTTCTATCTGATGGTGCTGTTGGGACTGAAGAGCAACCAGCCCTCGCATTAGCCAGCAGCTATTAGCTGGGATCGATGGATACAGCATTGTGTCTGGACACTCAGAAGCAGCGAAGAGAGGTTGGCCCTGGCTTTCCAGCCCAACGTTAGAGCCAGTACCTAAATTAAATTCAGTCCCCACTGTGAGGGGACATCCATACTGAGAAATGAAGTGGTTTCTTACTCTTTCTATCGAAAGATCTAAGATTTACAACGATGTTTGGTGTTACGATGAGCACAGTAGACCATTCATGCCCCACCACTGCTGCAAGTAGATTCGGCTCTCAGCCATCCAAATTGTGCTCTCCCTCGCCAATAACGTAATCAGTTTCATGCCTGGTTGGCAGTGCCAACCTGTGCCAGGGGACAGTCATGATGCGGAAATGCCGGCGTTGGACTGGGGTAAACACAGTAAGAACACCGGGTTAAAGTGCAACCGGTTTATTTGATAGTAAACCCACTAGCTTTCTGGGTTTTCCCCTGTGTCAGGTGAATGGAGAGTTCGGGTCAGACACAGAGCATATAAAGGTGCACACAGTTTACAGAATACTGACTAGAATGTGAGTCTTCACAACTAATCAGTTCTTAAAGGTGAAGACCATGTGAGTGGAGATAGCGCCAGGGATGGAGTGTAGAAGGGAGCTTTCAGATATGAGGATTTGTAATGGGGCTGTGCAGAGACAGGAGGATTCTGGTGATGATTGGGGTGAAGGGAAGGAGGATGATGCCGGGAATGATCGGGAGGGAGTGGAGGGGATATGGGTGGAGGAACATGATGGGGGAAATGTTGGGCATGATCGATGATGTGTAGGATGGTGGGTGAAGGTCGCAGTTACCTCCGTGGTGGAGTTGGAGCATTTAGTTTCTGTTTTAATGATCAGGGCTCCCTTTAAGAAAGGCGCCTCAACCTCACTGAAGCCAGTTCCTGGCTCTAATCATTGCTGCCTCACCAATCTGACAATGCACATCCTGCCCACGGTTTTCAGTGAAAATGACGTGATCCGGAGACAATATAAGCCAGTGGAATTGAAGAGTTCCATGCCAGTTTTCTTACCAGAATTGACAAGTTCTCATTAGATTCCGCCCCCCCCATTTTCTTGGATTTGTCTGAATCAGAGCATCAGGAGGATAAGGATACTGCAGCTGCTGGAATTTCCTGGAGACAGACTTATTCATTGCCTGCTGGACCCGGTAACCACACCTTCTGTCAAAGTTATCACCACTTTCAACATTTTTTTACCTCTGGATCTTCCCAGAGTTTTGCCGCAGGATCCAAAATGCCCTCCCGATCAGCTGCCCAAGTGCGTAAGACAGGTTGATTGCCAGGGACAGAAAAATTGGCAGCATGAAACATGGGAAGTTTTTTGACTCTGCTTGGCTTCCCACAGTGTGGAGTGCCGTGGTCTGTACTGAAATGGGACTTTAGACACCGCACCTCCCCCCCTCCCATCCCAATGAACAGCCAGCAGTATTTGTCAACCAAAAGGGTTTCCATTACATCAATGTATACAAGCACAAGAAGGTCTTCAGGAAACTGTGAGCACAGGATTCCTGGGCTCTCACTCTGTGGCAATCTTCCTGTAATCCTTGATAGCAAACTGCCAAACTGGCTCGGAACAGTTGTCAGAGACACAACAACAGTGTTACCATGGATGTCAATGTCACCTCTGAGGTATGATTGAAGAAGCCATTGGAATGCTGAAAATATAGCTCAAGACAGATCTGACAAACTAGAATCCCATCAGAATGCTGCACTCTGTATTAAATTGCGTAGACATATTGGATTCTACTCCTGATCTTCTGACTAATCTCCCCAGGTCAGAGAATGGCAATGGGGTAGCAAACAAAATGCAGATGTGGTAGTGACTGAAAGAGGGGGAAAAAAAACGAAAAATAGAACAGAGATTATGGGCTGAAAATGCTGAGATCAATGTTGGAAGGCTGTATAATGTGACTAATTGGAAGATAAGATGCTGTTCCTCAAATTAACATTGAGTTTCACTGGAACAGTGCAGCAAACCAAGGACAGAAAGGTCAGCATCAGAGCAAGATGGAGAATTGAAATCGCCAAAAGCTCAGGGGCTTGCTCCCTGAGTGAACAGAAATATCTGCAATAGTCACCCAATTTGTGTTTGGTCTCCCCAGTGTAAAGGTCTTCTATCACTCTTCTATCATTCAATCTCTCCTGGCTTCCACTCTCTCACAGAACTTTGTTTTGCCCTTGTTCTGTCCACCCCTTACTCAAAATCTATTCCAGTATATTTTTTTTTCCAGCACTGATGAAAGGTCATAGACCTGAGATTCTGTTCCTCTCCATAGAATCCTGCCAGACCCTGCTGATTATCTCCAGCATTTTCTGTGTGCATTCAATGTTTAATCCAGATAGACATTTGAGCGGGCGGGCTGCCTCCCTAAGTTAAAAGTTCAGTATTCACTCAAGCACGTAATCTAGACCGACACTTTATTCCTAAAGGAATGCTATATTGCCAATGTGAGATCAGAGGGGGACAATGTCTTGCTGTGGTCACAGACAAGGTGAAACAGTGAAATCAAAGCACTGTTAACTGAGTCACGAAGATTGGTTAGCAAAACCAAACAAATTGCTGGCAATTGCTTTGGGGCTTATTTCCAGGAACTGGAAATTCAAAGTTGAGTTTTGTATTAATCTTATACAAGAATCTTGGTTAGCCCACATCGAGTACTCTGCACATTTCTGGTTTCCATATTATAAAAAGCGTAGCAAAGTCTGTGAAAAAGTATAAATAAGATTTATAAGGTTGATACTAGAACCGAGACGATTCAATTAACCAGAAAGTCTGAACGCGATAGGGATCTTTTCTCTCAAAAAGACAAGACTGAAAGATAGCCTAGTTAATGAGTAAAATTAAAGCTTATTTATTAGTCACAAATAGGCTTATATTAACACTACAATGAATTACTATGAAAATCACCGAGTCGCCATACTCTGGCACCTGTTCAGGTACACTGAGGGAAAATTTAGTACGCCCAATGCATTTAACCAGCGCATTTTTTTGTGGGAAGAAACTGGAGCACTCGGAGGAAACCCATTGAGACACAGGGAGAAGGTGCAAACTCTATACAGACAGCGAACCATGCAGGAATCAAACCCTGGTCCCTGGTGCTGTGAGGCAGCAGTGCTCACCATTGTGCCACCTTACTGCCCGTTTGTTTTTTAAATTATGAAGATGTTAGATATAGATAATCTCTCCACCATGTGGAACCCAAACTTGAAGAAAAGATAATCACTAATAAATTCAGTAGGGAATTCAGGAGAATTTGCTTTCTCTGGAGAATGATGAGAATGTTGTTAATACCAGCCCCAGGTGGGGTTTCTCCAAAAGTTATTGATCTGGGAAATGAACATGCTGAATTTTGAGTTGATTTGATTTATTATTGTAACATATATTAACATACAGTGAATAGTATTGTCTTCTGCGTGCTATACAGACAAAGCATACCGTTCAAAGAGAAGGAATTGGGAGAGTACAGAATATAGTTTTACAGTCATAGCTAGGGTGTAGAGAAAGAATCAACTTAATGCAAGCTAAGTCCATTCAAAAGCCTGATAGCAGCACGGAAGAAGCTTTTCTTGAGTCGGCTAGTACATGACCTCAGACTTTTGTATTTTTTCTTGAAGGAAGAAGGTGGAAGGAAGAATGTCTGGGGTGCATGGGGTCCTTAATTATGCTGCTTGCTTTGCCAAGGCAGCAGAAAGTGTAAACAGTGTCAATGGATGGGAGGCTGGTTTGTGCGATGGATTGGGCTACATTCATAACCTTTTGTAGTTTCTTGCAGTCTTGGGCAGAGCAGGAGCCCATACCAAGCTGTGATATAATGAGAAAGAATGCTTTCTGTAGAAAGTTGGTTAGAGTTGTACTGACATGCCAAATTTTCTTACTCTTCTGAGAAAATAGAGGCGTTGGTGGGTTTTCTTAACTATAGTGTCGGTATGGAGAGACCAGGACACGTTGTTGGTGATCTGGACACCTAAAAACATGAAGCTCTCAACCCTTTCTACTTTGTCCCCATTGATGTAGACAGGGGCGTGTTCTCCTTTACACTTCCTGAAGTCAATGACAATCTTTTTCATTTTGTTGACACTGTTGGAGAGATTATTGTTGCTGTACCAGTTCACCAGATTCTCTATCTTATTTCTGTACTCTGTCTCATCATTGTTTGAGATCCGACACCTACATTGGTGTCATCAGCAAACTTAAAAATTGAATTGGAGGGGAATTTATCGCACAGTCATAGGTGTATACGGAGTAGAGTAGGGGCTGAGAACACAGCCTTGTGGGGCACCGGTGTTGAGGATGATTTTGGAGGAAGTATTGTTGCCTATCCTTACTGATTGTGGTCTGTGATTTAGGAAGTTCAGGATCCAGTCACAGAGGGACGTGCTGAGGCCCAGGCCACGGAATTTGGAGATGAGTTTCTTTAGAGTAATGATGTTGAAGGCTGAGCTGTAGTCAATAGATAGGAATTTGGCATATGTATTCTTGTTATCTAGGTGTTCCAGGGTTGAATGCAGGGCCAGGAAAATGACATCTGCTATGGAATTTCCTTAGGTTCCTGAGGAAGTAGAGCATTGGTGGGTTTTCTTAACTATAGCATGGAGGGACCAGGACAGATTGTTGATAATATGGACACTTGGAAACTTGAATCTCTTGACCATTTCCACTTTGTCCCTGTTGATGTAGACAGGAACATATCCTCACTACGCTTCCCGAAGTCAATGACTATCTCTTTTCTGTTGACATTGAGGGAGAGATTATTGTCATTAGACCAGTTCATCATATTCTCTATCTCTTTCCTGTGTCTTATCATTGTTTGAGATCCAACCGACAATGGTGGTGTCATCAGCAAACTTGAAAATCGAGTTGGAGGGGAATTTGGCAGCACGGTGGTGCAGTGATTAGCACTGTTGCCTCTTACGTCAGGGAGCCAAGTTCAATTCCAGCCCTGAATGACAGCCTGCGTGAAGTTTGCACATTCTCCCCGTATCTGCGTGGGTTTCCGTCAGGCATTTCTGTTTCCTCCCACAGTCCAAAGATGTGTGGGTTAGGTGGACCGATCATGGTAAATTGCCCCTTAGTGTCCAAAGATGTGTGGGTTAGGTGGATTAGCCTGAGTAAATGCGCAGGAATAGGGTGGGAGAGTGGGCCTGGCTAACATGCCAAATTTTTAACATTTTCTTTTTGGTTAAAGTAGCGAACGGTGGTAGTTTTTTGCCTTTTTTTTTAAAACTAACTGGAAACTGGAAATTGTCATAAGGAGGCTTGCCGGTAGTTGTAGTTTTTAAGCTATATAAGTACTAACCTCTGGATATTGGCCTCATTGTTCCTGTGGAGCAGCACGGAGAGGCAGCGATTTGGGCGAGTGTAAAGTTCGAGTTCAAGGAAATTTTTAACATTTTCTTTTTGGTTAAATTAGCGAACGGTGGTCGTTTTTTGCCTTTTTTTTTTAAAAACTAACTGGAAACCGGAAGTCGTCATAAGGAGGCTTGCCGGTAGTTGTAGTTTTTCTTTCTGACTCTATAAATTGGTACAGAGAGGATTTCCAAATTGGAAAATCCCACATGAGGTCAAAGGACTTTACATGGTCCACCACCCCCACTGCTACAATTCCTGTAGCGGACAGGATGGCAAAATTCCCCTCAAGAATGTTTTTTACTTTGAATTGTTTGACAGCATATGGAATCTACCTTCCCATGTTTGGTAGCATTTTATCCCAGAAGGCATTTTATTAAGTGGGATGTTCTTGGGTAGGGACCCTTCTACCTAATGACCCATGGCCTCAGGTAGGTGTCATACCAGCAGCAATCATCGCTAATCCAGTGACTCTGTTGTTCAATGGAATTGCTAGTTTCTATTTGGTTGGACCATTGCTGCTGGGTCAATGACTTGTTAAGTGCCTGAGTGGTACAAGATGTGGTGATGCTTCTTGACAAAAGGCAATGCAGGTCCCCCACCAGCTCTCCCACTGACAGCTTGGCCCCAGTCCCTTCCTCAGGAATTCAGCCATCAATGTGCCTTTTGTTGTGTGCAAATGAAATGCTTCATTTCTCTGCATAACAGTGATTAAACTTTAAAGGCAATAGTTGTTTGTGAGACTGTCTGAAACATCCTGTGATGGTAATCTGCTCGATCAATGTTTCGCAAGCCTCTTTTCCGCTAACCCTTTGCCAAATGGCCTTTCCTCAAGAAGCACGCAATGTTCATTGACTGTCTCTGGCTTTCTCTTTCGTGTGACCAAATGATTCATGTCTATCGTTGGCTTACTAGAGAAAGAAAATTGGCCCCAAATGAATTGGCACTAAGCGCGTGTAACACTGATCCATTTATTCTTACCTCAATCTGTACTGCAGCGAGACTTTACTCAGAGCAATGATGGGAAAAAAAGGACAGGAGATCTTTGGGGATCATTTTTGGCAACCCTATTTTTCAACGTCCCACAACCCACTCACAGGTTGTGACCCCCATTTTTTGGAAAACACTATGCTGGATAAATGCATACCCTCTCTTATTCCTCATTAGAGGATAATGTGAACATGGTGAGGTTAATGCATGGCCATTTCAGAGGACCGTTTGTGTACTGATTTTGGGTATGCTGTTTGTATTTTTGACCAGAGAGAGCAGATCTAATGTGGCCCTCTGCTATTTGAAGGATAGGCTGAGCTGAAAAGACTGAGTTAGAAACACTGATCTCAGAATCTTCCCATTCTTGCAAAATACATCTTCATAGAATCTGCAGCGTTCAAAGACGTGGGGTTAAGAAGCTGAAGCTCAAGGTTTAAAATGGACTGATCGACAATTTTAATGTGAAGCGTAAAGGAATGCAGTCTCATTTGTTACCTCAATTCTATCCAATCAACCTCATCAGAAACCTTGACATGGTTGAGAGATAATGATTGACCCAAGGACCGCAGCATGCTTCCAATTCTAATTTATACTTACAACCCATGAACTCTGATATCATAATTATTTAACTTTGCTCTCCAATTCTCCTTACCTGGTAAGGCGCAAATTAACTTTCTGAATCTTCACTGCCACTTCCTTTTACAATGATGAGCCTTAAATCCTTCCCGATTATACAGTTTCCAATGGGAAGAGTACTAACATTGCTTTGTCTCATTTTTCAATTCCCTGTTGCCAATGACTCAGGAGTAAGGCATGCCATTGCCGAAATTTTCAACGTGACTCACTTACCATGGGAAAGGCATGTGGAAAACTCAGTTTGAACGCTTCATCTATGGAACAGTTGGTTGGGGAGCGAAACTCCCCAGGGCTGCAGTTTCCCATGAAAGAATTAGAGAAGTTGACACATTACTCACAACTTCCCAGCAAAGACATATGCAGCTCGGTACTACCTTTGAGACCGAGGAACTACCACGGAATTTGCACGAAAGAATGGCCCTATTTGAAGTTAGAACACTGGTCCAAGGCACTGGAGGGTTACTGGGGACACCCAGGTTACTTGGCTACAAATCAGGAAGTGTTTACTAATACGCTAAAATATCTTGAAGAAAACTGACCCTTTAAGAATCACATTTCTTGTAGGTGAACAACCATGCCACAAAATTAAATTCGGATCTGTTGCAATTTCCAGTAACAGCCATTAAATGGTTGAGTGCACTATTGTAATTTATCACAATGCTTTTTCCATTAAAGTTCCACGCTAACCTCATCTTGTATGCAGAAGTGGCAACCAAGGAACAGCAAGTAGTCTAGGTCAAGGTAGTGGAGTGGTGGCTGGGGGTGGGTGATGTATGGGAGAGTGGTTTCCAAAGAAATCCTCCACAACGAAACAAATGTAGTGTGTCCTCTGCTAAAAAACTATGCAGTCAAAGTCTCATGGGTGCCTCCTACATAGTGACGCCTAACATTTATAGTAATGTTCTGTGGACGGACAGAACCTAAAGAGTGATGAATGCAAATTCTTTCAGTTTATGAAGCCAATTGTATTGGTGTGAAGAGTTTTGATGCATACACGAATGATGGTTTGCACTGGAGGAAGTGCTACCACAACTAAAACAGCTTGTACAAAATCATATTATATATAGAGATGGTACTGTTAAAATCTGCAGGTTCTTCACAGGGACATTTGAAGCCAAGAATGAGAATTTTAAAAATTGAGACAATGCTTAACAGAAGCCAACATAAATCAAAGGTAATAAATGAACTTAGTGTAATATAGGACATGTGTAGCAAAGTTTAGGATAACCTCAAGTTTACAACGGGATGAATGTGGGAGGTTGACCAGACATACATTGCAATGAAGTTTTAAAGTGCAAGTAAAGTTTATTTATTAGTCACAAGTAAAGCTTATATTATACTGCAATGAAGTTACTGTGAAATTCCCTGACTCACCACACTCTAGTGCCTGTTCAGATAAATGTACCTAACCCGCACATCTTTAAGACTGTGGGAAGAAACCAGAGCACTCAGAGGAAACCCATGCAGACATAGGGAAAACATGCAGACTCCGCATAGGCAATGACCCAAACCAGGATTTGAACCCAGGTTTCTGTGCTGTGAGGCAGCAATTCTAACCACAGTGCACGAACCACAAGATGCATGAAAGGATGGTGCCAATAAACATCAAGTCTCGAGGTAACAAAGGGACAGATAAGGGTTTCAGTAACTGGTGAGTTGAGGCAGACAGGAGTTCGATGGACCTTGACCAACTGATGTTTCTTTCCATTCAAAATGTCATCATGTTGTTACCCCTTGAAGACAACATTTTGAAACTTGCTTGCTACGTGTGGGCATTCCATGTATGCTGGTGTGGTTAATGTTCCCTGCAGAAACATGCAAAGATCTTGTATTATGACTATTCCCCAGTGGCGATCTTCACTTCTGCAGCAAGACCTGCTACTGATCCAGGCTGTTGTGAGCAGCTGACAAAGCTCTGTGGCATCCTGCCCAGAAAATATTTCTTCACTCGAAGGATTCTCAATTTTGGGGATTCTCTCTCAGACAGTTGTGGAGACTCCATTACTGACAAAGGTTGAGTAATTATAGCATCCCTACAGTGCAGGCCGAGGCCATTTGGTGTTCAACTCTTCACCAACTCTCCAAAGGTGCATCTTATCTAGGCCCTAACCTATAATCCCACGTATTTACCCCACTAATCCTCCTAATCTACACATCTTGGGACACTGAAGAGATAGCTTAGCATGGCAAATCCACTAAACTGCACATCTTTCTGTGTGTGGGAGGAAACTGGAGCACCCGGAATAAGCCCATGCGGACACGAGGAGAATGTGCAAACTCCACGCAGTCACCGAAGGCCGGAATTGAATCTTTGTCCTTGCTGCTGTGAGGCAGCAGTGCTAACCACTATGCTAACCATCATGTTGCCAAAGAGATATACAGATTTTTACTCTCTCTGGTATTAAGGGATATGGAGATGAAGATGAAAATCAGCAATAGAGGTATTGAACAGTGGAGCAGGTTTGACCGATCATGTGATCTACTCTGCTGTTACTTTCTATGTGGTAATATTCTGTCCGATGAATTGGATGCAATAACAAATCTCCTCTGACATATCCTAATGGAAGGTTTTATCAATGTAAATCAGAGTAGCAATGAGTATGCATTAAGTGAAACAAATGTTGATTTACTATCATTTGTGACTCATGGACTGTTCTCCCACACCTTAGTGCAACAGACCTCTCAGAACTCCCACATGTACGTCCATCCTCTCTTTGCAGTGTAGTTTAACCAGCGGGTGAAGAGTTAGACAAAGTGTTGAAAGGAAATAAGAAAAAATATCAAATGCAGGATGACCAGTAGCAAATCACTTGTAATTGAAAATGCAAAATAATGAGAATAAAAAAACTAATTTGCTCATATGAAAATTCATAATCCACCATTAAAAGGTCTATTTGCAGATCAGATACCGGGATTTTGCACGCATCTAGTTTTGAATAGGTGAGCAGGATGTAATGGTTGAAATTTGAGGGATTCACCGGGGATCATTTGTATGGTGATTGTAACATTTCTGACCTGCACATATTGATAAGTAGCCTAATGTTTTTGACCCCAAGGTGCCTGTCATAAAATTATGTGAACTTCCTCCAGCTGACCAAAGCATTGGGAAGCTAATCCTGAAATATCATATTTCTATTATGATGCTAGCACGATCTGCTTGAACTGTGAAGATCAGAGCAGGGCAGCAGGGTGTGATGGTTCTAGTCACTAAATCGTGCTCTATGTTAATGAAGTACTTTGAAGTGAATGACTAATGTACAGTAGAGAAATTATATTGGAATATAGGACTGATCTTTATTCCTATGGAAGTCCAATGACGTCCTCAGAAGATCCAGCCTTGCCAGTTTATGACAAAGCAACAATGCTAACTTCAAAATAAGCTGCTGACAAAGCTCTAGTGATGACTATGATGTCGATTTCCCCTTTCTCAATGACTATTTGAATCTTAACACCAAGTTAAGGCAATCCCCAGACATGCAGGAGCACTGATGGTATCAAACAATGTAAGCAATTATATTGAAGTACTCTCATAGACACCAAACCAGAAAGTAATTCTTAATGTTAAGCCTTATTCTTATATACTTAATGTTAGATTTTATAAGTAATGAAATAAATAATTGGGACATAAACATGAGATTCAGGTAGAAGTTAAAATATCAAAAGCAATGTTTATGGGTGTGATTTTCCCAGCCCACTGCACTGCTCAGGTCGGGAAATGTCAGCGGGCGGGCTGAAACTGGAATTGCGACTAGCTGGACTTTCCCAGGCCATTTTTATGGTGGAATCAGCCTCGCACTGGGAAACAGCAATATTGTAATGCTGATTTGAATATCAGCCAGATACTATCAGCCAGGCCAGCTCCTGTTTCTGGCCCTGCTGGAACAAGTTTCCACCAGCAGGGATTAAAGCATGATGGCCTTGCTGGTGGGGGCAGAAGCCTTTCAGGTCCCTTCAGGAGGTTGGGGCAGGGGACTGCTGCTTAGGCAGTGCCAGTAGCGCTGCCAGCCTTGCACTCTGGCACTGCTAGCCTGATATCCTGGCTCTGCCCACCAGCCACCCTGGCACTGCCATGAGGTGGGGATAGAGGGGGGCAGAGTCTTTGGGGGTGGGAGCCAGGGACGGGCTTGTCACAGTAGTGGTGGGTGGGACCACTGCGCACTTTGCATGGCAGTCAGTAGGTGAGGGAAGGAGGCAAACAGGACTAGCCATGGGGTGGGGAAGTTAGGCTGGTCATCAGATGGGCAGGGGCATGAAAGCCATTGGGAGAGTCAGCCATCAGGGGGATCAGTGATTGGCGCGTGGACAATGGTCCACTCAGCAGGCTGATGCCAGCCTCTGAGGTGGAATTAGGCACCACCTCCCTCCCTCCTCCTCCCTCCCCACTGGCTTGAATTCCCCGGTAGACTCTGAAGCACAGAATTATGAATTTAGTAATTTATTTAGAATGCAATTTAAACCTCATTCAAATCAATGTAACTTTGAAGAGTTTTACACCAAGAATAAGGGCTGAAAAATGGAAATCTCATCAGGTTGACGATTTCTAATTGCGTCTTTATGAGAAACAGCATTTGCTCTGAAGTAGCATGGAATCATTTACAGCAACCTCTGGATTCCCATGTTATGCTGTATATGTTGTTCTAATACAGGTCAGAAACTCCAAGGGATTTTATCAAGTCAGCCTGGACCATAAGATTTGCACTTTGAATGTGGCATGAGTAAGCATAAAATGTTTCACTCCAGGTATGATTCAAATAACACACTCGAGAGCTACTATCAAAGTTTATTTAAGAATACAGTTAACTTTTGATAAGATGATTAGCAATAACTTTTACCAATTACAAGCAAGAAAAAAAATGATACTGTATAAACCTTAACTGCTACAAATATTATACTAACACAAGCACCGCTATAAACAAAATCTTCCCCCCTCACCCCAGATATAACACAAACAGTAAATATGCTCTCAAGATGTTGGATCTTGTAGCTTTGCAACACCGACTGTGAATTAATCCTTTGAATGGAGAATTGAAACTCTAACTTGCCTGTCCTATAACTTCCAGCACACCTTGAGGTAGAGCTAGATTCATTGCTGGCCTCTAGCTTTTAGCCAGCAAACAACTTCAAGAGAGAGAGACATTCCTTGCCAATAGTTACTAGCTAGTCAGCCACCAAGATCTAAATTTCCAATACCAGAGAGAGATCCAGAAAAACACTGCTTCCAGTCCGGAGTCCAATAACTTCTAACTAGCCAAACTGAAAGTGAATCCTTAGATCCCTCTGTGAAGGAACTTCCTGACAATGACCTGTCAATCAGTCTTCCCCCAATAATTCAAAAGGATTGGAAAATATGTAAAACCTCAGGACATTGCATTTGGCACAAATTAAAAATAAATCAAAAGACCCTTTATACAGACATCACAGCAACAATATAAAACAACCTGCATTAAAAACCTGCAGAAAAACAGAATTAAAATGCATTCCTTAAAGGCACCGTAATGTTACAATGTGCAGATTCCTGAAGCTGCTGTCAGTTCCAGGGGAGTAATGACATGAACATTGACATTTTTGACAACTTTAACCGACTGCCAGGTCCAGATCAATGTTTACTCCCCCCCAAATCCAACCCAAGCTATAAATACAATGCCACTTTTCCCTTCCAGTTTTCTCGCAAGGATAGTTTGGTCATGGATGCTGGCAGAACTCAGGTACTATTGCGAGCTATTGGTGCTGATATATCAGAATAATACATCAATATATAATGTGAATTGAATCTTTTTGTCATTCAATCTCTGCACAGAAGTGTTTCTAATAGGGTTCAACGAGTGCTGAATAGAAGCACAAATTCTGTCAGAATTCCCATCCCCCTCGCCGCTTTTGTTCAGAGAGATAATTCTAACAACACTATCTAAAACCCAGACAAGGCCAGTGAGACATGGATCATAAATCTTCTTTAACTATCAAATTCTATGACCCTAAGTCTGAGGAATGGAAGGTATGGGATACCAGCCAGTAGGAAAACCCTATTTCATCCTCCTTTAATGCCTGTTATAATTCTCTTTTCCAGTTTTATATCTTCACTTATTATTAATGTATCCACTCTGGCATTACCTTTTGTGTAATCTCTCTCTTTCCTCAAATTAATTAAAACATTGCAGTCTGGAAAGTATTGTTAGCATTAAGACTAACATCTGTGATATTGGAACAGTGCGGAATAATTTAATTTCAGTCTGGACTTCATGACTATTTCCTAAATGAGATAAAATCATCGGAGTCATTGTTGAGACTGAATGTTTAAATGTTCACAATGTCCACTGCAATTATGAACCTTGTTTCTCAGATAAGATGACCAAATCTCTACATAATACTCCAGGTGTCATCTCGCCAAGATCCTGTATCTCTGCAGTAAGACACTCTTGTTTCTGTACTGAAATCCTCCTATAATAAAGACCAATGTAGCATTTGCCTTCCCAACTGCTTGCTGTATCTGCATGCTTGATTTCAGTGACTGGTGTAATCCCTTTGTATCGTTGTGGGAAATTCACCACTTCGGAGTCAGACTTGGAAGTCCAATGAAACAGTTTTATTCGGACAAGGCTTTGGGAGAAGCATTAGCACTCTGCAGTACTGGCAACCACCTTCTCAACTACACAATGGCAGTTGAGCATCTTTTACACTTTTTAGCTTACAATACGGACACTAGCCATTAGCACATTGTTACAAGTTGAGTAGACAGATACGGACATTGACAGTTAACACATTATTATAAGCAGACAGGTACGGACGTTGAGAGTTAACACATCATTGTAGATAGAATAGATACATTTACGTGTTATGTCCTCTATCAATGACTGGTTTTGTTATATACATTTACGCATTATTTTCCCATCAATGGCTAGTCTCGTTATTAAACTCATTGTTCTGAATCTGCTCTTATCTCAAGTTTAAGGTGCCTCAAGGTCTGACCTCTTCCTGCAGCGATTTAAACACCACAAGTTTTAACTTTTTGTATAAATGTCTGTGTCCAAAGTCACTGCTTCTTAATGTCCCTTCCCAGGGTTCATTTTGTGTGCCAAGTAACCATTTTGTGTCCACCACTTCAATTTCCCCATAATAGTATGCCAACATTTCCCTATCTGTCACCATTTAAATAATATTCTACCATTCTGTTTCTCCATCTGAAATGAATGACTTCGTATTTATCCATGTTATACTGCCTCTGTCACTTATTTGCCTACTCTCTCAACTTGTTTAAATCTACTTAAGTATTTTAACATCCTCCTCACCATTCACATTCCCACCAAGTTTTGTGTTATCAGTAAACTTTTAAATATTATTTTAGTTTGCTCATCCAAATCATTAATGTTTATTGTGAATAGCTGGGGTCCAAGAACTGATCCCTGCAGGACCTCAGTAGTCACCACTTAGGAAAAGATCCATTTATTCCTCTTCTCTGTTTCCCAATTGCTAACAAATTCTCAATCCATGTCCTTATATTATCCCAAATCTCATGTGCTTTAATTTGCAAATTAGCCTCTTAGCTACCTGAGTTTCTAGACCCAACCATCTTCAATGTTTCATTGGTTACCTTCCTTCCATCATAAAGCCTGAAATGGGGGACATTGCTGATGATTGCACAATGTCCAGTACCATTCATGACTCCTCAAATATTGAAGCAGCTCATATCTAAATGCAGCAAGACC
Organism: Sphyrna mokarran; assembly: GCA_024679065.1. NCBI lineage: Eukaryota > Metazoa > Chordata > Chondrichthyes > Carcharhiniformes > Carcharhinidae > Sphyrna > Sphyrna mokarran. The sequence continues at coordinate 72,162,295 of JAGIQG010000013.1, read as the reverse complement.
TGGACAATATCATAGGCTTGAGGTGACCAAGTAGCAAGTAACATCCACACTCAACAAGTGCTAGGTAATGGCCATTTCCAACAAGAGAGAATCTAACCATTGCCCCTTGACTTTCAATGGCATTACCATTGCTGATTCCCCACTATCAACATTATGGGGATTCCCATTGACCACAACTTGAATCGGCCCAGACATGTAAATATTGTGGCTATAAGAGTAGGTCGCAGGCTTGGAATAACTCACTTCCTGACTTTCTAAAACCTGTCCACCATCTACAAGACAGGAGTCAGTCATGTGGTGAAATAATCCCTATTTGTCTGGATGAGTGCAGCTCCAACAACATTCAAGAATCTTTACACCATCCAGGACAAAGCAATTCAATAACATCCCATCCACTAACATCCCATCCTTCCACTGCCATCCATGTGTACAATTTATAAGATAAACTGCAGGAGCTCACTAAGGTTCGTGTCTCAGCACCTCCCAAAGCCACGACTACTATCATCCACTATGACAAGGGCAGCAGACAGATAGGAACACATGGGATCCAATTTTCCAATATCTTTTGGTGCCCTGATGCTCCGGTGAATGGGGTGTCGAGCAGAAATCAGGATTTGTCAGGCCATTCTCCCAACCCGTCAATGGGAATGGCACGAGGCAAACTTCACGTGTGCCTGACTTGAACACCTCAGAGCTGGAGATGGATATCCTTCTTCATTCATGGTTCCCAGTTGGGAAAAACACGGATTTGCTTCTTTAGCGCACAGTTTTTTACATGCTTACTAATAAAGTCTGTTACTGTAGTGGCGTGCACATTCAGGCTGATCACAGAATTTGTAAATACTGACCAGTCTCCTGACTCGAAGCAATCCCATAGTAGATCACCCGATTCCTCAGACCAACGTTGCATGACTTGCTTTAACGGATTCTCAGTTTTTGCTTGTTAACCAGGAGCAGGAGCACAACCATGAAAGTGTGGGCAGGTGAAAGAGCAATAGGCATATTTGATATTTGTGTAACAGTGTTCTAGGATGTTTGGACCTAGGAAGCTAGGAAGGCTCAGCCACTTTCAGATCAAAACTGCAGTTTTTTTTTGTGAATAGTGATTTGTTTTAGAATCATAGAGTTTACAGCATGGAAACAGGCCCTTCTACCCAACTTGACCATGCCGCCCTTTATTTTAAAATCCCAATTGCCCGCATTTGTCCCATATCCCTGTATACCCATCGTACCTATGTAACTATCTAAATGTTTTTTAAAAGATAAAATTGTACCCACCTCTGACAGCTTGTTTCAGACACTCACCACCCTCTGTGTGAAATAAATTGCTCCTCTGAACACTTCTGTACATCTCCTCTCTCACCTTAAACCTCTACTTTTAGATTCCCCTACCTTTCCTAATCCCAAAGATAGCCCTTTCTCAATAGATCCCTGGTGAAGACAGAACCAAAGTAGTTGTTCTACTGTTTTTCCTTACTCTCTATTTTACACTCTGTTTCAGACAGTAAGGGACCAACATTTGCCTTCACCAGTCCTTTTCTTTCTGAACAGCTGTAGAATGTTTTACAGTCCACTTTTATGTTCCTTTGCAAGGCTACTCTCATCCTCTTGTTTTTCCCCTCTTAATTCATCTTCTTGTCCTCTTTTGCTGAATCATAATCTGCTCCCAATCCCCAGGTTTGCTATCTTTCCTACCAATTTTATTATGAGACTCCTCTTTAGATCTAACACTATCCTTAATTTACTTTGCTAGCAATGGTTTTTCTTTATGTGTTTTTACACCAGAAAGGAATGTGTAACTGTTGCAGGGCGTGTATTTTCCTTAAATATTAGCCATTGCCCATTCTATGACTTTCAATTAAAATTACGCAATCAATCATAGCCAACTCACATTTCATACCATTGTAGCTTCCCTTATTTAGGTTGAGAACCTTTGTTATAGGTTGAATTACTTCACTTTCCATCCTAATACAGAATTCCATTATGTTGTGGTCACTGTTTCCATAAGGACTCTACATAACAAGATTAATCCCTTCTCATTGCAGAATAGCAAATCTAGGATAGCATGTTCCTTAGTTGGTCCTCAATTAGTCTAATTGCAGCACGGTCAGAGGATTTGGCAGCCAACCAAATTCCTATTCACTGCAGTGGGATGGGAAAATCTCACCGGCATGAGCAGTGATAAGATTCCAGCCAAATTGTTCACTGATTACCAAAAGTTTTAACTTCAAAACTTTACACAATATCTGGTTCAGCAACCATTTAAAAAGTAAGAACATGAGAGCATTAAAAAGTAGATGCAGGAGTAGACACCACATGGCTCACTGAGCTCGCTCACCATTCAATATAATCATGGCTCACCTTGGGTTTAATTATCAATTTCCCTACCCATGTCCCACAATTTCCTGATAGACCAAAAATCTGCCTCTCCAAGCCTTAAATATATTCAAAGCGTAGAGACTTCTAGAGACTCACAATCCTTTGAGAGAAGAAGTTTCTCTTCATCTCAGTCCTAAGTAATGATCCTTTTATCCTGAGACTGTGCCTTGTGTTTTAGGTTATCGACCAATGGAAACATTTTCTAGGTGTCCAGCCTACAAAACCCCTTCAGAATTTGTGGGTTGCAATGAGATCACCTCTCATTCTTCTAAACTCCAGAGAAAATAAGCCCATTTAACTCAGCCCCTCATCCTAGAACAACCTTCTCATCTCAGATATCAGTTTGGTGAACGCTTGCTTTACAGAATCCAATGCGAATATATCCTTAAAGACCTAAACCGCAGACAGGAGTCCAGATGCAACCTCACCAAACTCTGTACAATGGTAGCAGACGTTTCTATTCTTGTACTCTAAGCCTCTTGCAGTAAAGGCCAAAATGCCATTTGCTTTCCTAATTGCTTGCTGCCGCTGAATACTAACTTTCTAACTCGTGCATTGAATAGCCGGTGAAGCTTAATTTTAAGTGTAGATCCAGGGGTCCCTGGGTGTTCCTGTCAGTGGAATGAAAGAAGAAAATTGAGACACCAGGTGAGGCGTTTCTTCTTTAGCTGACTCACGGCAGCGGTAGCCGGGGGATAATGTCTTCATGTTTCCAAACCTGATTTATTGAAAGGCTCAACCACTTACCACAGGAATGATGATTAATATTCAACAGGCAGTCTTGCAGCCAAGCATTGAAGAAGGTAAGCGTGCAAGAAATAAATGAATACCAATAAACTCCAAATCAATGAGAGGACAAAAAAAAAGAATGAGGAGGAGTTTGATGAATAAGTCTGTGATGCATTCACTACCTCCTCCTTGTCTGTGCTGTCACCCCAATGTGAAAACAAAGATGATTAGTGTGATCAAGATAAAAGGGAGAGAGAAGACATGCAATACTTCGCCAAGCATGATGAAAATGATTAAAACTCAGCACCATCAATCCAGGTGAACTCCGATTCAAGGTGCAGAGCCCTGCGGCTGCTGTTGTCAATCATCTTCTTCATGTAGAGTTGGGGGCTCAAGAAACTTAACATCTGGAAGATCTTGGTTTTCTGGACTCACAGGAACTTTGCCCACCAGAAGTGCCGATCATGGAATTAAGAATAATAAATGGATTGGAAAATAAAAGTCAACGTGCCTATGATTTGTTGAACAAAGTTCTCGGTGGGTTATGCTCCGTACTGGGAGGGGACATAACCATCACAGTGGTGCTTGTTCAGAAAATTGATCCTTTATATAGATTTATAGAGGAAGCCCATTGTCAAGAGTTCTGGATCTGTGTCCTACCAGCGCTGATCGTCTCTGAGATCTCATTGCTGGTTAACAGGACCTCAGGAGGTTGCAGTGATTTACAGAACACCTTCTCCAACTCCCTGAAGATGTCGGACTGGAGTTGGTGTTTTGCAGGCAATTACTTCAGTGGCTAGGGAGAAAAAAAAACATCAACATTTAAAAGTTTCACCTGGAGCTGGTTATTCCTTCAAGAGAATCAGTGAATTGGCTATAAGCCCTGATAGAGTCTGTTCTTTCATGGGCCAAATTAATGATGCCCCATCTCTCACCAGAAGGAAGGTGCGTTCTGTCCAGTAAGTTGCACTGTTAGGGGGTCATCATTTGAATGAGACAGAAATGAAGGTCTGTTTTGTGCTCCTGAAAGACAAAGTAAAAGATCTGATTTTCAAGAAGATTTAGGGGTGATCCCCTTGGTGTTCTGGCCAATACAGACCCCTTAATCAACATCACAAAAGCAGATGGTGCGGCCACTCTATCATTATCATTTGTGGGAGCTTGCTATGCGCAAATTGGCTGCTGCATTCCTTACACCGTAGCAGTAGCTACATTTCATTATTCAACTGAATGGTATAATGCATTGGCGCTGCCAACAAGCTGTGCACCCTTTCTGTCTGAAAACTTCAGTGCTTCTCACGTAAATATGTTTAAGAACAGATTGAAGTAACATCATTCGCTCTTCCAGAAGGTCCTGAGTAACCATTATTGATACATCAGTGGTCTGGATATTGTTGTTGGAATGAGATAAAACTGTCCACATTCATTATCATTACCCAATGAAATGGACAGTAATTTCTATCATCCATATGTGCACAGTCAAATGGGAAAATCTGGGAAAATGCTTCCTTGTTCCTTCACAGGGTCTGCTATTGAAGTTCTCACAGATGGAAATCTTAAAAGTTGCTGATCTGAAATGAACATCCATTTTTTACAACGTTAGTTTCATTATAAAAATACATAAACAGACCATGCTTTGTTGAAAGGACTGGCTGATTTTCTAATTGTATAATAAGTCATAATTATCTCTGCATAGCCTCTCTGGCTCTGACAAAACTAATTTTTACTTGCTTTTCAGTCTGTGAGAATTAGAACATAGAACATAGAACATTACAGCACAGAACAGGCCCTTCGGCCTTCGATGTTGCGCCGACCAATATAAAAAGCAATGCCCCTCCAAACTAAACCATTCCCTTCTCTTCCATATACTTATCAACTAACCTCTTAAACGCCACCAAACTTGGCGCATCTACAACTGCTGCAGGCAGGGCATTCCACTCCCGAACCACCCTTTGGGTAAAGAACCTGCCTCTGATATCCGTCCTATAACTATCACCCCTTAATTTAAAGCTGTGTCCCCTCGTGCTAGCTTTTTCCATCCTAGGAAAAAGGCTATCACTGTCCACCCTATCTAAACCTCTAATCATCTTATATGTTTCGATAAGGTCCCCTCTTAGCCGCCTCCTTTCTAACGAAAACAACCTCAAATCCCTCAGCCTCTCTTCATAAGACCTGCCCTCCATACCAGGCAACATCCTGGTAAACCTCCTCTGTACCCTCTCCAATGCCTCCACATCTTTCTTATAATGTGGGGACCAGAACTGCACACAATACTCCAAGTGCGGCCGCACTAGAGTTTTGTACAGTTGCAACATGACGTTGCGGCTCCGAAATTCAATCCCTCTACCAATAAAAGCCAAGACTCCATATGCCTTCTTAACAACCTTCTCGACCTGACTGCCTACTTTCAGGGATCTATGCACATACACACCAAGATCCCTCTGTTCATCTAGACTACTAAGAATCCTACCATTTGCCCTATACTCTACACATTTATTATTTCTGCCATAGTGCATTACCTCACACTTTTCCACATTAAACTCCATTTGCCACCTCTCGGCCCAGCTCTGCAACTTGTCCAAGTCCCTCTGCAAACTATAACACCCCTCTTCACTATCTACCACTCCACCGACTTTAGTGTCATCTGCAAATTTACTAATCCAAATTCTTCAATGCGATTGGTTGATTAGCCTGCTTGATGACATTATTGTTGCTGGGCACCTGCGATCTCCTTATAGCTAATAGCAGAATGATATGAAAAGACCAGGAAGAATTATAATCCATGCCATAGCGGGGATCACTGATAAGCAGGGAAGAACTGTGTAATTGATTTAATGTAGGGATATGGCAAAATGTTGAGTCTTGACACAAACTGGCTTGTTCTTTGAAAGAACCAACAAAGACTAGGTAGGCCAAGTAATCTCCTTCTATACAATTTTATTCTGTGCTTATATTTTCAAGAGGATATCTAGAATTAAACTGTTGCTGTGTTAAAATGGGCCCTCCACAGAACCTAGGAAGTCTGTCCCAAAGAAATTCCTCTCAAAGGGCAAGTCAATTTTTATGTCACATCCACCTTACTGACAATATTTCTAGCCTACATTGTTTAAAGATTTAAACTTATCATTGAACTATAGTCATGTCTGGTAAACACATGGGTCATCACTACTTCTTGAAGGAAACCAATTAGTCTCACTTCCTGGCATCTCCATCACTTTTATCTCCTTCATGAATTTATCCAACTCCCTTTTGAAGCTAATATTGAATCTGAATCCTTTACTTTCCTGGGCAGTGCATTCCAAATTTCAACCACACATTGTGAAGAGAAGTTTTCTTCATTTGTCCCTAGTTCTTTTGCCAATTATTTTAAATCTGTTCCTCTTGGCTGTGGATTTATCGCTGATTGCAGCCAGTCGTTGGGAAAGAAAGCATTCTTCTTAAAAGAAGCCAACATTTGAAAGCCCCAAAGAAGGTGCTACAAAGAGGCTGTTAATATTGAACCATTTTCAGAAATTGGCCAAACTTTGCCTCCCAGCATTCCACGGAACCTTGGAACTGGACCGAAAACAGATCCTTGTTACTAATCAACAGATGGCTGAGGTAATTAATCCACAAAACGAAATGAGTCTATCCAAGATTGAAAAGATTTTGTTTCAACTATCAGATTGTTGTGAAGTGCTATAGAACTGTAAATAATAATTACAGGCTAATGAGCTGTATGGAACAACTATGTGTTAATAAACCCCAACATTGCTTGAAAATGCTAATCTCGAATAACTTTCATTAGAGCAAAGCCTGATGATGTGATAATCAGTATTTTCCCCATTAAAAACACTTTCAGATGGTAATGGGCTGTTCATGAACCCAGGATTAGGGATTGGTGCAGTATGTAAGGAGGTGCAGGTGTTTGTGGTAATCATCGTCATCAATGTGATTTTTGTTTTGGTGACTTAACTAAATGTGTGTTGAAGAGTAATAGGGGTAACAAAAAGAACAACAACAGCACGGGACTTGGAACATGGCTTCTCAGTAAATAACTTTAATAAGGAGATTGGACATACTAAATTGAGCAACTAACCTAAAGGAACAGGAACAACAGAAAGCAGCAGCTTTACACAGCAGCATTTTCTTCATAGAAAATAGGAGGAGGCCATTAGGCCCTTCATGTCTGCTCCACCATTCATTATGATCATGGCTGATCATCCCATCTTATATCCATTTCCTTTGGTCCTCTTTGCCGCAGAAGCTATATCTAATTCCTTCTTGAAAATATGTTTTGGCCTCAACTGCTTTCTGTGATAGCAAATTCCACAGATTCACTGCTCTGGTATGTGGAAATAATTCTCCTTATCTCAGTCTTAAAAGGTCAATTCTTTATCCTTAGGCAATGACCCCTGGGTCTAGACTTCACCATTATCAGTAATAGCCTTCCTGTATCTACCCTATCTAGTCCTGTTAGGATTTCATAAGTTTCTATGACATTTCCCTTCATTCTTCCGAACTAATTGGCTCAACTTCTTTTCATACATCAGTCCTGCTATACCAGCAATCAGTCTGGTAAACCATTGCTGCACTCCCTCAATAGTAAGAACATCCTTTCTCACTTCAGGAGACCTAAACTGCATACAGTATTCAAGATGTAGCCTCAACAAGGTCCTGAATAATTACAGCATCACATCCCTGCTCCTGTACTGGAATTCTCTGCTACGAAGGCCAACATACCATTTGTCTTACTTGCTGAGTGCTGCGTATGCATGCTTACCTTCAATGACTGGTGTACAAGGACGCCCAAGTCTCAAGTTACAGCCATTCAAATAATCATCTGTCTTCTTGTTTTTGCTACCCACGTGGTTAACCTTACATTTATTCACATTATAGTGCATCTGTCCACTCACCCTTGTCCAAAAATGACACTGAAGGATCTCTGCATTCTTCTCACAGCTCAGTCTCCCACCCAGTTTTGAATCACCTGCAGATTTGGAAAATTGCATTTAGCTCCCTCATCTAAATCATTAACATATAATGTGAACAGTTGGAGTCCTGGTATAGATCCGTGTGATACCCAACTGGTCATTGCCTGCCATTTGGAAAAGGCCACTTATTTTTTGTTTCCTGCCTGCCAGCCAGTTTTCTATCTATCTCAAAACACTACCCCCCCCATCCCAAGTGTTCTAATGTTACACGTCTATCTTTTATGTGGGACTTGGTCGAAAGCCTACTGAAAGCCCAAATAAACCAAATCCACTAGCTCCCCCTCATCAACTTTACTGGTTGACAGTGTGAGTGCAGCTTATTAATTTCGGGAGCTCATTAATTTTGTGATTGTGGGCTAAAAACAGGAAATGCTGGAAAAAACCTCTGGCACCATCTGTGGAGAGAGAAACAGAGTCAACGTTTCAAGATTCTACAACTCTTCTTCAGAGCTTTGTGATTATGGGACTGATTTAACTTAAAGGGAAATACTGACCATTTCTATATATAAATACTATACATTTCTAACTTATTGATACATTTGTAAGTGCTGACCTAACTCAAGGGAGCAGGATTCTGAAGTTTACTGATGTCATTAAAAAGAAGTGTTGTAAGCCTTGATCATTTTCATCACTCTGACCAGCCCAGGCTGAAGCAGAGTCAGGCAAATAAGAAAGGAAGGATAGGTTCATCTAGCTACACTACTGGAAACAGTTTCTCTTTATTCACTCTGTCTAAACCTGTTAAGCTAAATGTCCAACAAGCGCAAGAAGCTCACTGACTTCTTTGTCACGAAGATTGAGACAATCTCATCTCTTTGCTGCTCTCCTCCCTTCCTCCAGCCAACTGGGCTAATCCTCTCAGGCTCTCTCTTGCCTTAGGCCTGAGCTATCATTGTGCTCTTTGTCTCTAAACTCCTCTCATCTTATTGAATGGTGGGGCAGGCTCGAGGGCCTACTCCTGCTCCAATTTCTTATGTTGTTATTTCTTAGCCCCTTACAATAGACTCAAATAATCCTAATCCCACTAAATTATAAATTATCCCTGTCAAGTCCCTATATGAGTTATTGCATCTTCATCTACTGTCCATCACTCATTTAAATCTGCTGTCATGATCTCTTTACTCAAAAAAGAAATTTATGACTTCAGTGCCTTTGAAAATTGCCTCATCTCCTTTATCCCTCCAAATTCTTGGAATATGTCATGGCCTTCTGAAATCACTTGTCTTTTGCAGAACTCCATGTTTGATTCCCTCCAATCTGCTCCTTCCATAGCACTGATACGACTCTTAACAAAATCACAAGTAGCATCCTATATGATTGTGTCAGAAGTAAACTTCCTCATCCTTCTCAACCTATCTGCAGTTTTTGATAGGGTTGACCACACCATCCTCCTCCGACACCCTCCATTGCCGTCCAGCTGGGTGAGATTATTTTCATCTGGTTCCATTCTTATTTATCTAATTGTAGCCAGGGAATCACTTACCATGACTTTGCTTCCTGCTCTCGCATCATAATCTCTGTTGTCCCCCAGGGATCTGTCCATGGTCCCTTCTATTTCTTATTTACATTCTGCCCCTGAATGCAAGCACAAGATTAGGTCTGCTAACAACGTTTGACTTTATCTCAGCCCCGCCTCTCTCAAGTCCTATATTGTCTCAAAATTGTCAGACCGGACATCAATGCTGCTGGTGCAGAAATCTCCCTCCACTAAACATTAGGAAGACTGAAACCATTGGTCCCTGTTACAATCTCCGTTACCTAGCAACTAATTCAATTCCTTTCCCTGCTAACTGTCTCAGGCAGAAGCCAACCGTTTGTAACCTTGTTGTTATTCTTGATCCTGAGATGAGCTACCACCTACATATCCACACCCACTTTAATACCACCGATTTTATCTTCATATCATTGCCTAACTCTGCTCTTGCCTTGTTTCACCTGTTGTGACTTTCATTCTTAGCTCATTATCTTGACAATTTCAGCACACTCCTGGCTGGTCTCCCATATTTGACCCTCTTGAACTTAAAGCTGTCCAAAGTTTTGCTGCCTATATCCTTCCTTTTCTGACTCCCTGTTCACCTTTTACCTTCTGTTTGTGGGCCTACAATAGTTCCCATGCAGTCAAGCAACACCTCAGGTTTAAACTCTCACCTTGATTGTAAGTTCTTCCATGGCCTTGTCCCTCTCCACTGCTGGGACTTCCTCCTCTGCAATCCTCCGTGCTCCGCTAATTATCACTACTCAAACACTCGTGATTTGAGCTGTTCCACCAATTGTGTGTTGGAGGCTCCTCAAGTTGCTCCAACCTAAACTCTGGAATATCATCACTAATCTTTCTTCCCCTCCTCCTTTCGGATATTTCTATCGTATTATCACCTTATTGGCTCAGGGTTCAATCTTGCTTCATTGTGCTCTAGTGAAAGAATGTTTGATTGCACTATATAATAAAAGTTGCTGTTGTTATTGCCTCCATCAGATTGCTTCTTAATCTTCTCTACTCTAAGGGGAACAGCCCCAGCTTCCCCATGCAATCTAGTAATATTAAAGGTTATTACTCAACACACCCAGAACTCTGCACTGAATCCTCTCTCTCTCATCAGCCCACCTTTGTGATCGACATTGACTCTACGTACCGGCGCGCCTCAGAATTAAAATCCTTGTCCTGTCTTTAATTCTCTCCATGGCTACAGTCCAGCCTGTTCTCTGAAAGCATCACATGGCTGAGTCTTTTTCTCGGAAGGTAGGAAGCCCAGAATTGCACACTGTGTTCCAAATGTTCCAGATGGGTTTTAATGCGGATGCAAATTAAGCTAATGAATGAGATGTGCACATGGCGATGTGGTGTCCATTAGTAAAGGCTGAATAGGGAAGCAATTTGTGTGAGAAATGATCAGGGAGCCACTGACTTTCACAAGAATGTGCAGCTGCAATCAAAGAAATGGATCTTGAAAGTACCAACAAAAATAACAGAACAAAATCAGAATTTGGGTATATATTTCTCTGTGAAGCAGAGAAGGCAGCATTTACTGACTGTCACTGATTGTCCTCAAAAGGTGTTAATGGGTATCTCCTTGTGCTGATGCAGTTTGTGTAGTAATGGAGCTCCCACTGTGCTCTTAGTTAGAGGCAATTGAAATGATGATGAAGGAATGCTATGTATGTGAGCTACTGTAGCAGATTTATGGCAATGCTTTGCAAGTTCACCAGAACTCAAAACATGTTATAGCCTTGTGTTGAAGGGTTTCGAAGGCTGAGTGGGACTCGATCAATGTCTGAGGCATCCCTCCTGACGCACACTACTTTTATACCAGGTTTCCCCTTCTGCTCCATGACAATTTCACCTCCTGTAGAATTACTGTATGCAAACCGTAATCCCTTATCAGTCACTTTACAATGCTCCAAACTTTGTTATGGTTTAACTGAACTGTAAGTCAAATCATTCAGCTGGGGACAGTGACAAATTAATGAATTAGGCCCTCTGTAGGCAACACTGAAAATCAGTGCCCCCTGGGTGGAGCCATCCCAGTCTTCAATGCTCATTGTCCATTGCTGGATTTCTTGTAAGCTGCTTGAGACTGTCTCTGCCTGGTATTTTCCATTGAGATTACCATGGTACCTGGCCCAGTTTGGGGTGGTCTTCTGAAAGGGTCGCATTACTTGGGCTGGTCAATCAGGAACCGAGTTGGGATTCACTCCAACTTGCTTGGGCTTATTCCCACAGTCAGATCCTGGAGGCATGACTGTAAGCATCACATCTGCCTTGCTCTCTATATAGTTGTTCTTATTAATAAACGTTTCTCAATAACTGGTGGAACGAAGTTTGCGTAATTATGCCATTATCCAAGTTGAAATATTGCATGATATATTAAATGCACCCATCTATCCAAAATAAAACAAGCCTATCATATGATTGAACTTTTATTCTTCTAGCCGAAACTCACAGTGGGCAAAAACTAAAAATTAATCTAATTGCAATTTAGAGAGACCGCAAGAATTGAACAAAATTGTTATCAGCAAATATATTAGGATGCATGTTAGTATTAATCAATATGGGGTTAGAATAATATTTTTGACCTTCTTTTGGAATGGATGAAATGCCACTTGATATTTGCTGATCCTCCGTGGTAAGCCATATTACAGTAGTCATTCAACTTTGATCTATTGAGGACTACCTATTTGTTTGACACACAATTCTTTCACATGGTGTCACTTCTTCTCATTCTCATCACTTGCTAATTTCAATATTTTTAATATTTCAAGAAATTTCCAATATCTATCTTATTTTGAAATAGAAGGTGCCGCAGACTTGCAAGCCCAGGTATTAATTGAGAGTCAGATCCCGCTGAATTTAATGGGAGGACCTCATTAGAACTATTTTCTTCTATTTCCTGCCAGATAATAGGCTGGTTTGGCAGCCTAGACAGGTCAACTGGCAATTGGGAGAAAGCCAGAGGACTAGGCTTACAGAAGGGTGTAGTGGGGGAGAAACAGGAGGAAGAGAGACATAGACTGGGGAGTGTGAGTCTGGGGAAAGTGACAAAAGGGAGAGATTAGGATATGTTGGTGGAGAGAAGGGACAATTAGGAGAGACAGAGAGAGAGAGACAGAGAGAGAGAGAGACAGAGAGAGAGAGACAGACAGAGACAGTATTGAGGGTTAGAGAGTGACAGCCGGAGCCAAGGAAGGGAGCTTGTAGGGTTAGAAGGAGAGATTGCTGATTGTGGCAGGTTTGAGAGAGAGTCCCTGATCAACAGAGGGGAGGCCAAAGGTTTTCTTGAGAAGACAGACAAAGCACTCCTCCACCTCCTGGCCCACAACGAATGCTGGAAAAAAAGCACCATAGTCTTTGGAAGGTCGACATTTCAGAGTCTGCTCTGGAACCCGCCCTCAACATTTTTTTCAAACCATTGAAAGTACAGTGGAAAAAGCCAGCAGTGCCACCAGTTTCATGCATGAGCCAACACTATGAAAACAAATGGAAAATTAGCTGTATTTCTCTCTCCACAGATGCTGTGTTTTTTCAGCATTTTCAGTGTTTATTTCAGATTTTGCTTTTATTTATAGGTGGAGTTTATAAAATGTTTTTGGGATAGTTTATTAGAACAGCATGTTCTGGAGCCAACCAGAGAGCAGGCTATATTGGACCCGGTATTGCATAATGATTAATTAATGATCTTGTAGCGAAGGCACCTCTAGGGAGAAGCAACCATACTATGATTCAAATTTACACTTAGTTTGAGGGAGAGAGGAATAGGTCTGAGACCATGGGGGTGATCCTGAGCCCATACTCTGTGTCTGTGGGAATGGTGTTGGGGACTCAAGATCCACAAAACCTGGAAATTCTGAATCTCACTGGCAAAATAGCAACTTCTTATTTTCGCCATTCCTCACCATCGACATAATCTGGTCCAAGTGCAGAAATGTATTGTACTAATTATTAATATCATTAACAGCTCCCCTCATCAGATATTGACCCCTAGCCGTGTTTTCAAACCTCATCAACATAGTGTCACATTGACACAGTTTTGACATGGGGGATACCCATCCAGAAATGTCAATGGAATCCTCCCAGGGGCACTGCCCCTCACACAAGTTGGCATTGTGTAACATGACAGTACCAACCTGGCAGTGCAAACTTTTGGCAGGGGGTAGTGCTGGGTGAAACCTAGTGGGAGTCTCAATGGGGGTGGGGATAGACTCATTTATTTGTGATGAGGGGAATGGATGTGGGAGCTTTGGGAATGACTGCAATTGCAGTTTTGGTGGGGAAGAGATCTAATGCTGGCATTGCCTGCTTGAGGGGGAGAGGTGTTAAGTTTTGACCATGGTGGGGTAGAGGAGGGTGGAGAGATGCTGAAATTGATCGTGGGGGTGTGGTGTATCCCTGAGACCTCTGTAGTAAGGTGGGAGGTAAGTTAGTTTTCCCCTCTCTTAGGGGTTAAAAAGGGTGGCTTAGAAAGGGCAATCTGATCACAGTGCAGCTGGGGTGATGGGGTGGGGGGTTGGGGGGCTGTGGGGTGCGGGGAACAATGTCCAAGCCAGCGATTGGAGAGGGAAGGGATAGTGGCTGGAATGACAATCTAGAGGGGGATGGGGCAATTGGCAGTGGATCTATATCTGGGGAGGGGTGGAATTGAAGTGTGGGGCATATCGGCAGGGAGCATGCCTGGGGGCATGATCGGTAGGGAGTGACGGGCCTCCCACTATACACAGTACACTGGGAAATGGGGGGTGCCTGTGCAATGGCGCACCTTTAGCTCAGTAGCCGGTTTCCTGGTGTGAATAGGCTTCACCCACTCCCCCTATTGGCAAGGATCACATTTGGAATCCTTTTGTTCTAAAGGGCCGTAAGATAGTATTCGGGAGCCACCCAAAATTTGAGTGCGTTATTCTCCCATTTTCACGCTCGTTCAACACTTAGAACTTTTGTTTTGGTAAAACACCTCCTGACATTTTGTTGTTTTTTTGGTAAGATTCCACCCACTAACTTTGTTTGCTCATGTGAGGTCATTGAGCTTGGCACTGCACCTTGTTCTAAACATATCTCTAGAGGGTTAGATGCGGGACATAACTCCTCCTTTCAATCTCCTACACCAAAAAACCTGCAGTGCCACATCCGTAAACCTTGTAAACCCATAGGGAGAAATTTAACAGCCCTATCGCAATGGGAGCAAGGGCTGGAAAATGTGGCGAGCCCATTCAAAATCCATTGACTTTGGCAGGACTGTAAATTTCCGTGCCAATATTCAATGTTACCCCAGTCAGATTCACTTCTTGCGTGATTTCCATCACCTGCTCCAGCCACTAGGCGCATTCTCGTGAAAGAGATGCAATCTAGCTTTACCTTATGCTAATTTTGGACAATGCTGGTGTCCAGCTCAAGATGCCTAGCCAGTCAACAGGGAGGTTAATGTTGACTGGAAGCTGGGGTCATTTTAAGCAGAACGCAACATGCATCTAGCATCAGCACTGAAGTCAACAGGAGTTGGTTAATCATGCATCCCATCCTCCAGTTTCTGGGCTATTAAATTAAGCCCCTGAAGAGTTTCCGAGGATGGCACTGAGAAGGCAGTGAGCTGCTCGCCTGCAGAATGTAGGTCACATGCTTGCAGCAATCTGCAGTGCCCACGTCTTGTGAAAGAGAAAAAAATATTCACCCATTCATGGTTTCCTTCAGTTCAAACGCTGCGAATGCTCCTGGGTTTGTACTGTATCCATTTAACCCCCTTAAATACTTGAAATGGAAAGAGACTCAAAGCATTTTTCAAACACTCCATGATACAGGAACCACCCGTTCCTCACACTTGGCCTGCTGTATACGTTGCCTTCATTTATCTTCATTAATAATTGTGAGATGCTGGTTTTTTTTTGTGCAGGAACCGTGGCCTGTAATTCCCCAATTATTGTAACCATAGCTCAGAACAGATAGTAATTAGTTTCACATCTTGGCTTGTCTGTACTTTAATGGTCTTGTCACCCAACACTGCAGCAGTTAATGGAACTGTTACTTATACACCAGGCTTGGGGAAAAAAAAACAATGTGGTGCAATTTATAATTAATAGAGAATCTGTAGGTTTCAGCACTTAATGGAAGCTGACACTTCCCTGTGGCACTGAGGAAGTGCTGCATCATTGGAGGTGTAACCTTTTGATTGTTAACCTGAGGTCTATCTGTCTACTTAGACACAGGTTTTACCGTGGGAGTGGGACTGCAAGGTCAGGGGTTCTGAGCTCGCTCATGCTGTGAGCTAATTCGGCACCATGATATTCCTGGAGTTGCCCCTTCCAACCCCCACCGGCCCTGGCTGTCCATTTTTGAATAGGCCATCTTACAAAGCCACTTGTAGATGCTGCCAGCCTCATCACAGGGCCCAGAACTCTGAAAACGGGGCAGATCAGAGAAGGCAACTGTCCCTCCCTCAAAATGGAAGCGCTTTTGCAAGAGTCAATATTCAAAGTCCTGGATGGCCCAAGGCAGGAGGAAGGAGGGGAAAACCCTATGGGGAAATGTTCAGGTTGTGGGAGAGACCTGTCCTTTGCATGGCCCTTGCAATGGACATTAGCACTTCAGACTGCATTTCTGCACTCCTGCCACCCCGCCACCCACCCCACTCTCCCAACTCTAGTCTGCCACTGGGAGGGCATCTCCCAAAATTGGGGGGTGGGAGGGTCTCCCCAAGTCACAGTGGAAAGGAGATAAGAAGAGTCACTCTGTTGCTAACATTACACCATGTGCCTCCTAAGCTGCCCCTGTTAGGGGTCCCTTTTATTTAAATTGGTTGCTGCCTCCATCCAGCTAGCAGCCAATCCACATCCAGGTCCCACTGCTGGAAGTGCATCAGGAGCCATCCCGATGTGACTCTCCCTGTATCTGCCTGACCGTCCCCTGCCTCCCCTCAATCCCCCCCAACTCTGCCCCCTCCCCCAGCATTCCCTCACCCAGGCTGGGAGAAACTTACCCAAAAAATTGCATGGTACTCAGAATGGAGTGTTCCATTAAGGCTTGAATTTTAACGTAATAGTCCCATTGGGAATAGGGACGTCAGTGGAAATCTGGGGTTTGAAGTAAAGTTTTAAAGTTTACTTATTAGTCACAAATAAGGCTTACATTAACACTGCAATGAAGTTACTGTGAAATTTCCCCTAGGCGTCACGATCTGGTGCCTGTTTGGGTCAATGTACTTAACCAGCGTGTCTCTTACGTGGGAGGAAACTGCAGCATCCGGGGGAAATCCATGCAGACACGGGGAGAATGTGCAAACTCCACACAGACACAGGGAGAATGTGCAAAATCCACGCAGACACGGGGAGAATGTGCAAAATCCATGCAGACATGGGGAGAATGTGCAAAATCCACGCAGACACAGGGAGAATGTGCAAAATCCACGCAGACACGGGGAGAATGTGCAAAATCCACGCAGACACGGGGAGAATGTGCAAACTCCACGCAGACACGGGGAGAATGTGCAAACTCCACGCAGACACGGGGAGAATGTGCAAACTCCACGCAGACACGGGGAGAATGTGCAAACTCCATGCAGACACGGGGAGAATGTGCAAACTCCACGCAGACACGGGGAGAATGTGCAAACTCCATGCAGACACAGGGAGAATGTGCAAACTCCACACAGACAGTGACCCAAACTGGGAATCAAACCCAAATCCCTGGCACCGTGAAGCAGCAGTACTAATCAGTGTGCTGCCATGCCACCCATAAGGTGAGTTTAGATCAGAATTTCCATGGCTTTAATCTTTAACCTCCCATTTGACCCAAGCCCACCTGTTTTGTTTAAAGTGTTGACTGTTTCTCCCAACAAACCACATCAAAATTAGTTAAGATAGCCACTCATCGCATTGTTACTCATGGGGCCTTACCATCTGCAAATTTTACCAGGAGGGTGAGGCACACAGAAGCAGGCTCCTCTATATCTTTCTATTTTCATTTGAGATGTTTGCTGGTCATTGATTTTTCACCTAACTTACTTGGTGATTGATTTTCAGTGCAGAGGAGCTGCAGTTCAATGGAAACTCCTCCTGGTTTGTCCCAGGAGACTTTAAAGCAGCTTTTCAGGTTGATTGTCTCTTCTGTTAATCCTCCTAGTCAGCAAGCCGGGGTCGGGGGGGGTGTTGGGGGTTGAGGTTTGAAAGTTATGATATTCCCACTTTCGCTATTAATGCTGCTCCATAAGCACTCTAGGGTACTGGGGCTGGGGGCAAGTAGGATTTAAGAGCTTAAGTTATTGATTTGCTTTTTATCTTTAGAAACCATCAGGCAGTTAATCAGACACGATTATTGAAAGCGATCATTTCAGTTGCTGCTTTGGTATTATAATTGCTGCTTAGTCGCTGGCCAGAAGCAGGAGGGCAGAGTTTATCCGTAAACATGTACAGTCCGACCAGGAACAATTAAAGCTCTGAAACACATTTTCTTCTCTCCTTGTATTGTGTCACGCTTTACTGACCCTCAAAATGAGCTTCGTGCACGGTTAAAAAAGTAAGACCCGTCCAAATTAACTCACAATCTTAACCGAGGAATTGAATACGAAATGGAAACAAGGAAATTTGCAGCCCCTTTGTGAAGAAATTGAAGGAGAAATCTCCAAATCTCATTCAGCTTGAGATCAAAATCAAACAATGAGGCAAAGTCATCTTGGCCCAGTTGAGGTGAGGGCTTGGATCACACCAAGACTGTTCTGAAATCAGTTTCAAAGCACCAAAACTGTGGGTGCTCTTTATTTCCAGTGGCAGAAATGCTGGCAAAGATTTAATGGCATCACATCTGTTGCCTGGATATTTTCTGGCGGTTCATCAACTTCACCTTGTATTGGCCAACAGCCGAGAGGTTCAGCTGTTGCTTCTACACACGGTTAACATATTCAGGTTGGAACTGCAATTATTGTTTGAACCTGTCAATTAAGAGGACGTTAGGTGACAACAATGCCACGCTTGCTCTATTCAACAAAAATGATTCAACCGGGTTGCTGCCTTTTAATTAACCGAGGGGAAAATATTCCTTATGCAGGTGTACAGGAGTGACAGTCCAGCTGTCACCAATGCACCAGCCTTGGGTGAGTGAGTGATGCTCTGAATTATAAGGTTCAGAGTTCGATTCCCATGCCAGAGACTTGAGCATTTCAGTGCAGTGCAGAGGGAGTGCTGCACTGTTGGAAGTGCTTTTCAGATGGGAAACTGAGGTCCTCTTTGCCCTGCACAAGCAGGTACTAAAAGACCCCATTACACTATTCAATAAAGAGCAGTGGTTTTATGTTCTGGCCAATGCTTGCAGTGTACAAATGGACTGCTGCATTCCTAACAGCAGTGACTGCACTTCAGAATAAAGCTGTGTGGAGACTGAGCTCAGGAGAGATGTTGTATAAATTGAAGGCTGGAATTTTCCAGTCTAATGTAGTGAGTTCCCCGCAGTGTACGCCATTCAAATATCTATTCGCTTTGACGGGACTGGAAAATCCTGCAGGCAGGAAGGGCTGGAAAATCCAACTTCTTCTCCCTAAAGATTTAGGAGAGATGGAATATGTGTTTGGGAAACATTAGGTTAACTCCCACTGAATCACCTAAATTTCCACAAATATTTTCTTTGAGCCGGAAAATTGAACTGATGATCAAATGGGATCATACCTTTCTAGGTTTGGGTACAGTTTCTATGCTTCACAATGATAACCACACATCCCTTGTCAAATCTGAGGATGGGAAGATTCATCATCATTAATGTAGCAGCACCAGCAATAACTCTTAGCTACCATTCACACAGCTGAGATCTTGGAAGACACATTCCCATGTTAATGTACGGAAAATGTGAGGAGAATTTTAAGCCAGTCCACTAGTGGAAAAGAGGAAAGGAGCTGTTACAGTATGCCGAGCTGCATTGACTCTCCATCCCTATTTGGTTCCTGATGGTTCCCAGTGTAACTGCTGAATAATTGTGAACCATATCATTAGCACCCCAACAGTATTTTAATTCACTGACAGGGAAAGGAGTAAGCCAGGAATTTTCTTTGGGGAGCCAAGCATTGCAGGATGCTCCTCTACTCTCCATGAGAAAAGTTAAGGCTCATGCTACCTTAGATTCACCATCTTCCACCTAAAAAACTCCTCCAATCTTTTGGGTGCTGGAAGATACTCTCCAGCTCACCCACATCACCAATGCTGGCTGTCTCTCTCTGCTCATTTTGGGGTGCAAATGAAGCCTTGTCTTTACACAGGACTGAGACTCCCCAGAGAAGTCCTAAGTGTAATGGCCACTGGTTCATCCTGCTTTGCAACCAAGGATGTAACAACCTCAGCCAATGATATTGTTTTGTTTAATGTACAGCTAGATGTGAGCAGATGGCACTGTGTTGCCTGTTAGGGCTCCTGCCAGCAGATATAGTGCTCTGTCAACAGACTGCGGGTAAAGCCTGAGGGTACCTCAGCCATACATAGCAAAGGTTTCATGCAGTGATGTCCAGCTATGCTGAGGTGATCGTTGGTGGCAGTGTCATCACATTGGCATTAATAACCCATGGGCACAGCTTGCTCTGAGAGGGTGATACCCAGTCACCAATGAACATGTCCAGTGAAAACCACAGCCCTGAGGGTGTTGGGTAGGGACAAATTGGAAAAAGGTGAACTTACGAAGAAAAGAGATTGTGATGGTGACCTTTGTAATTATTTGTTCCTCAGCTTCTACCCGAGTTGTATCGATCATCCTGAGTCATACAGTTTTCAGAACGGTGTCACTTATCCAACAGGATGAAAATCCCAAGACTTGTCAAGAACGTTCTTGCCAGTGGAGGTTCAGGCCACTCTGGTGTGTTATGGACAGAGGGAGAGAATGTGGCATAACTTCCATGTTGATAGAGAAGGCCACAATTCTCCCATCGTGACTCATAACTCTTCTGGCTGATCGGGCTGGGAGATGCGTGTTGGCCATTTCGCCGGTTCCCTGACAGCTTTTCCGAACTGCGTGCGTCCGCCATTCCTTTCCAACGTGATGTAACTTTGGCGCGAATCAGAGTAGGTATTTAAAAGGCTCATTCTGGCATGATGTGGAGATGTCGGCGTCGGACTGGGGTAAACACAATAAGAAGTCTGACAACACTAGGTTTAAGTCCAACCGGTTTATTTGATAGTACATTTTCCTAGGATGGACTCAAATAGCATGAAGGATCACGGGCTTAGGGTGAGGGGGGTAAAGTATAATTTGGACGCTCGAGGGAGCTTTTTCACACAGAGGGTGGTGGGGGTATGGAATGCACTGCCAAATAAAGTGGATGGAGGCAGGCACTCTGGAGATATTTAAGAAATACTTAGATGGGCACATGAACAGAATGGGAATGGAGGGGTATAGAAAACTGATTTAAAATAAGGATCATGAAGCTTGAGAGTCCCTGGGAAGTGTGTAAATAGATGATGATATTGATGTACTTGTTTTTATCCTACAGGTGCTTTGGTCCACCTTGTTGTCTAACGAGGGGCATACACGCAATGGGTCGTGAGAGGGCTGCTCTTGGATCTTTTTCGAGAGTATCCTACTGCTTCACGTTGTTAGCGTACGCTTGACCTGGACCATCTGATGGGCAACACAACAGCTCAGTTTCTATTGCTGTGCTGTGCAGATACATGGATTTGGGCCTGTGTCTGTAGAAGTTTGCGCATTCTCCCCGTGCTTGTGTGGGTTTTCTCCGGGTGCTCCGGTTTCCTCCCACATCCCAAAGACGTGCTCTTAGGCTAATTGGCAAAACAAATTTTCCCTAAATTGTCTCAAATTTGGTTTTTAATCCATAGATCTATAAACATGGACAGGGATCGCGGGTAGAGGTGGGAACATCGGGGTGGCGGCGTGGGCTCGTTGAGCCGAAGGGCCTGTTTCCCGTGCTGTTTTGTTCTTTGTAATAGCACAGTGTGGGAGACACCCTCCCCCTCCATGGCACATTGCTGTGGGGTGTGGTCAGGGACTGCACTGAGTGCTGGTGTTTCGGGGTGGGGGGAAGGAGTGCACCATGTGCTGACTGAGGCCTGACCAGATGAAGCAGCTGCTGTTCCAGGCCGGGGTGCAGAGGTCCAGACATGGACTGTATGGAATCCGCTGTCACTGGCACACATCGGGTGCTGATTCACAGTCTGTCCCTGCCCTGTGTCACAGAACAGCAACACATGCCTGTAACAGATGCTGCAATGGCTCAAGGATACACATTGCCCACAACCGCACACCGACCTGTATAATCTGTGCCAGCATTTGTCATGATGGAAATCTCACACAACCCTAATCGGGGTCACGCGTGGCACCATGGATTGTGTGGTGTTGCCAGCACCCACAAGGCCCAAGTGATGGATTGGGGTGGTGCTGGGTCTGTGCAGCCGATGATAATAATCAGTCATTCTATGCTCCTTCCAAACCCCACGGTGCAGATGGATCTCGGTTTCCTCGATCTGGAGCTGGCCATGTTGGTGGCAGCAGGGGCTGAGGAGGAGGAGGAGGTAGTGGTACAGGAGGTGGTGAGCATGGAGAGACCATCACAACTGCAACCACTACCAGTCCCTCGGGAAGAAGGGCAGAGTGATGCCACTGAGAGCCAGGAGGTAGGCGAGCAACCTCTTGAGAAGGATGCTGAGGGCAAGGAGGTACAGGCCCCGCAATTCATTTGAGGCCTCCTCAGAGGAGATGTGCCATAGGGTGTGACACATTTGTGAGGTGCTCTCACGCCTGGCACCTCAGAGGAGGGGCAGCCACCCGATTCCTGAGGACGTGAAGGTGACAGCAGCCTTCAATTTCCATGCCTCTGGATCACCCTTGGCTCCCAGTGGTGAGCTACCTGGGATGTCCCAGGCCTCCATATCCAGATGTGTGCGGCAGGACCCAGATGCCTTGTATACCCGGGCAGGGCAGTTCATTAATTTCGACACGGGCCGTGCATAGCAGGAGGCCCGGGCTTGCAGCTTTGCATTATCGCTGGGATTCTGAATATGCAGAGCGCAGTGGGTGGGATACACATCGCCTTGCGGGCCATCCAGAGAGTATCCATGATAGCTTTGTGATCCGGCAGTCAGACACGAGCTCTCCAGAGACCAGCCGAAGCTCCTGGGATGCCTACTGGGTGAGCCACTAAGGTCATGGATGATGACACCTGTGCAGAGCCCCAGACCACAGCAGAAACCCAATACGACAAGGCCCATGGAGGCACCCAGTGTGTCGTTGAACAGTCCATTGGCCTGCTGCTTGGACCATTGGAGGGACTTCCAGTCTGATCCTGTGTATTCTTCATACATCATCATTGTTTGCTGTCTCTTCACAACATCACCCAGCAACAGGGAGACCAGCTGAGGCAGGAAGAGGGGGAGAAGAAGGGGGAGGAAGGGGAGGAGGAGCAGAAGAAAGACAAGGTGGGATGAGGGGGTGAGGTGGGCATCCTGCTATATGAAGAGTTGGAGGAAAAAGAGCAAGCAGTAACGATAGGTGTCTGGAAGGGAGGGCAGTGAAGAACACCGATCGCTTTACCTAGCTGGTGCTGTTCAGTGAGGGAACTGCAATCAACACTCACATCCACCACATCCCCAGGACAAGTGCAGCCACTATTCCCCCTCCAAACTGACCTGGACCCCCAAACCACCACATCATCCTTTCCCCGCCTCCTGTCATCCCCCCACACTATGCCCCCAGAAACATCCAACCCCACTATGCCTGGGCTGGCAATGGTTTTGTTGAAGGCTGGAAGATAATGATGAGTCACTGTTGTGCACACTGAGATCCTGTCCCTGGTGCCACTCTAGTCTGATTCCTACCCCTGTACTCCGAATGCACGCTGCCACCCTGGCCCATGTAGCTATAAGGCTTGGGGACACAGGTTTTCTGGCCAAGGTGAGGGGGGCACTTGCACCAAGGGTCTGAAGGTCGGGAAGTCACGCTGAAACATGGACTGAGGCTGAAATGCTCAACAGACAGCACTTCTATATTTGGGAGTCAGCGGGGGCGGAGGGGGGAAGAATCAGAGACACACCAGTCACAGCATGATGTGCAATTAAGTGTGTGTTCTTAATATAAATGATTACCAAACCCTGACTAATGCTGACCTATAGTGAACTATAACTTTCTAACTTTGTGATGCTACTACTTCTCAGTGCTACCCCAGGATGCACATCGGAGGTGGAGATGCCCAGCTGTAATGCACATCCTGTTGCCTGTGATGCCCTTGGCAGAAGATAAATTCTAGAGAACAAAGTATGCAGGAAGAATATTACAAAATACCACAGGAAAGCCATATTCAGATTGAGTACTTTAAGATGTAAATAGTGCAAACCTTGATAGGTTCTCTCTCAGAACAATGCTCGGCAGTGAACTGTCAGTCACCATCAGCTGGTGCATTCTCCATGGCAATGTCTTCACTAATCAGAATCCACTTGCCAGCCAATCAGCCTTCTCTTCTCATACAGTATGAATTGTTGTTTCCTTTAAAATTGATAATCCTATGCAAGGAGAAAAGCTTCAACAAAATTCTCTCTTTTTTTCAGCAATACTCATGGTCTGTGCTATCAAATGACAAAGTGAACTAGGCGCCCAGATAAATCTCAGGATTCCCTTCAACACAAAACCCATTGGAGGGTTGAAGTTTGTCAATTCTTGCGTGAGGGACCCCGAGGAGAAACTCTTTCGGTGAAGAAGACAAGAGCTTTTGAGTTTTATTTTATCAAATTGCTAACATTTTCTAAACTAGCCAACATTCAGACCACTCCTGCTGCAAACAAATCTTCCTTTCGGGAGCACCTTTTGCCTCATTCTGTAAAAATCTCAGCACTCCAAACTGAGTGAATGGCACACTTATATCCAGTTTTAATGGTATCCATTTAGGCATTGAAGTTCTCAAAACACAACATGGTGTATGTGATTTGTGAAGGCGTTTATCCCCCGATGTCAGCCAGCAAGAACAGGACAATGCAAATTAATTGGCACCAGTCACGATGTCAACATTTTGTGCCAGGTCTATTCGCAAGAGCAAGCCAGCTGAATAACTTGCTGCTAGGGATCTGAGGCCACCCACAGCATCCCTGGCTAATAGCTGCATTGGGGAACTGCCAGTCAGAGGAATTACAATGAGAATCAAGTCTCTAGGTGCATTGTGGTGGAGTGCAGAGCTGGCACGTTGAAGCAGAGGTTCTCTTATCTGGACGGATCAGGTGGAGATATTGTTCCTCGAGCCTGTCGAGGTCTCTGAAATTATCAGTGACTTCTGCTTCCCGTAGAATTCTAATCATGATGACAAACGGACCCTTTAGCGCAGGGACAAGTGGAGGCCAGGCACAAGATGCAGAAAAGGAGGAAGAGAATTGAATCATGGTGAGGCCATTTGGCCCTTTTGTGATGATGACCTCCCTGCCTTTTCCACATAATTTTTTAAAATTATTTTTAGGAAATTACTTAGATCTGTTTCAGGATCCACAGATAAAGGTGAGAAGGCAGAAGGAGATGGAGAGGTCAAGGGGTTAGCAGAAACCAATGAGAGCGACAAGAAGTTTAAGTCAAAATCTGTGACCCTGTGTGAAGAATCCTAGCAGCTTTCATTATGGTAGAACGACAATGCTGCCGTTACGACAATTCTTTATAAACCACATGCCTGCATAGTGTAGTAGAGAGGACGCGACTTATTATTGATGGTGCTTCCTTGACCCTCAGGGTTCAACATGCCAAGTCATTGCTTTGAAGCCCTGGATGAAAGTCCACCCAGTACTGATCTCACTGGGGAGGTGGGTGAATAGTGGAAGCTATTTGAAATACACTGCAAACCTGCAAATCATATATTCAAATTCATCAATTTAAATAAGGGGTGGGAACCTTTGAAACGCATGTTTGCACCGGTTCTTTGAGCATCGCGCCTCACAATCAGAGCTAGCAGCCTTGGAGACCCCCTCTCCACAACCCCCAAGAGTCTACGTTGCTGATGATACCAAGTTAGGTGGGAAGAAATGGAAAGGCTGCAAAGACATATAGACAGCTTAGGTGAGTGGGCAACAAGGTGGCTGATGGAGTATAATGTAGCGATGTGAAAAGTTATTCACCTGTATAAAAAAAAAGAAACTTGGGTGTGCTGGTACAAGGAATATAGAAAGTTAACACTGCAACGAGAAAATGCTGGATAAACTCTGATTGTTTGGCTGCACATGTAGAGAAACAGTTAACGTTTCAAGTCAGTATGATTCTTATTCAAAGCTTTATTATACTGGTACTGATGGGTGTTAATGTGATCTGATAAAAGCAAAATGCTGCGGAATCCGAAATAAAAACAGAAAATGCTGGAATTCCTCAGCAGCTCTGACAACATTTGTGGGCAGAGGATAAAGCCAACGATTTGAGTCTGACAAAGAGATGGCTCTATTCTCTCCCTACAGATGCTATCAGACCTGTTGATATGATCTGAATTGTCCATATTCTCCACATCCATAGTGGGAGCCTGCAAATTAAATCAATGAATAGCAACATATCCTGCTATTCATTGCCTCCTGTGGTATAAACTGCTGCTCCATTTTGAAATTTGGTATTCTTGTGTGTGTCCTGAAGAATGCAAGGTGAGAAAATGTGACACAGTGTTTTCTTTTTCAGCAGTACACAGGCACACTCATCACATTGGCATGGTCAAGACATAACTTTCTGCAATGAACTTAGTTATCCACTGCTCAAAGTTAGTAACTTCACAAACACCGGCTCGGGTCAGTGACTGAGTGGACTTTCTCCCCGTGTCTGCATGGGTTTCCTCCAGGTGCTGCAGTCTCCTTCCACAGTCTGAAAGACATGTTGGTTAGGTGCATTGACCTGAACTGTGAAATTCCCCATCACATTCCAGCACCCCCCCGAACAGGTGCTGGAATGTGGTGACTCAGGGAATTTCACAGTAACTAATGTAAGCCTACTTGTGACTAATAAATAAGCTTTACTTTTTCTTTAAACCATTGTATTTCAGTGCTGAGACAGACGATGAGATGCTATTTTGTAAAACTCAAAGAGGAGTTGCCAAATCAGGGTAGCAGTGTCTGTGTTTAACTGGTCGTTCAGCCTAATCATTGGCTTGATCACGTGGGTTAAAATGGCATAGTGCTAATAATCCAGAGATCAAATCTCAACATGCAAATTTAAATTCAATAAAAATCTAGAATGATTTCAAATGATTTCATCAAATGACGACCATGAAACCATGGTCAGTTGTGATGAGAACTCATCTGGTTCACTAATGTCCTTTAAGGAGGGAAATCTGCTATCTTTACGCAGTCTGACCTACATATAGTTGACTCTTAAATGATCCCTGAAATAGTCTAGCAAGCCACTCAATTCAAGGGCAATTAGGGATGGGCAATAAACGCTGACCCAGCCAGAGAAGCCCACAGCCCAAGGACAAATAGAAAACTAATTAATTTGTGAGACTTTACTTTGAGCCTCACTCTTACTTTGACAGTAAGTCACGGTCCTTTGCATTATTTAATGGTCCGTCACGCTCAGCAATGTCCCCCCTACGTCAGTACTGGCTGATTGAAAGATTGTTCCAAAGGAGTTGCATGTAACTGAACCAGATATAATTGAAGGGAGGAAGAGGAAGAGGGATAGGTTACTGCGACTCTAACAGATGATTTAACTGTGTCTGAAAATGGTGAAGAAAATATATCATATTGATGCAAGAGATAAAATGGGGAGTTTATACTGTGCACCCCCTTCCCCATGCCAGATAGCTATCCAAATAATTCAGTAAACTCTGTGATTAGCGGTACCTCAGAATGAGTTAGATTACTGGCTAGGAGTTAGAGGTGATGAAACGCTGTGTGGAACATGATGCTTTGTGAGCTATTATGATGGTACAGCTGCCAAGCTGCCTGCCAAGGATGCAAAAAAAAACGCAGCTTGATGTCCCAGTCCTCCTGGTGTCTAATTTACTTTGAGGAAAGAGCCCACTTTTGCACGGCGGGAAGTTAAATGGGTTGAGTTGATGAGGGGGTCAAAGACCAGAAGAAAAGGGTTGCAATGAGCTGATGCCAATTTCTTCAATCTGATTTTACAGCAGCATTCCTCAGATCCTGCAGAAAGGTTAACTAGCTGTAAAAGGTTGTGTTTTGCGTGAATGGCAGTGTAGGTTTCTGTTTTTTTTTGTTTGTGAATTTTACATTTCGAGATCTATAATGGGCTTGGATACCATCTTCTCAGATAGGGGCTGAACAGTAAAAGCATAATAAGAAACCCACAGCTATGAAATGAATTTTTCTGAAATTTATGTGGCATTACATTTATATTCATATTGAATAGAGCGATAAACAAACTTTTCCCATTTTAGAACAAATAAATGGAGCCAGTAATTCAGGTGTTTGAGATTTTTATTCACAGGGATAAGCCCCAAGACTTATCTTCGCAAGAAGCCCCAAGAATTAGCTTCTGTTTAATGCTCGCAGCATCCGCTCGTGATTTAAATCTCAGAGCTAATTTATTTTTTATCAGTTCCTCTGTGGACGGAGATATTCTTCATTCAGGATATCTTCTGTTTGCAAAAAGCAGCCGTTTATTGTTATTGAGGCATCCCGAGTAGCTTTGCCTAACCAGCATTTGCTTGCTGCTGAAGACAGAATTCTGGACTGTCGCTGACTTTATTTCGTCCCTTCGATCGGCCAACTTCAAAGTAACTATTGTTACCAAGCCAGCATCTGTTGATTCTGAGTTAAATTGAAGGGGAAGCTGGGTGTATTCTGCTCAGGGCAAAAAGTGAGACTCAAATAATCACAGGGCAGACTGACTTACCTCAGAGCTGGGCAAATTATTGGAAAAAGTCCTGACGGACAGAATAAATATTCATTTATATAGAAACGTAGAAAATAGAAGAATGAGTAGATCCTTCGAGCCTGCTCTGCCATCCATAATCATAGTTGATCACTAAATTCAATACCCTGATCCCACTTCTTCTCCATACCCCTTGATCCCTTTAGCCCCAAGAGTTATATCTAGTTTCTTCTTGAAATCACCTAAATTTTGGCCTCAAATACTTCGTGGTAGTGAATTCCACACATTCACCATCCTCTGAGTGAAAAACTTTCTCTCACCTCAATCCTAAAAGGTTTCTTATCCTCAAACAATGACCCCCAGTTTTGGACTGCATCACCATTAGGAATATTTTTTTCTGAATCTACCCTGTTCAATCCTAATAGGATTTTATTAGTTTTTATGAGATCCCCTCTCACTCTTCTGAACTCCAAATGAATACAATTCTAACTGATTTACCCTGTCCTCATATGACAGATCTGCCATCTCAGGAATCAGTCTGGTAAATCTTTGCTGCACTCCCTCTATGGCAAGGGCATCTTTCCTCAGATAAAGACACCAGGACTGTCAACAATACTCTAGGTGTGGCCATGCCAATACCCTGTATAATTGCTCAGAAACATTCCTACTTGTGGATAGTGAGGAGCATTGTCAGGCGATGCAGCAGGACATTGATAGGCTGGTAGCTTGGGCAGACAGATGGCAGATGGAATTCAATCCTGATAAATGTGAGGTGATGCATTTCAGGAGAAAGAATGTAGGGGGAGGTATATGATAAAGGGTAGACCTATTAAGAGTATAGAAACGCAGAGGGACCTGGGTGTGCAGGTGAACAAGTCTCTGAAGGTGGCAGAGCAAGTGGAGAAGGTTGTGAAGAAAGCATATAGTATGTTAGCCTTTATAGGAAGGGGTATAGAGTACAAGAGCTGCCTTTAATGTTGCAGTTGTATAAAACGCTGGTTAGACCTCATTTGGAATACTGCGTCCAGTTCTGGTCGCCTTACTACCGGAAGGACGTGGAGACTCTGGAGAGAGTGCAGAGGAGGTTTACTAGGATGCTGCCTGGTTGGAAGGTCTGAGTTATGAGGAGAGATTAGGCAAATTGGGACTGTTTTCCTTAGAAAGACGTAGACTTGGAGGAGATCTGATAGAGGTGTACAAGATTATGAAGGGGATAAATAGAGTAAACGGGGTTAAGCTTTTTTCTAGGATGGACTCAAATAGCACGAGGGGTCACGGGCTTAGGGTGAGGGGGGTAAGGTATAATTTGGATGCTAGAGGGAGTTTTTTTCACACAGAGGGTGGTGGGGGTATGGAATGCGCTGCCAAGTAAAGTGGTGGAGGCAGGTACTCTGGAGTTATTTAAGAAATACTTAGATGGCCACATGAACAGAATGGGAATGGAGGGGTATAGAAAACTGATTTAAAATAGGGATCATGAGCCTTGGAGTCCCTGGGAAGTGTGTAAATAGATGATGATATTGATATACTTGTTTTTATCCTACAGATGCTTTGGTCCACCTTGTTGTCTAACGAGGGGCATACACGCGATGGGTCGTGAGAGGGCTGCTCTTGGATTTTTTTCGAGAGTATCCTAGTGTTTCATGTCGTTAGTGTACGCTTGACCTGGACCCTTTGATGGGCAACACAACAACTCAGTGACTATCGCTGTGCTGTGCAGATACATGGATTTGGGCCTGTGTCTGTGGGAGTTTGCGCATTCTCCCCGTGCTTGCGTGGGTTTTCTCCAGGTGCTCCGGTTTCCTCCCCCATCCCAAAGATGTGCTCTTAGGCTAATTGGCAAAACAAATTCTCCCTAAATTGTCTCAAATTTGGTTTTTAATCCATAGATCTATAAACATGGACAGGGATCGCGGGTAGAGGTGGGAACATCGGGGTGCCGACGTGGGCTTGTTGGGCCAAAGGGCCTGTTTCCCATGCTGTTTTGTTCTTTGTTCTTTGTATTCTTTGTAAATTGTCTCAAATGTGGTTTTTAATCCATAGATCTATAAACATAGACAGAGATCGTGGGTAGAAGTGGGAACATCGGGGTGGCGGTGCAGGCTCGTTGGGCCGAAGGGCATGTTTCCCGTGCTGTTTTGTTCTTTGTTCCTATAACTATGCTCGAATCCTCTTGCTATGAAGGCTAGCCTACCATTTCCGCCTGCTGTACCTGTGCGCATCCTTTCAGTGACTGATGCACAAGGACACCAAGGTCTCATTGAGTATCCGCCTCTTTCAATTTACATATATTCAAATAATAATCTGTCCTCCAATCATTGCTACCAAAGTGGATAACCTCGCATATATTCATATTATACTGCAATTGGAAGGCATGATTAATCAAGGACAGGGTTGTTCAGCCTTTCATGTAAAAGGCCACATTTCAGTTTCTTTCTCATTCAAGGGACCAATGAACAAATTTCAGACAGAAAAGAGCTGTCATTCTCCCAAAAGAATTCTAAGTGCTGCTGCTCACGGGGAAATCAGTGCATTTACCGACCAGGTGGGATTCAACCACTCTCGAAAAAGAAATACCCCATGTCAATCACACCAGCAAGCCCAGCTTCACAGAGATCAGAGTGACATTTTCAAAAGGTGCCCCAATCTCAGGGTACGGTACCAGGGACATTGATATTCTCTGCAGACAAGGAGAGCTTTCAAGATGAAGGGGAATGAATTTGAATGCAAAATAAGCATTTCAAAGGTATTTACCACATCCAAAGGAAGACTTTCACCTTCACTTGATAGATATTTGAACTTAACATGCTGGGGAACAAATCAAAGGGTCTCAAAGTTACAGAGGGAAGCCCTGCCACATGAAACTCATCCCTTGAGAAAGGTCCCTGACCTGGGACCCTCCAGCCCAGCCTGAGCCTCAACCCTCCCAACCCCCACCCCTCCTGAAGGACTCTCCCACCTCTTGGCACTCTGAGTGTTGAGGGGGTACTCACCCCCTTGCTCCCTCTTGGTGTCCAAGGCAGCTGGCCCCTGTTCTTCAAGACCTGCACTGATGGGTACCTGTGTGACTTCCTTCTTGGTAGATGGCAGCATCCCAGGAGGCCACTGAATCAGGCCAGATGCATTGAGCCAGGAGCCTCACAGTGGGTCTGAAGAGTGGTGAATATCCTAATTTGGTCTCCATGCCTGATGGAATAGGCCGCAGGGAATCCTGGCTGGGGCTAGCGGCCACGGAGAATCACAGCACGGCATTAAACATCAATTTCATCAAAGAAAAATTGAGGAATGAAGAAGAAAAACAACTTGTTGGGCAAGAAAAATGTCAAAGCATTAAATTGTTAATTTACAAAGACTAGAATTTTACCATGCTGTCTGTTACGGAAAATGGAGCAGGTGAGGACAGAACATGGAAGATGTTTCTTACCCATACCCAATATGTGAGTGGCTGTTAGTGTGTGTTTGTGTGTGAGGGTGAAGCTGAATGAGAACACCCTCTCCTCCTTCATACATTCACCCTCACACACATACACTCTCTTACAAACTATCACACACGTACATTCTCTCACACACGCTCACTCATGCATATACTCTCTCAGTCTCTCACACACATACACTCTCTTACAAACTCTCTCACACACATACACTCTCTTACACACTCTCACATATGTGCACTCTCTCACACACATACATGCTCACACACACATACACTCTCTTACACACTCTCTCACACTCACGCTCTTACCAACTCTCTCACACACATACACTCTCTCGATGTCCTTTAAACATTATTTAAAGACGATGTACACTCTCACACATACATTCTCTCACACAATACACTCTCTTACAAATTCTCTCTCACTCATTCTCTCTCACTCATTCTCTCTCACACAGTATCTCACACATATATAATCTCTCTTACACATACATTCCCTCCCACATTCTGTCTCACATATGTATTGGGAGAGGGTGAGGGTATGGTGTTGAGACAAAGGATCAATCATTATTTTATTGAATGCTAGAACAGACTCAAAGAGCCAAATGGCCTACACCTGCTCCTATTGCCCATGTTTCGATGTTTCTAAACTATTTTATGATCAACTCTAGGGGAACAGCTTTCAGGTAGAAGTTTGATCATGGATGAAAGATTAGGTTCAGTTCAGAAGCTTGGCCTATGGCGAGGATGTAAACAGTCTGCATTTTCTCTGGCCAAGCTAGTTACAGGCAAACTTTACTCTGAATCCCCAAATACCACAGACCTCAAAAATGCTCTGAGGTTCTGAAAGCAGAAGGATTCATTGAAGTTCAGAAAATAAATCCTCAACTCTGCACACACCAGGGATCTCAACTGTATGCGGCAACCACGTATGAAAATGAAAACAATGGGAAATCAGAGGCTGCAAAATAATTGCCTAATAACATGCGGGGATAATTTTAATTCCCCCAATTTTTTTCCTCGTGTGTTCAGAAAGTTAAAAATCTAAAAGAACCTTATTTACCCTGAAATTACCAACTTCCAATTTTAAACGTGGTTTGACAAAAGCAGTCAACTTTCTTGATCAGAGGGAAGTAGGTTGCCAAAATTATGTGAGGAGACTGCATGCCTTCATTTTAATTGTGTTTCTATTTTGAAAAATAATTGCCTGAGTTTCAAGGTACAAGGTGGGGGTAAAGTAATGCACTCAATGTCGTTGCCTTTGCAGACTTGGACTGCTTCCTCTTGACTCAACAAGCTTACCTGTAGAACTGTACCCTCGCTGAAGCCTGTTTGCTCCCTCAGACACAGCGTCAGGCAAATGGGCCACCTTCCTCACCATGATATCACTCACCATCTGCACTTGCCCATCCGTGAGCTGAAAGTTGCCACCCTTATCTGACCACTCTCTACCTTCCCCCTTGGCACCATCTCCCCTGGCAGCCACCCACCATCTTTCATCCCTCCCCAGCTGGAGCAAAGACAGCAATTTCTTCCAATCTGTTGCTCCGCTGTGGCTGTCTGTTAATTCATCACTCTAATAATCAGCTGTCAATTACTCTGGGTGTTGGGCAGGAAAAACTGGGGAAAAGAAGAGGTAATGTTGCAGTTAAAAGTTGCAGAACGTGTGAAAGCCTGATCTTCAATTTTTTTTTCCCATTCCTCTATCCCCTGGGCGTCACACATGTCTGTGGATCTACTGAATTCCAATCCATACCCCACCCCAACTCCACCACTGTATTGTACTGCAGTTATGGATTAAATTAAGAAAGCCAGGAATTTGGTGCTAGGATAGACTAAATTAAATCTATCGCTGATATGTGCTGTGATTTGACCTTTACTGTAATAACAAGTGCATTTTAATATATTTTCTCTCCAGCAATGATACCTCAAATGCGAATTGTACATGTATTGAGCACGTACTACATTCTGTGTCACTAAATGTCTCATCTAAATTTAGTTTCTGTTGGATAAATTAAGTGCAATCCAACACTCCGGTAAAGCTGTCAGTGTCTAATCTAATGAGCATTGCCTGAAGTAAATTTGCAATGAAGGTAATGTTTTAATCAATTTCCTCATCCACTAATACTTTTACCAACAACTGATTTTTGAAACACAAAACAAATACATTACATTGGGGAAAAGACATCCTCGAATTGTGATCTCTGGGTTTGATTTTGCAAAAAAGTCATTAAGCAAATGGCAATTCCACCTAATTTAAATTGGTGCAGCTAAATTGTAAGATATTTTGCGGTAGAATGTCACCTTGAGAAACAATTGATTCTTACCTCTGCTGCACTGTGTAGCAATTTTATTTTGTTAAAGGAGTACTTGCTGCCTGTTGTGAGGAGAAATAGGTTCCCCAAATTGTTAAATAAAAACTGGAGTAGTACTCTGGGAGCCAGCCACACATCTAAATCAATCAACTCGAGTACTTTATCTCCACGATTGGAGGAAAGTACCTACCAGCAGATAAATGCTACAGATTCAGTGTTGATTTATTGTCACTGGATCAGAACCATTTTCAGGCACGGTTAGCCAGATTCCAGTTACCTTTAACACTTAGGTGCACAGGCGACTCAAAGGGCAGAGCAGGAGGGCTTTGTGGGCAATTCCTTCTGACTCAGAAAGTTGTGGGTTCAAGTGCCACTCCAGTGGGAAGCGGCTAATCGAGGCTCGCTTTCTGGTGCAGTGCTGTCGAAAATACAGAACGGAGAGAAGCTTTTTAACCCTCTAAAAATAACGGGATTGGAGCCCACTTTAAACCCACCCAGCTCACTCCCAGTTTCTCAGTAGGTGAGCTAGAGTGAATTCACTCGTAGTAGGAGAGGTAGGTTTTTAATTAATATAAATAATGCAATGGTTAGTGTTCCACCTTCTGGACCAGAGGTTCTAGGTCCAAGTCTCACTCCAGCGGTTAGTAATGTTGTCAGGCAGTTTGATAACCAGTCTGTAAATCATTCTAATAAATCTGATGATAGAAGGTTAAAGCGGGAGAGTTTCCTGATTAGCCGTAATACAGCAATTTCCAAGCATAACCATGGATTAATCCAATGGAAGTGCATGATTGCCAATGATCCCCTTGGGACCGTAGTACCTGGAGGAGAAATGGAGCTATGTGCCTCATAATTTTGCCTTCCAGCATTAACCCCTTGGTCGGTTGGAGCTGTCCTAAAGTTATAAAGATGCTAATGTAGGAACTTAGAAACAGTGCGTGGGATTTTCCAGCTGTGCCTACATCTAAACCGAAATCGAAGATTCCCACCTGACATCAATGGGTCTGCCGCTCACTCACTACATTTTCCGTGGCAGGCGAAATTCGCCCCAATCTGCCACAGCAGAAAAGTTCTTGGAAAACGAAGCCAAAATTTGCAGATACATTTGGCCAGCCTTAATTAGCTCCAAAGAAGCCTGGGGACGAGGCTTTCAATTAACTTCTATTTCACAGACATCTTGAGATCGATCAAAAAAAAAATGCACCGTCCAGAATAGCGTGAAAATGGGAAAATGTTAGTTTTATTTAGCGAGTACAAGTCTGTGAACATATACACATGGGCAGGAAAAAAACCCTCAAAATCCATATCTTGCCTGTAGGGGAAAGGCACCGGGGCTTAAATCTCCAGAAAGCTGGTTGAAAGTAGCAGAGGGCACTATTGTGCATGCACAGATCTCTCTGATCTGAGCCTCTGTTGCTCTTAGCTGGATTCTGTGACCTAAACATGGTATGCCTTCCCCAACTACCCTGTGACCCCATGGCCTATTTCAAGCCTTTACCCCCACCCCTCCACACTCCTTCCCCAGCCCAGACTGATCATCTCTCCTTCCCATCACTAATCGTAAATATAAAGTGCACAGCAGTCCACCCCCACTACTGATCAGGCTATCCCCAGACTAGACCCATCCCCCCAATAGATCCTATCCCCTAGCCTTGGTGCCTGGTAGACTGTGCCAAGGTGCCAGGCTGGCACTGCCCAAGCAGCATCACCCCACCTTGCTCCTGACCTCCCAGAGGGCCAAAACGGCCCCCTGGTTCTACCAATGAGGCCAATGAGTCTTCATTGGTAGGGACCAGTAATGATTCTTCCCAGAGAGAATCTCTCCTGGTGAGGCCACACAGGTAGGTGAGCTCGAATGATTGAGTTCTGCGCTCACTAAAGACATTAAAATTAGATTGAAATTTGATTTAAATAAAATATTCAACCTTGCACCGGAAATTGACAAGAGACTGATCGCATCGCTGTTAAGATCGCAAAAGGCGAGAAACCAGGCACAAACCTGATTTCTTGGCTCCCTCGTGTTGCTACCGATTCATCCCATCCATTGGCCAGCATGGTACGATGGTAAGATTATTACCGCCCCCTCCCCCGCTCCTGTTTTTTTCCATTTCATGCAAACAAGGAGGATACGTATCCTTCTCATGCCATCATTTTGATTTTGAGATAAAATGGCACCTGGAGGTTGTGGGAATGAAAGTTCACATTGCGTTCCCGTACTGTTTGTAAGGTCAATGCCAAATGCGTTAACAGCTTCCTCCTCAACATTGAAAGGTTTCCACTTAAAATTAAAGAACCAATGGGATGCACAAAAGTCATTCATCCCATATTTGATGGTCTTGGCGATGGTTACTGGTGCTTATAGTAACAGCATCAACTCAGCCACATAACCATGGTAATAGAATAGGGTGACACGGCATATTTTTTCTAAAAATACTGTAATCTAGAGGCCTGGATTATTGCTCCAGAGACACGAGTTCAAATCCCATTACGGTGGCTGGGGAATTGAGTTATGAGTTGGCTCATAATTGTCCTCCAAAATAGCTGAGCAAGCCAGTCAATCTGGGTGGCTAGTCACCATCGATTTGAGGCAGTTAGAGATGAGCAATAAATGTTGACACTCATTTTTCTATTCATTTGTGAGATGTGAGCATCACTGGCTAGACCAGCAATTTTTGTCCATCCCTAATTATTCTTGAGAAGATGGTTGTGATTTGCCTTCTTTGAGCACTGAGGGACAGGAACACCCACAGTGCCGTTAGGGAAGGAATTCCAGTGTTTTGACCCAGTGATAGTGAAGGAATGGCAATATTTTTCCAGTCTGGATGGTGAATGACTTGGAAGGGAACTTTCCAGGTATTGGTGTTCCCAGGATTCTGCTGCAATTGTCCTAGGTTATAGTTTGGAAGGTGCTGCCTAAGAAACATGGGTGAATTTCTGTGGGTGCATCTTGTTGATGGTACATACTGTTGCTACTGAACTTTGGAGTGGAAGAACTGAATGGGAAGGGGATAGCAATCAAACAGAGTACTTTGTCTTGGATGGTGTTGAGCTTTTTGAGCTGCTTTCATCCAAGCAAGTGGAGAATGTTCCATTACACTCCTGACTTGTGCCTTGTAAATGAGGGACAGGCTTTGAGCAGTCAGAAGGTGAGTTACTCTCTGCTGCATTTTTAGCCTTTGACCTGCTTTGATTTTCACAAGAAAACATTTTAAAATGATTGGAATAAATGGAGACGTGCTAAATTTGCATACTGTTATTCTGATGTTGCTTTTACGTAGCTTTGATGGTGAATGTAGCACAGTGGTATTATGCATGGAATGTAGAGATCAAAAGTAAAATTAGTATGAGAGTCATGATTAAGTCTCTGAATTTTATCTACATCTTGGATTGTGGAATGTGATGTGTCAGTTCTCACCTTGGATTGTATAACATGAACTCATTAAAGACTCACGTGTATGGTTTATGTATTGTGATGTCTCATTAAGAACTTGCTGAGGTTTTTGTAACTTACTTAAAATAAGAAAACAAACTATCACAAGAAAACAATCACAAGGTAGCTTAAATTGGATGGTAAAATGAGGAGGAAGGTACAATTATAGTACAGCAAACACCGGAGTTGATTTTCTGGCTGAAAATGGGTGTTAATTTTTATTCCTCGGGGAATGTTCGAAGAGACGTTTGGATCACATTGACGCTTCTTGAGTCAAGTGCAAGTTTCATTACAGACGCACGACAGATGGATTTTTCTCGAAAAAATCTCATTCCTGAATATTATGGCCGTTCATATCAGCGGGATTTTCCCATCCTGTTGCAGTGGAATGGAGATTTGGCTGGGTGCCGGGAATGTGGTGTGAACAGCCAGTAAGATTGCATCCTAAGCATTGAATGGGTGAGAAACTGAGAGGTTTAATGGTAATTTACAGCACTCTATGCAATGCAGAAGTGATAATGTAATTCTTGGCAGTGGAGAGGAGCAGGGTGGGAGGGGGTGCAGGCTGAGTGGGCAGGGAAGCATTAGCATCTCAGTTTACCTGCGAAGCCGGCTGCTGAGCTCCAGAGGCGCCATTACACATGCACCCCAAATTTCCCATTTTGATTCTAAATGCTCACAGACTTAAAGCTGGGAGTGTATCAGATCTAATTTTTAGACCCATTCTCAGGTGCCCCCCATAAGCACTCTGCCTGAAAAAGTATCAACGATTCAAAATCACTCTGCACAAGCCTGTGAGTGGGACTTAATGCACCCAAAAGCTTACAGCCCCAATCAGCGTCTCCAACTGTGCATGCTTACCAAAAAAAAATGCTGCTCCCTAGGTTGGATAATGCCTCTCCCTGGCTCCCACAGATATTGCCCCACCTCCACAACATTACTGACTCCCTTACACTTCCACCCGCCCGCCACCCAGACCAACCACGGGCCCTTTTCCCTTCACTGATCTCAGGCAGACCAGACCAGAACACTGCATTTGCCTGAAGAAGACACAAGAGTTGAAAGCTCGCTTTTTTACTATCAAATAAATCGGTTGGATTATAAATTGGTGTTGCTAAATTCTTACTGAGTTCTCAGGCAGAGTGGCAGCAGAACCTCCCCCCTTCCCTCTCACTGATCACAGGCAGAGTGGCAGCGGACCCCCCTTCCCCCTCACTGATCTCAGGCAGAGAGATCTATTCTCCCCCTCTATCCTTCCGACATCAGGCAGATTGACAGCCCCCCCCCAACCTATCCCGGAGTCTCCTGTACAAGGCTCTCATCTTTTCTGGACTCTGATGGCTGTGTGACACCTCCCTCTCTTTCCCCAATCACTGAGGCACCGATCCGCCCGCCCTCCCCCTCTCCCGCACGTGCTCACTTGCCGGAACGCCCTGCCAAACTGCCCCCTAACGTGGGGCAGCTCCATTAAAAAACTTAAGGACAGACAGGCAGGCAGGCATTCCTGCACACACTGTGCACACGACAAGCTCCCCTCCCCCCGCCGTTCTCTGAGGGCAGCCTAGGGAGGGCCCCCACCCCCAGAGGACACAGCCCAAGGGGAGGCTGATGAAAATGCAGCCTCGGAGGCAGTTAGTACCTCAGTCAGTGCCAGGGCAACAGCCGTCTCGAACCGGGGATCAGTGCCGGAAAAAAAGTCAATGACCTCGTCTGTGCAGCAAGGGTGAGTGCTGAATCCCATCTTGCATCTTCCCCCAAATCTCCTCCAGGTTTTCCCAATCCCAACACTCTGCGTGTTCCCTGCTCCTGACCCCCAAACACCTCCTTCCTACTCCCCAAAAACTGTGTTTACCCTCTAAGAATCATCATCTGATGCACTGTAGGAGTCACGCCATCATTTCATTCATGGCTCCTTCTGTCTCCACAGGAGAAGACCAAGCACAGGGTGAAGGCAGGGGTGGTGAGCCAGACCCCCAAGTCCTCACTCCATTTGAGGAGTGGGCTCTGGAGCTGTCCAGAGGAGGGGAGATACAGACTGTCAGCAGCACCAAATTCAGGTTGCCATCCAGACATGAGCACCTGTTATTCCTTCAATCACTTTGACTCAAAGGTGACTCAATCTCACAGATCCCCAGGACCTTGTATGGGAGTTTCAGATCCCTTACCCACTACACAGGCCCAGGTACCAGTGTGCATGTGGAGCTCAGGTAAGAGTAGTTTTCACCAAAACATCACCATAATGGCACTTAGCGAGTTCTCATTACCCTCCTGCCTGCCAAAAAACTTACTAACACAGAGTACCCACCACTCTTGTGTGACAACGTACAGGATATGGAAAGAATTTGCAACTGAACTGCTCCAGCTGATCCCTGCTTACATCCTCTGACCATCACTCCCATCAATCAGCCCCCTCCCCTCTGCAGAGATCCTACTTACCTTCACCTCCTATGGACTGCCCCTACCTCCCCCTTAAGGCTCTGCCCATCAGGCCCTGCCCTTCTCAGGCCCCCTCAGATGCCCACCCCCATCCAATCCCAGCCCCGGCCCCTTGGTACTTCCAGGATGCCCAATTGGCAGTGCTGGTGTACCAGGTGTGCAGTCCCAGTGTGCCAGGCTGACAGTGCCAGGGTGTCATACTGCACAGCCCCCGACCACTGACTGGCACTGCCCCCAACCACCTGGGGGGCTTCAATGGCCTCAAGTCCCATCGGTGAGGCCGTCATATTTGGTTCCTATTGGTGGGGACCATCTGTGATCCTCGCTGGTGAGAACCTTGACCAGGAACGAGACGAAGGTAGATGATGCCAGATGAGGCATCAGGGTTTGTTAATGACACGTACAAAATATTTGAAGGGTGCAAACCTGATTTCACTGGCAAAATAGTTCAGGCAAGAGGCAAGAAAACAAGCACAAGTCCGATTTTTTGCCTCTTGCCCTATCTAAGACCATGTCTAAGATTTTTTTTTGAAACAATTGAATATGGGCATCAATGGATGGGCCAATAACTTGCCACTTCAAATGGGCAGTCACTTGTATTGCAGTGGACCTAGATCCACATGTATCCATAGATAAGCACAACTTACGGGGCATCAGTGAACCAGATAGGTTTTATCGACTATGGTTTCAGGTCATCATTAGACTTTTAATTCCAGATTTTTATGAAATTCAACTTTCACAATCTGCCGTGTTGGGATTTGAACCCAGGTCCCCAGATCATTACATCTGCACCAAAGTTTTCCACCGAATTGTACCTATTTTCAGATGCAAATGCTTGGCGTATCTGGGGGTGAGGCGAGTCACGTGATCCACACCCATCTCCATGCCAGTTTCCCCTTTACCAAAAATGGTTATGATCAGGACCAGGCTGGAAACAGGAGCGATGGCCATTTAAATTCATTTACATGTATTTTAATAAACCTAATGGGCTGCACACCCAACTTCCTCCTTTATCACCGTGTTCACCAATCTGGAATTGGTGTGAAATAGATATGCTCCATATAATTCCGAGTCAGGCACTCCATCAGTGAGGGTTAGTGAGGAGGTAAGTGCTGAGTGTCCGTCAGCTCTCTGGTACTAATGGGTGTCTTTTCATTGTGGCCATTTTATTTCTCGGGTCGGTGAGGGCTCTGCGAGTGTGTGGGAGGGGTGGGGGTAGGCGTTCATGCTCAGCAGGGTATCCAATGCCCGATTTGCAGCATGAATCCAGGTCTCAGCACTGACCTAGGGTTTTGTAGATGCTGCT
This sequence comes from Sphyrna mokarran, assembly GCA_024679065.1. Classification (NCBI taxonomy): domain Eukaryota; kingdom Metazoa; phylum Chordata; class Chondrichthyes; order Carcharhiniformes; family Carcharhinidae; genus Sphyrna; species Sphyrna mokarran. The sequence goes on along the minus strand of JAGIQG010000013.1, from coordinate 72,121,058 downwards.
GGGTCCTAGTGCACTCAACATTGTGCCAGCTGAAGAGCCCTTGCAAATTGCACTGTTTCAGCCTCTGAACTTTTCAAGAAGCTGTGACTCTGGGGAGCATATGGATAGGGGAAGGGTTGTTTATGATTCTATGGAGCATGTGGAAGGGAGAATGAGGGGTCTGTGATTCTATGGAGCACGTGAGTGGGGGAAGTGGTATCCGTAACTCTATAGAACATGTGGGTGAGGGAATGGGCAGTGACTGTTACTGGGCTAGGAGTAAGGCAGCATTCCTTAATCTCTACATATGTTCCTCTCCATCTCCAGCAACTCCCACTCTCAGAGTGACAAGGTGGCTTTTGCCATGCAACTAATTGATCTTGCTGTTCTTTTGCTATTGCTGGAATTGAGGAGGAGAGGGGAGGGTAGGAGGAAGAACTGCGGGCACAGGAGGCCCAGGGCTTACCACTTGTAGGAGTAGAGGGAGATTTCCACTGGTGGCTGCCATTCGCCCAGAGGGGAGGCCACAGAAGAAGGAGGGAGCGGAGACCCTGGCAATTCCATGCACAAGTGTCATTTGAACAGATATTGGACATGTCTCCAAAAGCAGAGAGTGCAACACCTGTGCCACCTGTTGCAGAACCTGCCACCTAGAGGCAGGAGGGTGAACTCTTCTCGGTGGCTGTCAAATTGACAGCCGCTCTGAACATTTATGCAACTGTCTCCTTCCAAAGACCCAGCGGAGATGTATGTAGCATTTCCCTGTCAGCTGTGCATGCATGTACCCGTGTCAAACAGGTCACGGAAGCCCTGTGTGCCAGGCTAGGCAGTACATCAAATTTAACCTGGACCAGGCCCAGCAGGAAGCCTGGGATGGAGGCTTCACGGCCATTGTGAGGATGTACAAAGTGCCATCGACTGTACCCTCAAGGCCCCCTGCAGAATCCACAAAGATTCATCAACAGTTCCACTCCCTGCATGTCCAACTGATGTATGACCATAATATTTACATGATGCACATCTGCACAAGATGCCTGGCAGCGTGTATGATAGCGTCATCCTCAGGATCATTTGAGGAGGAGCCCAGGCTAGGGGGAGTGGCTCATGGGTGATTACCCTGTTTCGGATGTGGCTGATGACACCGATTCAGAGGCCTGTGACTGAGGCAGGGCCCACGTATCCTCAATAGTGGAGAGAACAAAGAACAAAGAGCAACACAGCACGGGAAACAGGTCCTTCGGCCCAACGAGCCCACGCCGCCGTCCTAACGTCCTAATGACATATCCTTGTCTTTAGGCTATGCCTATTGTTGAAGATTCCCATATAGGGACCAATATAGGGACAATTTGTTACCCAATCAGCCTAAGAGCACATTTTTGGGATGTGGGAGGAAACCGGAGCACCCGGAGGAAACCCACGCAACCACGGGGAGAACGCACAAACTCCCGCAGATACAGGCCCAAATCCATGTGTCAGCACAGCAACAGTGATAGTCTCTGAGTGTCATGTTGCCCATCAGATGGTCCAGTTTAAGCATACACTGACGATGTGAAGCACTAGGCAACTCCTGAAGCAACCTCCAAGAGCAGCTCTCGCACGACATGCCGCATGCATGCCCCTTGTTGGTCAACAAGGTGGACCGAATTGCCTGCGGAAACAAATAAGACTTAATTAAACATGCTAAAAAAAAACTAAGACATTCCCGAGACAAAACTAAAAGATAGTCTACTACTATTTGGTCCTCCCGATATTCAAACAGTCCTGCTATATCCCTCTATCTGCAGACCGCTCATGTGGCTGTCCAAGAGACCCTTAAACAACCCTAGCGTGCCTGCTCCCACCACCTTACTCGGCAGCGCATTCCACACCCCCACTACCCTTTGTGTGAAAAGCTGCCCTCTAATATTCGTCTTATACATAGCCCCCCTCACCCTGAGCCTGTGACCCCTCGTTCTATCCATTTCTAATGGTGGAAAAAGCTTACCACCATTTACTCTATCTTATATACCGCTAAAAAATCCCCTCTCAGCCGACATCTTTCAAGGGAAAACAACCCCAGTGTTTTCAATCTTTCCTCGTAAGACAGCCCTTCCATACCAGGCAGCATCCTGGTGAATCTCCTCTGCACTCTCTCCAGGGCCTCTACATCCTTCCGGTAGTACGGCGACCAGAACTGGATGCAGTACTCCAGATGAGGCCTAACCAACGTTCTATACACCTGCAACATCAGACTCCTACTCTTGTATTCTATACCCCTTCCTATGAAGGCTAACATACCATACACTTTTTTTAACCACATTCTCCACCTGTACTGACACCTTCAGAGACCTGTGAACTTGTACCCCCAGGTCTCTCTGCATCTCTATACTCCGGATAGTTTTACCTTTTATCCTATAACTCCCCTCTACATTATTCCGGCCAAAATGCATCACCTCGCATTTATCCGGATTAAATTCCATTTGCCATCTATCTGCCCAATCTACCAGCCTATCTATGTCATGTTGTATTGCCAGGCACTGCTCCTCAGTACCCGCCAATCCAATCATCTTAGTGTCATCAGCAAATTTGCTGATCACACCACCTACCCCCTCTTCCAAGTCATTTATATACACCACAAATAGAAGGGGTCCTAGTACAGAGCCCTGTGGCACACCACTAGTGACAGACCTCCAGTTGGAAAAAGAGCCTTCCACTACTACCCGCTGTCTCCTCCTCCCAAGCCAGTTCTCAACCCATCTACATACCTGGCCCTGTATACCATGCGCCTTCACCTTTTCTATCAGCCTACCATGAGGAACCTTGTCAAACGCCTTACTGAAATCCATGTAGACGACATCAACGGCTTGTCCTTCATCAACCGTTTTTGTCACCTCTTCAAAAAATTCCACTAGATTCGTAAGGCACGACCTCCCCTTAACGAAGCCATGCTGCGTATCCCTGATCAGATCGCAGCGCTCCAGATGCTCATACATCCTGTCCCTGAGGATCCTCTCCATTAGCTTACCTATAACTGAAGTCAAGCTCACCGGCCTATAGTTCCCTGGGTTATCCCTCTGACCCTTTTTAAACAACGGTACTACATTTGCAATCCTCCAGTCCTCTGGGACCTCCCCTGTGTCCAAAGAAGAGACAAAGATTTGCGTCAGAGGCCCAGCAATGTCATCTCTCACCTCCCTTAGCAGCCTGGGATAAATACCATCAGGCCCCGGAGCTTTATAAGTCTTTATGCTACCTAAAAGCCCCAACACTTCGTCCCTCGTAATGATTATTTCCTTTAACGGGTCCTCAAATTCCTCAAAGCTGGCATCAGACATCAGGCCCCTCTCCCGCGTGAATACTGACGCAAAGTATTCATTCAGGATCTCCCCCATTCCCTCAGGCTCTAAGCATTGATCCCCTCCTCTGTCCCTGAGAGGTCCAATCTTCCCTCTAACCATCCTTTTGCTCCTTACATAGGAGTAAAATGCCTTAGGATTTTCCTTAATCCTACCTGCCAAAGCCATTTCATGGCCCCTTTTTGCCTTTCTGACACCCCTTTTAAGATCCCGTCTACACTCTCTATATTTTTCCAGCGCTGCCTCTGTCCCCAGTTGCCTGGATCTAACGTACACCTCCCGCTTCTTCCTGATCAAGTCCTCAGCATCCCTAGTAACCCACGGTTCTCTAATCCTATCTTTCCCATCCTTCCTCCTTACCGGCACGTGTCTTTCCTGCAAAAATTTTAGTTTTCCCTTGAAAGACTCCCACATGTGCAGTGTCGACCTACCCTCGAACAGCTTATCCCAGTCGGTATCCCTAAGATCCTGCCTAATCTGGCTATATCTAGCCCTCCCCCAGTTTAACACCCTCCCCTTAGGGCAGGCTTCATCTTTTTCCATTAATACCCTAAAGCAGACAGAGTTGTGGTTACTATTAGACACATGCTCTTCTACTACAACGTCAACCACCTGCCCTGGCTCATTCCCCAGAACCAGATCCAGTATAACCTCCTCTCTAGTCGGGCCATCCACATACTGCTCCAAGGACCCTTCTAAAACACACTGTACAAGTTCCTCCCCGTCCGCACCTTCCGCTCTGGGCACCTTCCAATCTACCCCAGGGAAATTGAAATCTCCCATTACAACCACCCTATTCTTCCTACACTTATCTAAAATTTCCCTACATATCCCTTCTTCCACAGCCCATGGACTGTTGGGCGGTCTGTAGTACACACCCAACATAGTAACCTCTCCCTTCCTATTCCTCAAAATGCGATGCCAATGCCCCATCTACCCTGGCAGTGCCCTCCAATAAATACCCTCTGATCCCTTCCCGCATTGTGGTGGTGTGTGCTGTGCTTTGCACAACCTGGCACAGCAGAGAGGTGACCTGTTGGAGGAAGAAGAGGAGGAGGGTGTGGAGGGCGCTCAGTTGGAGGAGGAGGAGGAGGAAGTAGAGGAGGAGTACGCCGAGGAATTCAGGCATTAGAGGGCTGGCAGCTCGAATGAGGCGGAGAAGGCAGCTAGGGAGGCTCTGATCACCAGGCGGTTCAGGGACCTGTGTCTGTGCACACAGGCTCCATTCTGCAACTCCACCCCCACCCTCCCAACTCAACGTCCTTCTATCTCCCGCGACATCGTCACACCAAAACTGTGGGCCTCTGCGTTAATGAGTTTTTTTGACAGGCGGGAGGGTGATGACAATTCTCTAAGCACCGTTATGATGATGCCCTGGTGCAAACTAGTCTGACTCCTACCCGGGCTCTGCATGCACGCTGGCACCTGGGCCAACATCTGCATAGCGGGTAAGGGATCTGAAACCCACATACAGGGCCCCAGTTCAGGTGGGGTGGGGGAGGGGAGGGAACTGCTGGTGGGGTCCGGGAAACCAATGGCTTCATTTCCCTAGTGAGACAAACATCCAGAAGTATCTGGAAACATCCAGGTACTTGGGAGGCAGCTGCAGTGGGGCAGGGGGGGGGGGGGGGCTCAATGACAGAAGGTGCCGGGGTGTTCAGATGTGTCCCCCTACAGACAGGACACAAGTGCAAAGGAGGGAGAGGAATCAAGGATGCAAAAACCTTGATTCACATTTCTCCATTGGACATAGAAAGTACAAAGAAGATTACAAGCCCTTCAGCCCTCCAAATCTGCAGTGACCAGGCAGCCCATCTGAATTATAATCCCTACCCTTCCGGGGACCATATGCCCCTATTCCCATCCCATTCACATAGCTTTAGAGATGCCCCTTATTAAAGTTCACTCTCGTATCAGCCTTCGCGATCTTCCCCTGGCAGCGAGTTCCAGTCACCCACTACCCTCTCTGTGCAAATAAACATGCCTCGTGCATCTCCTTTAAACCTTGCCCCTCACACCCAAAATCCGTGCCCTCTAGAAGTGGTCTCAAATTGAATGGAGAATTGACAAGTGCTCACTTCTTAACTCCAGCCCAAACATGCTGCCGCTGGTGGCCCACATCTCTCCTTTCCTGGACAGCTCCAGCGCTCGCTCCTCAAAGGGTGTGAGGGCCCGGAGTTCTGGCTCACCAACCCCATGTCTTTGCCCTCTCCTGTAGAAACAGAAAGAGCCATCAAACGATAGTGTGAAATTACAGAGTATGAGGTAGTGGAGCTTAGAGGGCAAGCACGGTGGGGCTATTGGGAGGGGGGTAGGAAGGGGGTGCTTGGGGGACAGGAGCTGGAAGCATGCAGGGTGCTGGGGATGGGAGAATCTGGGGATGATTTGGGGGGAAATGCTAGATGGGGGTTAAGCATTCACCCTTGGAGCCCAGATGAGGTCACGAACCTTCTTGAGGCACTGCTTCCCCACTGATGGAAGCGATAACTGCCTCCCAGGTCACATTGCCATACTCCCTGTTGGGGACCGTACCCCTCTATTCCCATCTTATTCATGTATTTGTCGAGACGTCCCTTAAAAGTCACTATCATATCTGCTTCCGCTACCTCCTACGGCGATGAGTTCCAGGCACCCATTCTGTGTGTAAAAAATCTGCCTCGTACATCTTCTTTAAACCTTGCCCCTTGCACCTTAAACCTGTGTCCCCTAGTAACCAACTCATTCAGCCTGGGAAAAAACTTCTGACAATCCCTTCTGTCTGTGCCCCTCATAATCTTGTAGACTTCTGTCAGGTTGTACCTCAAACTCCAGGATTGCAGTGAACACAAACCTCATAGCTAATGCCCTCCATACCAGGCAACATCCTGGTAAATCTTTTCTATATCCTCTCCAAAGCCTTCACATCTTTCTGATAGCGTGACGACCAGAATTGAACAATATATTCCAAATGCAGCTTAACTGAGGTTCTATAAAGCTGCAACATGACTTGACAATTTTTAAACGCAATACCCGGCCAATGAAGGCAAGCATGCCGTATGCCTTCTTGACTACCTTCTCCACTTGCATTGTCACTTTCGGTGACTTGTGTACCTGTACACCCAGATCCCTCTGCTTATCAATACTCTGCCATTTACTGTATATTTCCTCTCTGTATTAGACCTTACAAAATGCATTACCTCACATTTGTCCATCTGCCATCTCTCTGCCCAGCCTTCAACTGATCAATATCCTTTTGTATCCTTTGATGGTCCTCATTGCTATCTGCAAATCCACCGACATTTATATCATCCACAAAGTTACTAATCAAACCAGTTACATTTTCCTCCAAATCATAGATATATATATGAGGAACACTGCTTGTCACAGTCCTCCATTGAGAAATGTACACTTCCACTGCTACCTTTTGTCTTCTTTGACCGAGCCCATGCTTTGTATTTTGTTCACTCCCTTGCTAAGTTATTGCCTAGCATAGTGGGTGCCCAGTAGATAGCACTGAAATGTCAGTGGCTGCCCTTGAATTGGGTGCATCAGTAAGAATGCTTATTTCAGTTGGCAGAACAAAGCCGTACCTGATAGGTGGCTGAAAACGTCTCAGAGTAAATTCTACCTTTTAAAAGGTTAAGCCTTTGTGAGAAAATGTTTGACAAAGCGTGTTTGCGAATGAAGCAGGGTCAGCAGGCCAGCAGGTAGTGATGCACTCCAATGTCACTTACAAATTATATCGTGCAGTTCAATTCACTTGAGAAAATCACTCCATAAAAATCAGCATTGTCGAAACCAGATGTTCCCGGATATGTAATCACTGCTCATTTTAACACAAAGCACAATCGTTTTTAAAAAGGATTCAAATCAAAGCTACAATTATGGGGAAAGTGCAGCTAAATCCTGCACCTTGGTCCATTTCCACCAGTAGAAAAACGGAGGGACGCTGCCTGAAGTCCCATTACATCTGACTCGGGGGCTAAGTACAGGCATAATACCCAATTTAAAGCACACAATATTAGTGACAGTGTGAAATCTGAATCATTTGGAGCTGTGCACTCCCTAATTTATACCGACATGGACACAAAGGAAAGAACCAAAGACTGGAGCACTGGTGATTCGTTGGCCAGCATTGAATTTTTATTTATTGGTACATTCCATGAGAATAGAACCTTTCTGGACAAGAGTCTAACCGAGGGAGCTGGAGTATCAGCACAGTCATTCGATAGTCAGCTGCCATGGTAAGATTAAAACAAATGGCAAAACACAGCAGTCATGCTTGCTAAATTCCACCCCATGAGAATACATCTATTTTGCAGAGCTAACAATCCAGCAATTCAGTCCAATCCCATTAATGTAGGTGGGATATTTAAATTACTATTGGATGCAAATTTCTCAAATTGCACAGAGCACAAAACTCGTTGGGTTTTTAACACCAGAATCCTATTGCCCTGCCCACCATGGGAATCGGAGCGGGCGAGAGAACAATGAGAAGATCCATTGACTTCAAGCAGAATTTTACAGTTTTGGGACGAGCGAGGCCATAAAGTCTCATCTCTGATCTGATCAAATAGCCCTCTGTGCAATTTCAAAGTGCTGATGGGAATCATACTGCTAGTAGGAGGAGGGAGTCTGAACATGGAGGCAAAGCTGGGATTCCAAGAGCGGGGAACACTTTCTAAAGGCCACCTCGATTTCAAAGTTGAATTAATATTTCCCATCTCACCCCATGGACGTTGGGACCCCCGACAGACATTGGGATGCCCTCCCCATGGACATTGAGACTCCGTGGTGTTCAAGGGGAACACCCCAAACCCACACAGAAAGGCAGCACCTCCCCCAACCACTCAAAGAATGCTCTCCTCCACACCATGCAAGCATCAGGGTGACCAGATCCTCCTCTCCATCTCCACAGGCATCAAGGCACCCCCTTTTCATAGTCTCCAGCTCCACCTCCCTTCACAGTTCCCATCAATCTCCAACTCAATACACGCACAACCACCCCCATCCCCGCAACCAAACATTGCCCCCTGCCCTCCCTCACACACACATAGACACACAACGGGAATCCCTCCATGAAGTACTTGGAAGTCTGCCTGGCACTATCAACCTGGAACTGCCAAACTGTGTTAGAGGGCAGTGCCAGGGCATTGCCCAACTATTCCCTGCACCACCCACAGTTTATACCCACCTCTGCATGCCTAGCATGTTCATCACCGTTGGATTTTACTTTCGTAAACCAATAGTGATTCATGCCTTGGTGACATCATGCCACCGTTGTGAAGTTGAACATGGCTGGACGCTACTGCGTGTAGCTGTTCAATGGTATTAAAATATATTTAAAATCATGCATATCAGGTTCAAGTTCTTTCTAGCCATGAACCTGTTCACGTCACTGGCGGGAGTGGGGAAGATTGCGTTCTCAAATCCGACCAGCACAAATCCTGCTTTTGGCCTCTCGGAATATTTTGCAGCCATTGTGGGATTTGTTCCCATGGCTAATGGGCCTGCTAAATTCCACCCAATAAATCTAAAGTGAAAAGTTAGCCTCGGGAGTTGTCATTAGCATCCCATCTGGTTCATTAATGCCCTTTGGGGAAAGAAAGCTGCCAGTCATGTGATTCCAGACACGCAGTAATGCTGTTAACTCTTAACTGCCCTCTGTGATGGACCAGCCAGCTGGATTTGAGAATGTGGCTCACCACCACCACTCTCCTTAAAGAGGAGCAATAAATGCTGGTAATGAATGAATAAATTTTTAACCTCGAAATGCACGTCGGTGTGCATGGGTGTGATGAGATGCTAATAGAATGAAAATAAAAAAAGATCGAAGATCAGAATCGCACCTTAGCCTATCAAGCCTGTGCCAATACAAATACCTCCCTAATCTAATATTTTCTTGCGTCTACGTGGTTCGTACCCCCCTATTCATGTATCTATCCAGATGCCTCTTGAATATTGTCATAGAATACCACCTTCTCTGACAGCACATTCCAGGCACTCACCACCCTTTGTGTGAAAACCTTGCCCCTTACATCTCTTTTAAACTTTCAACCTAAGCCCCCGAGTAATAGACTCTTTGACCCTTGGAGGCTGATTCTGACTATCCAATCTATTCAAACCTGTCATAATCTTGTAAACTTCTAATAGGTTGCCCCTCATGCTCCCAAGCCAATAAGAACAATCCAAATTTGTTCAACCTTTCTTCATGGTCCATATCCTCCAAACCAGGTAACATCCTGGTAAATCACTTCTGCACCCTTTCTAATGCATTAACATTCTTCCAATAGTGTGACAACCAGAATTGTATACAATACTCCAAATATGGCCTAATCAAAGTCTTACACAGATGCAACATGATTTTCCAATTCCTATACACAACATCCCGACTGATGAAGAATGGTATGTTTTATGCTTTCTTGACCACCTTGTCCACTTGAGTTGACACCTTCAGGGAACTATGGATCTATATGTCCAGATCCTTCTCTGTGCTAATATTTCTTAGACCTCTACCATTTACTATATACTTTCCTTCTGTAGTAGACCTTCCAAATTGCATTACCTCACATTTATCCTGGTTAAGTTCCATCTGCCATCTTTCGGCCCACGTCTTCAGACAATTTATATCCTACTGTATCCTCTGACAATCCTCCTCAATATCTGCTATTTCCCCAATTTTTGTATCGCCTGCAAATTTATTAATCAGATCACCTACATTTTCCTCTAAATCATTGATGTATATTACAAACAACAGAGGCCCCAGCACTGATCTTGTAGAACACCATTGTCATAGACCTCAGTTAGGAAAGTTCCACTGCTAATTTCTTCTTTCTATGCCCAAGACAGTTTTGTATCAATCTTACCAGCTCACCTTGTATCCCATATGACTTCATATGGATCCCACATGAACCTGAGAAAGGGTGTGTTGATAGTTTGAGTCATGTTGAGATCAAAAAAAGGGAAGAGGTATTGGGGTTCTTAAGAAACATTAAGGTATGCAAGTCCCCAGGATCTGATGGGATATATCCTAGAATACTGAGAGAGAGACAAGGGAGAAATTGCTGGGGTCTTGAGAGAAATTTTTACATAGAACATAGAACAATACAGCACAAACAGGCCCTTCGGCCCACGAGTTGCGCTGATCACATCTACCAATCTACGGACCTATCTATAACCCCCTATCCTATTCGCTTCCATATACCCATCCAGAAGTCTTTTAAAAGACCCCAGCGAGTTTGCCTCAACAACCTCCGACGGCAGTCGATTCCATTCACTCACCACCCTCTGAGTGAAAAACTTACCCCTAACATCCCCTCTGTATTTTCTACCCTGCACGTTAAATCTGTGTCCTCTCGAAGTGACCATTTCAGCTCGGGGAAATAGTCTCTGAGAGTCCACCCTTTCTATTCCTCTCAACATTTTATAAACCTCTATCAGGTCCCTCTCAACCTACGTCTCTCCAGTGAGAAGAGTCCCAGCTCCCTCAACCTAAGGCCTGCCTCCCAATTCAGGCAGCATCCTTGTAAATCTCCTCTGTACTCTCTCAATAGCTTCTACATCCTTCCTATAGTGAGGCGACCAGGACTGCGCACAATAATACATCCTCACCGGCTATAGGGAAGATCCTAGAGGATTGGAGAATGGCCATTGTTCCTTTGTTTAAGAAGGGTAGCAAAAATAATCCAAGTAATTACAGGCTGGTAAGCCTTACATCAGTGGTAGGGAAATTATTGGAGAGGATTCTTCAAGACAGGATTTATTCCCACTTGGAAATAAGTGAATGTCTTAGTGAGAGGCAACATGATTTTGTGAAGGGGAAGTTGTGTCTCACTAACTTAAGCGAGTTTTTCAAGGAAGTGACTAAGATGATTGATAATATGATGAGGATAGGGCAGTGGATGTTTCTGCATGGACTTTGACAAAGCCCTCATGGCAGACTGAGGCAGCAGATGAAGTCACATGGGATCAGAGGTGAGATGGCAAGGTGGATACAAAACTGGCTCGGTCAAAGAAGACAGAGGGTAGCAGTGGAAGGGTGCGTTTCTGAATGAAGGGCTGTGACAAGTGGCATTCCTCAGGAATCAGTGCTGGGACCTTTGCTGTTGTAATATGTATAAATGATTTGGAGGAAAATGTAACTGGTTTGATTAGTAATTTTGCAGATAGCACAAAGATTGGTGAACTTACGTATAGCAATGAGGACCATCAGAGAATACAACATGATATAGATTGGTTGGAGAGATGGCAGATGGAGTTTAATCTGGGCAAATGTGAAGTAATGCATTTTGGAAGATATAATACTGAGAGGAAATATACAGTAAATGGCTTAATAATATTGATAGGCAAAAGGATCTGGTTGTACAGGTGCACAGGTCACTGAAAGTGGCAATGCTGGTGGAGAAGGTTGTCACGAAGGCATACGGCATGCTTGCCTTCAATGGCTGGGGCACTGAGTGTAAAAATTGGCAAGTCACGTTTCAGTTTTATAGAACCTTAGTTAGGCCGCACTTGGAATATAGTGTACAATTCTGATTGCCACGTTACCAGAAGAATATGGAGGTTCTGGAGAGGGTGCAGAAAAGATTTACCGGGATGTTACCTGGTATGGAGGTCTTTAGCTATGAGAAGAGGGTGGAGAAACTTGATTTGTTCTTACTGAAATGACAGATGTCGAGATACAACCTGATTGTAGTCTACAAGATTATGAGGGGCACAGACAGAAGGGATTGTCAGAAGTTTTTTCCTAGGGTAGAAGAGTCAATTATTAGAAGATATAGGTTTAAGGTTTGAGGGACAAGGCTTAAAGGAGATGCATGAGGTAGATTTTTTACACAGAGGGTGTCTGGAATTCATTGCCAAGGGCGGTAGTGGAAGCAGATACGGCAGTGATATTTAAGGGGTTTCTTGACAAATACATGAATAGGATGGGAATAGAGGGATATGGTCTCTGGAAGGGTAAAGAGATTTTTAATTAATTCAGGCAGCATAGTCAGGGCAGGCTTGGAGGGCCGAAGGGCCTGTTCCTGAGCTGTAAGTTTCTTTGTTCTTTTTCACCTTCTGTATTAGCCTACTATAAGGAACCTTAAAGTCCATGTATACAACATCCATTGCTCTGTCCTGGTCAATTTTTTTTGTCACTCCATGAAAGAACTCAATCAAGTTTGTGAGACTGGACCTCCCCTTCACAAAAGAGTGCTGCCTATTGCTGATAAGCCTATTCACTTCTGGATGTGAGTACGTCCTGTCCCTGAGAATCTTCTCCAATAATTTCCCCACCACTGATGTAAAGCTCACAGGTCAGTAATTTCCTGGATTGCCTCTTCTGCCCTTCTTAAAGAGAGGAACATTGTTAGCAACTCTTCAATCCTCTGGTACCTCATCCTTAACTAAAGAGGATACCAACATTTTGGCAAAAGCCTCAGCAATTTTTTTCCCTTGCCTCTCTCTGTATTCTGGAATAGACTCCATCTGAACCTGGGGACTTAATGTTTTTCAAAATCTCCAATAACTCCTCCCTTTTTATCTCAACATGTCCTAGAATATCGATATCCTCTTTTCTACATTCACCATCCACCACAACCTTCTGCTTTGTGAATACTGATGCAAAATACTCACTAAGGACATCACCTACCTCATCTGGCTCTACACACTAATTTCCTTCCCTGTCCTTGAGTGAACCCATCCTTTCTTTAGCTACCCTCTTCCTCCTTATATACGCATAAAAAGCCCTGGGGTTCTCTTTAATCTTGCCAGCCAAGAACATTTCATGGCCCCTTTTAGCCCTCCCAAATCCCTGTTTAAGCTCTTTCCTGTCATCTTTGTGATCCTCACGAGCTTTATCCATTTTCAATTTCCTGAAATTTACGTATGCTTTCTTCTTCTTTTTCATTAAGCTCACCATCTCTCTAGCACACCCAAATCTTGCCATCTTTAGCCTTCATTTTTACAGGGATGCACTTGTCCTGAATTGCTAACAACTGACCTTTAAAATACTCCCATGTATTGAATGGGGATTTACCCTCAAATAGCCCCCACAGTCTACATTCCCTAGCTCCTGTCTGATACTATCATAGTTAAGCTTCCCCCAATTTAGTACTTTCACTGTGGGACTCCACCTATCCTTTTCTACAAAGAAGAGATGAAGAAAGTGGGAAGGGATAGGGTACATGTGGAGTCTCGACCTGCTGGGCCCAATAGTTATTTTCTGTGTTCTAAATACTATCAAATATAACACTGTGTTATAATTAAAGCATTGTTCCAAATAAGCAAATCGATAACTTCTTCAATCCAGTGCAATGTTGCATGATAGGTTTTATCAGAGAATATTGTCCTTACAGTCTACACAATTGTATTCAATGAATAGATTAAGATACCATTTGGATGTAAGCTATGAATCGCTCGAGCAGTTCCAAGAAATGCAATCAAAAACCTTGATACTAATATTTATCCCTATATTTATACCTCTTGTATCAAGTCCATTTCATGCAATGTGTTTTGCTGAGTTAAATGCCTTGCAACTAATGTATTTCTGCAATGACCCCAATTTATTATCTAGTCAAGTTCATGTGTGTGTGGTGGGATACACAAGAAATTGAACTATTGACTAGGTAAATTGAATGTGTTGGCTTCATATTTTACAGGTCCAATTACACCAACTTTTGCCCCTTAGTCAGCAGTACTTGCTCCCAGCAAGCACCAGTAATTCTGACCCTAGTCTAATTAGTGGGGTCAGCTTGTTAAAATATCTTGCGGTGGTGGTTCTGTAATGCAAATCCTGTGTAAAACAGTATGCTGCCCTGGGAGTGATTGGAAATGGGAGCACAGCTTCCAACAATGCAGCTTTCCAGTTGTCTTAGAGGATGCAACAGTGGCTTGGAGATGGGTGGGTAGCAGGAGGTAAGGAAAATTGTAATAGATTTCAGCAGAACATATAGAAAATAAGAGTACATCAATTAGCCCCCAGTCTGCTCTGCCATTCAGTATGATCATAGCTGATCTTCCATCTCAACACTACATTCCCATGTTCTCTCCATATCCCTTGTCACCTTTCGAGGCTAAATTCAATCTATTTACTTTGTAAATTTTCCTTTCTTATTCAGTGACTTGGCCTCCACAGCCTTCTGTGGTAGAGAATTTCATAGGTTCACCACCCTCTGAGTGAAGAGATTTCTTCTCATCTCAATCCTAAATGGTCTACCCCGAATCTTGAGAATGTGACCCCCGCATTCTCCCACCACCATCCCCAGCCCGAGAAAACCTCATTCCTCTATCCCCTGAGTCGTGAAATAGATGGACGCAGGACAGATGAATTCAACACAGAAGAGAAATGAAAAATAAGACCTTGATGGTTCACTCAATGGCTATACTGGTAGAGAATTTTTCTCAAAATGCTCCTCACTGCTATCCTTCTCGTAACTATTAGCGGGATCCAGGGTATGGGCCTCCTCACCCATAAACCATCTGGCATTCCTGCTCAAAGGGTTGAGAGAGAGAGCTAATTCTCAAGGACAGAAATGTTATAGGGTGTAGGATACTTTTTGGTCAGTCTTCCTGGTTTTAAGTAGATTAACTGTATTTATTAACTACAATACTGTGTCAATGAATAAAGCGTTCAAGCTGGGAGTTGTCTCCATATTTGCTTGAGTGCGTGGCTGTGTCCAACACTAAACTGACCCCTAGGTGATGGGCATGTATTCTCTTATATGTGAGTGATACTTTTCTCAGTCCCATGTTAACCCTATATGTGCCAGGATACAACATGGTAACTTCCAACAAATATCAGGTTTTCAAACAACTCTGCGGATAAGGGACAGCTTGTTCATGAATATCTATTATAAGGTGTTACCAAATAATTACCACAATAATTTACAGTGATTGTCACCTTCATGCCCACCAAGTTGACCACAGTGGGAGAAGTGAATCTAGTTACAGACACCAGATCCTCTATTGCCTCTTTGTTAAAGTGCAGCTGACATAGAGTAGCTCACTAAGTTGTCATAGGAACCGCCAGTTACCTTTCTATTCTTTGGTGGACAGGGAGTAATATCTCAGAGAGCACATTCTCCTCATATCCAGCCGCATCCTCCATTTATCCAGCCTCCTCTTCCCGTCAGCAAAGAAATGCTGATTTGGAATCACTCGCACTGTGATTGGGTGCTAAAATATTCCAGGGTTCCGAGTGTCCCATGGACAGTGAGACAGCAATCTAACATTCTCTAGGCACTGAAAGAACATAAATCATTTAAAACATTCTGTCCATCAGCAAAGTTGCTGCTTCCCTTAAAATCTGTAACTTCTGTTAGTCTAGATGACCCTGGCAATAAGAGACTTCATAAATCTTTTTCTAGGTCAGTTTGAATCCTTTCCAGATTTTCAAAAATCTCAGTGCTACTTACCTACATTTGAATTTGATTAACTGGCTTTTATTATACAGCTCCGTCAGCAGGTCACTGGAAGAACCACCTTCTAAAGTTTAGATAATTGGACAGTATCTTCTGCCCTCAATAATGATGTGTTTGGAAGCAGGGAGGGCATTTCAATGGGCAGAATGGTGGCAGCTGAGCACCTCACTGACTTCCTGCATTGGTAAGAAGTCTCACAACAGCAGGTTAAAGTCCAATAGGTTTATTTGGTAGTAAAGGCCTCTAGCTTTTGGGGCTCTGTCCCTTTATCAGGTGAGTCAGGACGAAGGGGCAGCCAGCGCTCCGAAAGCTGGAGGCTTTTGCTATCAAACAAACCTGTTGGACTTTAACCTGGTATTGTGAGACTTCTTACTGTGTTTACCCCAGTCCAAAGTCGGCGTCTCCACATCATCCCTGCCTCCATCCAGGTTAAGCCTGAGGTTAGAAGGCTTGTGGTTGGCTGTCAATTAAGCCCTCAAACCAACAATTAATGAGCACTTTATGGCTGTTGGTATTAAACCAGCTGCAGGCAGCCATGTTGCGAACGTGGTGTGTATCAGTAAATCCACAAGCATTGTCTGTCATCACCCAAAGGAGCAGACTTCTTCGTTGAAAAGTATTCAGTGTCTAATTGAAGGACTCACTCTCGGGAAGAGGGCATTGAGAACCATCCCCTTGTCCTTACTAATACCCTCCTTGGCACCAATTACATGCCCCGTAGCCCTGTGAAACCGCTCTCATTGCATTAGCTGTGGCCTGGGCCGCTCATTGACCCTGGGCCTCTGGTAGCTGTTTTGCAGGCCTGTTGCCGGCTGGCAATGGTGAACAAAATTGCTGCCAATCTCTGATTGGCTACCAGCTGTCCAGAGACAATATCTCCAACATCCCCAGGGTCCTAATCCTAGAAAAAGGGGTGTCCGTGACCTCTCAACTGCCTGATTATGGCCCAGATGGATTTCTAGGCCTTTCCGAAAGGAAACAATATGGGTCTCTCACTGGCTCTTCAGCTGACAGACAAGACCCTCCCCTTCACCTCCACAAGATTTTGTCCACTGGGGCTGGAAAGCTAGAAAACTCCTTTCCAAACCCAGCAACTTACAGTCCAAACAGGATTAGGGTTAGGGTTAGGGTTACAGTCCAAACAAATGTGAGAAACTTTGAGACAGGGCACTTTAATCTTTGAGCTTCTTTCTCCATTCAGTGACATCATGGTTGCTTTGTTAACATCATTTATCTGCGATGGTTCCATAATATTCTCACCTAACAAAAACCTACCAACCATGTTTAATTGACTCCCAGCCTCGGTAGATTTTGTGGAGGGAGTGTAACAGGTTCAAAGCCTCCTGGCACCACTCTGAGTGACCTCGTTCTAGTTTATAGGTTATGGGCCTGATCTTACCCTCAAGTTGCACCCATTTCTGGGCACGAAAACTTGGTAAATTACTGGTCTGCTTAAGCTCAGTGTGGGGGGCAAAGGGGGTACTGTTTCCACTCCACCGGAGATCAGCGAGGAGGAGGAGGAGGGGGTCTAGGCATGAGTGATCCGGCCAATCTCCGCACTGGTTTCCCTTCAGCAAGGCCCAAAAACGGACGCAATAGTAAGTTTGCGGATGACACTAAAGTCGGTGGAGTGGTAGATAGTGAAGAGGGGTGTTATAGTTTGCAGAGAGACTTGGACAAGTTGCAGAGCTGGGCCGAGAGGTGGCAAATGAAGTTTAATGTGGAAAAGTGTGAGGTAATGCACTTTGGCAGGAATAATAAATGTGTAGAGTATAGGGCAAATGGTAGGATTCTTAATAGTGTTGATGAACAGAGGGATCTTGGTGTATATGTGCATAGATCCCTGAAAATTGGCAATCAAGTCAATAAGGTTGTTAAGAAGGCATACGGAGTCTTAGCTTTTATTGGTAGGGGGATTTAATTTCGGAGCCGCAACGTCATGTTGCAACTGTACAAAACTCTAGTGCGGCCGCACTTGGAGTATTGTGTGCATTTCTGGTCCCCGCATTATAAGAAAGATGTGGAGGCATTGGAGAGGGTACAGAGGAGGTTTACCAGGATGTTTCCTGGTATGGAGGGCAGGTCTTATGAAGAGAGGCTGAGGGATTTGAGGTTGTTTTCGTTAGAAAGGAGGCGGCTAAGAGGGGACCTAATCGAAACATATAAGATGATTAGAGGTTTAGATAGGGTGGACAGTGATAGCCTTTTTCCTAGGATGGAGAAAGCTAGCACGAGGGGACACAGCTTTCAATTAAGGGGTGATAGTTATAGGATGGATATCAGAGGTAGGTTCTTTACCCAGAGGGTGGTTAGGGAGTGGAATGCCCTGCCTGCGGCAGTTGTAGATGCGCCAAGTTTGGTGCGTTTAAGAGGTTAGTTGATAAGTTTATGGAAGAGAAGGGAATGGTTTAGTTTGGAGGGTCATTGCTTTTTTCATAATTGGTCGGCGCAACATCGAAGGCCGAAGGGCGTGTTCTGCGCTGTAATGTTCTATGTTCTATGTTCTATAGGGACTGCACCCGGAATGGGCACAATGGCCATTTAAATGGTATTTGTATGTATTTAAATTGACTTAATGGCTGCACACCCAATCTTACCAGCACTTGCCCCTTTAGCACCATGTTCACCTACCCAGAATTGGCATGAAACATAGTCCGCAAAAGTCCGATTTGGGCACTCCAGTTAGGTGAGGAGGTAAGTGCTGAGCTTAAGACAGTTCAATGTTGTGGGTGGGGTGGGGGGGTAGAGGTGTTTGCTGCCAGTCTGCTTGAGATCGGTGAGGGAAATGAGGGGGGGTGGGGGGGGTGTCCGCTGTCATTCTGCCTCTGATCAATGGGGGCAGGGAAGGGTGGATCACGATCGGTCTGGGTGGCAGGAGGTGGAGGGGTAAGAGGAACAATAATGTTGTGGGGAGTAGGGCAACGTCTGTGGAAGGCAGGGGTGGGAGGCATTAATTGGCCTGGGAGTGATGTGGGAGAGAAGCAGCATTCTATCTTTTCTTTCTGCGCATGCGCAATTGGGGTCTCCGATCGGAGCAGCAGGATTTCTGATGCATTAAGCCCCACCCACAGACTTGTGTAGCGTGATTCAAGATTGCTGATATTTTTTCAGGCACAGTGCATATGGGGATGACTGAGAAGGGTCTAAAAATTGGATCTGAAACACTCCCCAATTTCACGACCATCCAGCACTTAGAATCAAAATGGTACAATAGGGCCCTATCTCTCTTACCCTGGACTTGTTCAGCAAATGGTTTCCCTTCATCCACTTATCAACATCTTTAATCATCTTAATCATCTCAAGTAGGTCACTCCTTCATTTTCTGCAGGTTGTGCTGGCATTAAGCCACAGACACACTAAAAACAATTTGCAGATTTGGGAGCTGTTAGAAGATCATCAGTGAAAGATTGGACAGGGTGCTTCTCTAAATCAGAACTTCAATGGCAAGATCTTGATTTTTCTATTTCTTTACTCAAGTTGGTTTGACTGACAATTTTGTTATTAATTTGTGCAAAAGCACGTAGAAATACTGAACAGATCTGTATTTATATCAGTGCCTTGCTCCTCAGGATATCCCACGGTGCTTCAGAATGGAAGTATAATTACTGTTTTGTTTCTCAAGGAAAATGTGACTCACGGTTGCACGCAGCAAGACAAAGACTCACAAATAGTAAATGAGACACATGGACAGTTAGGAATAAATAGAACATCAAAGAAATGTTTTGCTCTTCTCCAAATAGTACCAAGGGACCTTTTTATACCCACGTAAACAAGTTTAACATCCAATTTAAAGAATGTCACTACCAATGATGCAGCCTTCCTTAAGCATTCCCTCAGAAGCACTAAGTTATGAGAACAGAGGAATACAATAAACAAAAGAGGAATGGATAAAATATCCCCTCAAGCCTGCTTCGCCACTCAATACAATTGTTTTTCATCTTCTGATTCAAGTCAACTTTGATTTGATTTGATTTATTATTGTCACATTTATTAATATACAGTGAAGAGTATTGTTTCTTACATACGATACAGGCAAAGCTGACCGTTATAGAGAAGCAAAAGAGAGAGTGCAGAATGTTGTTAGGGTGGAGAGAAAGGTCAACTTAATGCAAGGTAAGTTCATTCAAAAGTCTGACAGCAGCCAGAAGAAGCTGTTCTTGAGTTAGTTTGTATCTTTTTCTTGACAAAAGAAGGTAGAAGAGAGAATAAGCAGGATGCAGGGGGTCCTTAATTTATGCTGGCTGCTTTGCTGAAGCAGCAGGAAGTGTCGACAGTGTCAGTGGATGGGAGGCTGGTTTGCGTGATGGATTAAGCTACATTCACGACCTCTTGTAGTTTCTTGCACTCTTGGGCAGAGCAGGAGCCATACCAAGCTGTGATACAACCAGAAAGAATACTTTCTATGGTGCATCTATAAAATTTGGTGAGAGTCATCATGGACATGGCAAGTTTCCTTCGTCTTCTAAGAAAGTAGAGGAATTGGTAGGCTTTCTTAACTATAATTTCGGGCATGGAGGGGACTAAAACAGGTTGTTGGTGAGCGAGATATCCAAAAACTTGAAGCTCTCGACCATTTCTACTTCATCCACATTGATGTAGACAGGGGCATGCTCTTCACTATGCTTCCTAAAGTTGATGACAATCTTTCATTTTGTTGACATTGAGAGAGACATTATTGTCGTTGCATCAGTTCATCAGATTTGCTAACTCTATCTTAACTGTTGCACCTTGATTCCCCAAGAGACCAAAGATCCATCTATCCCAGTCTTCAATATCGTCAGTGACGGAGTATCCAAAGCACTCTTGGGTAGAAAATTCCAAAGATTTGCAAAGGATTTTCACAGTAACTTCATTGCAGCATTGATATGTCTACTTGTTACACTAATCAATAAACTTTAAAAAAAACTCTTGAGTGAAGAAATTTCTCTTCATCTCAGTCCTCTTATCCCAACAACACATTCTCCTGTGCAAGTTGGGAAATTTCCTAGTTTGACACACTTGCTTCAGGAGAAATTCCTTGAAATAATAGAGTAAAGAACAATGAACAAAGAACAAAGAAAATTACAGCACAGGAACAGACCCTTTGGCCCTCCAAGCCTGCACCGACCATGCTGCCCGACTGAACTACATAGAACACTACAGCACAAACAGGCCCTTCGGCCCACAAGTTGTGCCGAACACATCAAAACCTACCCAGCCATAGACCTATCTATAACCCCCAATCCCATTGGATCCCATATACTCATCCAGAAGTCTTTTAAAAGACCCCAGCGAGTTCGCCTCGACCACCACTGACGGCAGCCGATTCCATTCACTCACCACCCTCTGAGTGAAAAACTTTCCCCTAGCATCCCCTCTGTACTTGCTTCCCTGCACCTTAAATCTGTGCCCTCTCGTCGCGACCATTTCAGCCCTGGGAAATAGTCTCTGAGAGTCCACCCTATCTATTCCTCTCAACATCTTGTAAACCTCTATCAGGTCGCCTCTCAACCTTCGTCTCTCCAGGGAGAACAGTCCCAGCTCCCTCAACCTGTCTTCATAAGGCATGCCTCCCAATCCAGGCAACATCCTTGTAAATCTCCTCTGCACCCTTTCAATAGCTTCCACGTCCTTCCTATAGTGAGGCGACCAGAACTGCGCACAGTACTCCAAGTGTGGTCTGACAAGGGTCCTATAAAGCTGCAGCATTACCTCCTGACTCCTGAACTCAATCCCTTGATGAGGGATTAAAACCTCCTACTCTTCTGGGGACTATATCTCTCTATTCCCATCCTATTCGCGTGTTTGTCAAGATTCCCCTTAACACGCTATTTTATCTACTACCTGCCCCAGCAGCAAATTCAGGCACCCACAACTCTCTGAGTAAAAAAACTTGCCTTTGCATATCTTCTTAAAACCTTGCCCCTTGCACCTTAAACCTAGTAATTGATTCCTCCATCCTGGGAAAAAGTTTCTAACTGTCCACTCTATCCATGCCTCTCATAATCTTGTAGACTTCTATCAGGTCGCCCCTCAACCTCTGTCGCTCCAATGAGAACAAACCAAGCTTATTTTAAGTAGTCTCTTTTTTATATGCTTGTTAAAGCTCTTACAATCTGTTTATATATTCTTGGCTAGTTACTCTCACTTCATTTTTTTTTCTTTTTAATCAACATTCTTAATCAACGCTCTTTGCTGGTTTCTAAAATTCCCGCAATCCTCGGTTTTATTATAAGCTTTATAAGTTGTGTGATCAAGTGGTGGAACAAGACTTGAAACTACAACCTCCTGACTCCAAGGTGAGCAGGTTATTAACTGGGTCTAGCTTAGACTGATGTGCTATTTCCAAAGTGGTATAGAGCTTTGGTCGATGAATCATGCCAACTGAATGAGTGACGAAGCAACTCAGTACAAAGCAACTTTTTTTTTATTGTCACATATATTAACATACAGTGAATAGTATTGTTTCCTGTGTGCTATACAGACAGAGCATACCGTTCATAGATAAGGAAATGAGAGAGTGCAAAATGTAATGTTACAGTCATAGCTAGGGTGTAGAGAAAGATCAACTTAATGCAAGGTAAGTCCATTCAAAAGTCTGACAGGGAAGAAGCTGTTCTTGAGTCGGTTGGTACATGACCTCAGACTTTTGTATCTTTTTCCCAACAGAAGGTGGAAGGGAGAATGTCTGGGATGCACGATGTCCTTAATTATCCTGGCTGTTTGCCGAGCCAATGGAAAGTGTAGACAGAGTCAATGAATGGGAGGCTGGTTTGTGTGATGAATTGGGCTACATTCATGACATTTTGTAGTTTTGGACAGAGCAGGAGCCACACAAAACTGTGATACAACCAGAAAGAATGCTTTCTATGGTGCATCTGTAAATCTGTTTGTAATTTTTATAAATGATCTGGATGAGGGTACAGAAGGATGGATTAGTAAATTTGCCGATGACACCAAAGTCGGAGGAGTGGTAGATAGTGAAGAGGGGTGTTATAGTTTGCAGAGAGACTTGGACAAGTTGCAGAGCTGGGCCGAGAGGTGGCAAATGGAGTTTAATGTGGAAAAGTGTGAGGTAATTCACTTTGGCAGGAATAACAAATGTGTAGAGTATAGGGCTAATGGTAGGACTCTTAATAGTGTTGATGAACAGAGGGATCTTGGTGTATATGTGCATAGATCCCTGAAAGTTGGCAATCAAGTCGATAAGGTTGTTAAGAAGGCATATGGAGTCTTAGCTTTTATTGGTAGGGGGATTGAATTTCGGAGCCGCAACGTCATGTTGCAACTGTACAAAACTCTAGTGCGGCCGCACTTGGAGTATTGTGTGCAGTTCTGGTCCCGCATTATAAGAAAGATGTGGAGGCATTGGAGAGGGTACAGAGGAGGTTTACCAGGATGTTGCCTGGTATGGAGGGCAGGTCTTATGAAGAGAGGCTGAGGGATTTGAGGTTGTTTTCGTTAGAAAGGAGGCGGCTAAGAGGAGACCTTATCGAAACATATAAGATGATTAGAGGTTTAGATAGGGTGGACAGTGATAGCTTTTTTCCTAGGATGGAGAAAGCTAGCACAAGGGGACATAGCTTTAAATTAAGGGGTGGTAGTTATAGGATGGATATCAGAGGTAGGTTCTTTACCCAGAAGGTGGTTAGGGTATGGAATGCTCTGCCTGCGGCAGTTGTAGTTGCGCCAAGCTTGGTGCCATTTAAGAGGTTAGTAGATAAGTTTATGGACGAAAAGGGAATGGTTTAGTTTGGAGGGTCATTCCTTTTTCCTAATTGGTCGGCGCAACATCGAAGGCCGAAGGGCCTGTTCTGCGCTGTAATGTTCTATGTTCTATGTAGAAGTGGATGAGAGTCATAGCTGACATGCAAAATTTCCTTAGTCTTCTAACAAAGTAAAGGTGTTGGTGGACTTTCTTAACTATAATGTTGGCATGGGAGGTCCAGGACAGGTTGTTGGTAATCTGGACATCTAAAAACTTGAAGCTTTTGACCCTTTCTACAAAGGGTCATCTAAACCATCTAAACAAGGGGCATATTCTCCTTTACACTTCCTGAAGTTGATGACAATCTCCTTCGTTTTGTTGACATTGAGGGAGAGATTATTGTTGCTGCACCAGTTTACTAGATTCTGTGTCTCATTCCTGTACTCTGTCTCGTCATTGTTTGAGATCTATCATCAGCAAACTTGAAAAATCCAACCTTCAGTTACTTGAGTCTATTGGAACCATGGAAAACTAGTGTCATGAGATCTTGCACAATGTGACAATTCCTGGAAGCTCTGGCTGTCTGTGGGAGAACCACAGCACTTTGAGATTCAGTAGCTGTGTAGGACAAGGAAGATTTCCTGAAATGGACATTGCTGGATCCATAGTGGAATAACAAAACAAGACTGACCATCCATGAATAGGAGAAGGAGCAGTTCTCAGATGGATACAGTGCGGATTTCTGCCTGTTAGATATCCAGCATTAGACATCCATATAACTCTGGCTGAGATGGTGACACAGGGGAAGCAAATCAAAAGCAACATTACTCCACTGGGGAATAAGTTATTTCTGGGAAAGTAAGCAGGAGATAGTGCTGGTATTTGGCCAGTGATGGTCATGGGGATTCTTTCAGTGGGGCTGGAGCATCTGCAGGAATGACTTAGAATTTAGAATAGTACTGGGGGTTAGGATAATGAAGACAATGCAGTAAGTGGAGAACATGGATGGAATTTTACAGCCTTGTTCGCCCTGAAACCGTAAAACGGAGTTTGGTGCTGGATCGGCACAGCTCCTCGAGAGATCACTACCTCTGAATGGGCTTCCCATGGATGAAAGTCAGCAACTCACTCCAATACACCATTTAAGACCATTCAGAGACATAGGAGATCATAGGTTTCTCCTTCCATATGATGGCTTGACAGCTGTGGCCACACTGACTCTTAACCACCCTCGTCCATCTTGGGGCATCCAGCTAGTTCCCCATCCATAGTGGGAGTCCCTATCATTGCTCGTGAGGTGCTCACAGCCTCAAGGACTTCAGTCAGTCCTCTTGCCCTTGATCCCTATTTGGATGGGGCTGTCTTTAAATGTCTATCTCCCAGAAAGACCACACCGATGGGGGTGGGGGTGTGCCCAGACACTGTGGGATTTGGGCCCTGGACACAGTCTCACATCAGGGTCCTCATGCCCACTGGGAAGTTCACCCCAGAGAGCCACAGAAAAAGATACCGGTTTTGGAGTTAGTGAAACAGAAATTCATCGTCAGATATGCAAGGGATTGGCACCAGACTGAGCTAACAAATGGCCCTGGACAAATTTAGTGGATGTAGTATGGGTGTGGGCCATCCGAGTGCTAAACTTGTCAGTGTTGTGCCCACTTTAAATCCGTGACGTGTGCTGATTTCCGGTTCAAATACTTCCTGTAAGATAAACGGGGACCTAACCCAGACAAACGGGTAAAAATAATAGGAAATGACAGGATCGCAATGATAAATATACAAATCCAAATCAATCCATTTCAATGGGAAAGAAAGGGCATTTAACAAAGGCAGAGGATAAAGGAAGGAGGTATAAGAAGCGAAGTTTAAAAAGTATGATACATATAGGAGGATTATCGTGAAGAAGCACAACCATGGCAGATATGAAAAATACAAAGCAAGCTGGAAGATTGGAGTGGGAAAGAGGCATTTGGAAGGAAACTGAAAGGCAACATGAAGAAAAATAATTCAAGCTTTCAAAGGAGAGTTAAACCACTTTAAAAGAATTTTATCAGTATCGCACCATTTCTTATCCTAGAACAAAAAAAAGAGTGTGCTACTTCTGCTCTCTTACTTTTACCCATTTCCCAAGCGTTTTACAATTAAAATTTAAAATGTTGGCCATCTGTAGAGGGGACACGTGCAAACACACAACAGGGAACCTTTTCATTGGTGAAACCAGCCATCCGCTGACAATATTGCAGCTACTAGTGGGTCAGACAGGGAGATACTGTATCAGAGCCAGAATGTTCCTGACCGAGTGCAGTACCACTAACGGGAGACTTGGGATCACAATGGAAGCACGGGTATTCCTCTAATTTAAATATTTCACATCACATCGGTTTCACGTGTGTGCCATTGTTATTTGTTGACACAAGCTTAATCAGAGAGGTAAAGGTAATGGCACATCTCATGATTGCACACTTTGATTACAGTGGAGGAAATGTCTTCTGGGAGAAACAATGTTTTTTTTTTCATTCTTTATTGAATATTCACGGTCGTGTCTAGGGTTGTACTCGCCACTCTAGGATATGGCTGAACTTCTAAGCTTAGTTGCCCCCCCTTCACTGCACTGTAAAGGACATTGACCGAGATACATTTTCAACAGGGGTAATTGAAGTGTTGTTTGTGAACTGTAAACTGTAAAAGGAGTCTATCAGGCAACACCTTGAGACAGTTATACATTGAGGGACAATACTGACACTGACCTTATTTTCTCACCTTGACTGATTCACCACCTTCTTCCCATTACACCCGTGATGTCTATCCTTCCAACTTCACTCCTCTGTGCGCCCCGATCCCACACTTTGTTCTTTTTCACTCCTCCACCCCATCCACACAACCCCTCCCCGTTACTGATACCTGAGCATCCCAAGCCTCCACGTTTGCTGCCATTCTCCTGATCCCCTCCCTTGTGCCACTGAGTTCGACAAGGAAAACCGCTAACCTTGTACTCAACTGTACAAAGCAACTGGTGTCAGCCACCTTTTAAAGAAATATGAACCCTTTTATGTGCCGCTGACTTTATCTTCAAGCTCAGACGTAATTTTAAAAGAAGTTTTATACTAATGAGTGTTCATGGTATGTGGATGTACGAACTTGTCACAGGATGGTGTGAGGCCTGACATGATGCAAACATGTCACTGACCTCATTTCTGAATATCAACTCGCCATCGGGAAATCAAAACTTTGCTTCCCACCGAATTCAGTGACCCGACACAACATGTTCCTTAACTGCAGGTCCCACAAACTCTGCTCCCCTACAAGAGACCACTGAATGGATTGGGAGAATTGTAAAGATGCTCAACAATTATCTTGCATCGGCTAAAAAACGTGAGCAAAGGCCAGGACAATGAGATCCAATTTGTTTTTCACTCCCACAGGTATGGGTTCTAAGGTAAGGAAAAATCTTTGTTATCTCTGTGTGACCAGGCATGGTGCTTTGCTCTTGTCAGTCGACCAGGACACAAAAACTGTTCATATTCCATTCGGAAAAGTGAACGGCCCTCCAGGTCTTTAAATAGGTTTGTGGTTTCACTACTTTAGTCACATTTACCTCTCACTCCTGATAATTCCATTGATTATGACAGGCTGTCCCATCTAATCAGGAAGATAATTTTATCCCCTTGTTAATATGAAAGGCGGAAGATGCCGCTTTGTAAATGAACAAGTCTGGGATCACCTGTTTATTTTGGTTCTGTGTCTCCAGATCATGAACTTCCAGCTCAGTATTCATTACTGGAATTATAATGAATTCAATAGACTTCCTCTTGTGGACAATGACTCTTTTAAAAAATGGTCTTTTGAAGAGTCATTAAGGCACTCAACCATGGCTGCGTGAACACTTTGTCCTTGAACGCTTGTCTGACACATTCATTACTGAGGTGCTGTGACTGTCTGACTTAAAGATATATGGAGATTGCAGTTCTACATTAGGGCCAGATTTAGTTTATGACAAATTAACCTAGTGGGGGTGGGGGAGGAGGGATCTGAATTTCCTCAAACCTCCTGCCGCTGCGGCATCATAACTCTGTCGCAAGGGTTGCAGAAACCCCGTTATGTATGTGAACAGTGTTTCAGCCCCTTTCCAGTGTCACATCAGCAAACTGTCTCAGGAAATTCAGGACTGAGGTACAGCTAGAGTGATTTACAGATTTTCAGCTGAGGTTATTCATGAAAGCTCTACCTCCTCAACCTTGTCCGTGCCTGAGGTGTGGTGATCCTCAGGTTAAAATCACCACCAGTCATCTTTCTCCTTCAAAGGGGCATGCAGCTAATGGACATCTGGGATTAAGGGGGCTTCACCTTCAATTAAAGTAGTTATATCCTCAAGCTCAGCAAAGATAGTGATTATACAGTGGAAAAAGAAAATCTGTGATGGAAGTATAGATACTTGCACCACCATACCCTCTTTTGCCAATCATTTACCTTATTCATTACCAATTGATGGGCAAACATGACAGTTCAGTGGCTATCGCTGTTTGCTGTGCAGTTACAGGGACCCGAGTCAAATCTCTGGCTTGGGTTGGTAACTGTGGAAGTTTGCACATTCTCCCCATACTTGCATGGGTTTTCTCTGGGTGCTCCGGTTTCCTCCCATACCACAAAAACGTGCTTTTAGGCTAAATGGTATCAATAAATTGTCCCTGAATTGGATCTCCCTTAATCTGGCGCACATATAATTCTCTAAATTTGCACCTCTTTATTGTGGAGTCTGTGAGACGTACACAAAAATCGTAGGTGGAAGGAGGATTGGAATGAGGCACTCACTGAGTGTTAAAATGGGCGGCGCAAGCTTATAGGGCCAAAGAGCCCCTGTTTCCTGTGCTCTGTTATTCTTTGTCCTTTGTTCTTTGTATTGACAAGCTGACCTTTCGATGGGAAATTTCTTCCCATTGTCCTCTCGGCCCTTTTGATTTGGATGCCCACAAATAAAACAAAGTCATACCAAATTATTTAAAACCTGATAAGTCTAGACTTGCGACAAAGCAGCAATAGAGGCTGAGAACAAAGGTATGAACATGATGGTATTGCCCACGGAAGCGTGATTACAAATCACCGGCAGCTTTCAGGCAGAAGATTGAACATGAACATTTTATTCATGTCGCACGGCAACAATTCAAAAGGCATTTCTGAAGTTCCCTCAAAACAATATCTAGTCATGGTGGCCGGCTGTGAGTAAGACCATTAGAAATAGGAACAGGGGTAAGCTATTTGACCTGTTAAGCTTGCTCTGCCATTCAATAGAATCATGAGTTATCCAACATTCCTCATGCCCACTTTCCTGCCCTTTCCCCTTAACCCTCAATTCCTTGATTGATCAAAAGTCTCTCTGAGCGTTAAATATATGCCCTTACCTTCACAGCTGTCTATGGCAATGATTTCCAAAGATTCACAACCCTTTGAGAGAAGAAAACCCTTCTCATCTCAGTCTTAAATTGGCACCCCTTAATTCTGAGGCCAAGCCTTTTGGTCCTAGACTCTCCCATGAGGAGAAACGTCTTCTCAGTTTTTACTTTGCCAAACTCTTTAAGAATCCTTTATTTCTCAATGAGGTCGCCACTTATTCTTCTAAACTCCAGTGAGTACAGTCCCAACCTATTTAACCTTTCCTCATCAGACAATCCCGCTACACCAGGGATTATCATAATGAACCTTCTCTGAACTGCCTCCAATAAAACAGTATCTTTTCCTTAAATAAGGAAATTAAAAGTGCTCACAGTATTCCAGATGTGGTCTTAGCAGTACCTTGTATACCATTACATCGAGTGTTCCCTACTCTTATACTTCAGGCCCCCTAGAAATAAGGCCCAACATTTCATTAGTCTTCCAGATTAGTTGCTATGTGCTTGTTTTCTGTGTTTTGTGCACAAGTCCCTCCAACTTCCTTTGTGTTGCGGCTTTCTGCCATTGTTCCCTATTTAAATAATAGGTTTTTTTATTCATTCAAGAGGCACAGGTGTCGCTGACTAGGCTAGCATTTATTGCCCATGACTAGTTGCCCTTGAGAAGGTAGTGGTGAGCTGCCTTCTTGAATCACTGCAGTTAACGTGTTGTGGGTTGACCAACAATGCCATTAGGGAGGAAATTCCAAGATTTTGACCCAGGAACTGCGAAGGAACAGCAATATATTTCCAAATCAGGATAGTGAGTATCTTGGAGGGGAACTTGCAGGTGGTGGTATCCCCATGTATCTGCTGTCCTTGTCCTTCTAGATGGAATTGGTTGTGGGTTTGGAGGATCTTTGGTGAATTGCTGCAGTGCATCTTGTAGATCGTACACAGTGCTGCTACTGAGTGTCAATAGTGAAGGGAATGGATGTGGTGCCAATCAAGCAGACTGCTTTGTCCTGGATGGTGTCAAGCTTCTTGAGTATTGTTGGAGGTGTACCCATCCAGGCAAGTGGGGAGTATTCCATCGTACTGCTGGGTTTTGCCTTGTAGATAGTGGATAGGCTTTGAAGAGTCAGGAAGTAGGTTACTTGCCACGGTATTCCTAGTCTCTGATCTGCTCTTGTAGCCACTGTGTTTATTTGAGTTTCTGATCAATGGTAACCTCAAGTGGGGGAATTCAGTGACAGCAATACCATTGAATGTCAAGGGGCGGTGGTTAGAATGTCTCTTATTGGTGATGGCCATTTGCCTGACACTTGTGTGACATGACTGTGATTTCCACCAAGCCTGGATATTGTCCAGGTCCTGTTGCATTTGAATACGGACTGCTTCAGCATCTGAGTCGCAAATAGTGTTGAACAATCATCAGCGAACAAGATAATTGATGAAACAGCTGAAGATTGTTGTGCCTAGGACACTATTCTGAGCAACTTCTGCAGAGATGTTCTGGAGCTGAGATGGCTCCAACCGTCTCCCTATGTGCTCGGTATGACTCCAACCAGCGGAGAGTTTGTCCTGATACTATTGATTCCAGTTTTACTCAAGCTCCTTGATGCTACACTCAGTCGAACGTGGTCTTGATGTTAAGGGCAATCACCCTCGCCTCACCTCTGGAACTCAGCTCTTTTGTCCACGTTTAAAGCAAGGCTGTAATGAGGTCAGGAGCTGAGTGACCCCAAACTGGGCCTCACCGGGCAGGTTTTTGCTGAGTAGATGCTGCTTGATTACATTGTTAATGATTGTTCTTTTATTCTCCTTCCTAAATGAACAACTTCACATCTTCCCACATTCCATTTGCCAACTTTTTGCCCACGTACTGAACCTATCAATATCTTTTTGTAAACTGTTTGTATCCCTCTCGCAACTTGTCTTTTCACCTACTTTTATATCATCTGCAAATTTGGCTGCAGTATATTTATTTCCTTCCTTCAAGTCACTGATATATATTGTAAACAGTTGTGATCCCAATGCTGGTCCCTACAAAACCCCATTGATTACAAGTTGCCAACCTGGAAAAGAACCCCTTATCCCCACTTGCTATTTCCTGTCCATTAGCCAATTCCTTATCTATGCCAATATACTATCCTCTACACCACAGGCTCTTCATCTTCTGGTGTAACCTTTTGTGAGGTATCTTGTCAAACGCCTTATGGAAGTCCAAATATAATGCACCTACTGGTTCTCTCTATCCACTCTAGTTGAGACCCCCATGCTATTTTCATTGTGCAGTGACAAAGAAAGCTAGAGTAGAGGCTGCAATTGCCAGAAGCAGGGGAACAGAAGTGGGCAGATGCTAAGAAGGGAACATTAGAAGGCCCACTCTGTTTCACTGAATATAAATGGCTGAACCCCACTACCTATGCCTCACCTTTAACAGCCTCTTTGCGATCATGAGAACCTGGATAGTTGACGGGCCTGTTGATCAAGACAGTCAGCCATCTGTACAGCCCATTCTCTGCTCGCTGCAAAGTTTTCAATGTATTAAGCTCTGGAGCCTTTGTTCATACAGCTGTGAAATGGAATGCCATTATGAATGTTTGGCTAAGCTACAAGCCCCACTAGTGGATTCTGCTCTTAATGGGTTATTCTCACAGCCACAAAAGGGACTATACTTTGTTTGATCAAGAGTTTAAATGAGCTTTTGAGAGGATTATATGTCTTCAAAGTGGATTTTGAATGTTTATTTATTTACTTTTATACTTTTATCAGCACCTACTTAATTTAAGCCTTTTTTAAGGAAAGTTTGAATCGATATTTGTTTATTTTGAGAGTTTCATGAGTATTTCAAATTCTTCCCAACAGGGCTCATGAATGGATATTAGAAGATTGCTTCAAAGGATCAACAGATCTTTTGGCTTTAATTCAATTGAAAGATAAAAGAAGTTTTGCAGTTGACATATTGCAATCATGTTCTTAATATTGTGGAATGCAGAAGATGAATCTATCCATTCGATAAAGTATTTTAATGCATGCAACTCCTACAGAATTTTGATCAATTTAATGGTCAGTTACCTTTTAAGGGCAAAGCCCGATGATTAATCATTATTAAAAACACATTCAACTTATCTTATGGCATCTAATTATGATTCAAGTTGGTGAGAGCTTTTAAAGCTGCCCATCAAAAGATTCCTGACTCTACAACAAGCTTTCCCCAAGCTTCCCAACTCCTCTGAGGTGCTGTAAACCATGTTGGACAGAATGGTCCATAAAAATAGCAGGAGTGGTGGTGATGGGAGGTGTGTCTCAAGTGCCCATTCCCCACAATGTAGGCAAGGTTGGGTTTGTTGTTGCGGACTTGCTACCTGCACCCTAATCCCAAGACCATGAAAAACCCACATATCGGGAATAGGAAAGATGGGAAATTGCAGATCAGGTCCTGCCCAACGTTTTCAAATCCCCCAATCTCTCTGTCTTGTGTTTGAACATGGACTAAGGCATGAAAATGCAGACCTTGGAATGAACCCCCAGCCAGAGAAGAGGTTCCTGTTGGCAATTTTAGCTCTAGTATTTGAGAACCTGCATGGATGATATTGCCGTTGTCTACCTGTCTTATTTGTTTCGAGGTTTGTTCAGAGGTAGGTTAACACTATGTACATGTGGCTTGCTGGTGCCAACCTGAATCAGACATAAGAGCATGAGAAATAGGAGCAAGAGTAAGCCGTCTAACCCTTGGAGCCTGCCCCGCCATTCAATAAGATCATGGCTGATCTGAAGTGGATCAGTTCCACTTTCCCACCTTCTCCCCATAACCCTTAATTCCCTTGTCGATCAGAAATCTAACTACCTGTGACTTAACTATATTCAACGAGGTAGCCTCCACCACTTCAATGGGCAGCAAATTCCAGAGATTCACCGTCCTTTGAGTCATACAATTTGTATTGAGTCATACAAATGGCATTGAGAAGGCTATTCAGCCCATTGAGATGGTACAAGCTCATTGAGCTCTTCATTTTCACCCCTTTTCCCTTCACAGATTTTAACTTGATCATTCATTCACACACAATTCCTACTTTGAAAAAAAAATAGACTGCTCACTGTCGAATAATTGAAATGATGTGATGCCTTGATATTGCTGCACTTGAAGGCTGGACCTGATCAGTACATCGCAGATCTCTGAAATATAAACACTGCGACTCAGTAGAGATTGCTCTATAAGCTGAGGGTTTTGAAGATATTTCTACAAAAAAAAACATGCTGTAGTGCAGAGAAAAAGACAGTTCAAATGACATTTACAAGGGTGGCTTCAAGCGTAATTTCACAAAGCACAGAGTTGTGACACAACACTTACAAAAAAAATAGTAATCCTAACTCTGTATCGCAGGGAGATTCTAACCTTTGCTTCATTGTGGATTACCTTCAAACTAGATGCATTCGGTAAACCTTTCCCCACTTCTTGTGGTGCAGTCCAAGAAACCTTTGTGAATTCTCCACAATCTGCTGAGGGTTTTTATTCTTTCATGTCTTCCAGCTGTAATTAGCAGCAGTTCTGGATAACGTACAAAGCAAGAGGCAATGAAAATTCTCCTCACGCCAGTGGGTCTTATGCAATGGTTTCAATCAAACATGTTTTGCCAATCTGCTTGCAATAAAACTCTTGCCTGATGCACCTGGCATCTTGTGCCAGCTTTATCGCTTGCTCGTAACTCCTCAAAACGACCAGTAGAGCTGCCAACTGCAACTTTATTGAAAATAAATGTTAACTGCTGCTTTCCTAACTTTGCACAGCTGTTCCTTCCGATGCCTGCCAATGCCCGGACTGCGACACACTTGAATCCATAAGCGGCGATTTCCCCTGACCTTCGCAGATTGAATACAACTTTTTACAGCAAGTTTTATTTGGCAGTTATTATCAACGTGCAATGAATTGTTGGTCTAGAAAGCCATTGGGATATTGGAAAGGGTGAGGAGCCATTCAAATTCTTGAATTACAGTCACTGTATCGAGGACATGGATGCTTCAGTGACTGTGATGCAGTTTAAAGGGAATAGTATTATTGGGTGGGTAAAATGTTTGGCCACACTACCAATCATTGTCACAATAAACAAGACAGCCTCATTATCACCTCTTTAATTTATAAATGTTTCTTTAAAGGTGTTCCTGGAAGGTGTGTGGCAGAGAGGGGAGGGTACGAGTTCGAGGTTACAGGACAAGTGCACACAACTGGCTAATTATTCCCTCCAGGATGTTTTACCAGGATGTTGCCTGGTATGATGGGTAGGTCTTATGAGGAAAGGCTAAGGGACTTGAAGTTATTTTCATTAGAGAGAAGGAGGCTAAGAGGTGACTTAATTGAGACATATAAGATGATCAGAGGGTTAGATAGGGTGGATAGTGAGAGCCTTTTTCCTCGGATGGAGATGGATAACACGAGGGGACATAGCTTTAAATTAAGGGGTGGTAGTTATAGGATGGATGCTAGAGGTGGGTTCTTTACTCAGAGGGTAGTAAGGGCGCGGAATGCCCTGCCTGCAGCAGTTGTGGACTCGTCAAGTTTAAGGGCGTTCAAATGGTCAGTGGATAGGTGTATGGATAGCATTGGAGTAGTTTAGGATAGAGGGTCATAAAATTGGTTACATTGGTCGGCGCAACATCGAGGGCCAAAGGGCCTGTACTGCGCTGTAATGTTCTATGTTCTAGGACACCTAATGGGTAAAGCAGAAATCAATAAATGGATGAAATAGACTGACAAAATATGCAAACCTAAAAGTTCCAACCATTCAGGTTACCTTACAACACGTTTGCATGATTTCACAGGACATCATTCTTTACAACTATAGTTTAAACCTGTTTTAGAATCATCGAAATTCTATAGTGCGGAAGGAGGCCATTTGGTCCATCAGCTCAGCACTGATTCTCCAATAGAGCATCTTATTCAGGCCCTATCCCTGTAACTCCACATATTTATCCTGATAATTCCCCAAACTTACACATCTTGGGACACTGCGGCACAATTTAGCATGGCCAATTCATTTAACCTGCACATTTTTAGATTGTGGGAGGAAACCAGAACCCATAGGAAATCCATGCAGACATGGGGAGAATGTGCAAACTCCACACAGACTGTCATCCAGGGCCAGAATTGAACCCAGGCCTCTGGTGCTGTGAGGAAGCATTGCTGATTACCATGCTGCCCTCACAAGGGTTTCATTTGCTCACAGAGCAAGTAACTGGTGGGAGTTGAGACAGAATGGGGGAAAATATCCTGGGCTCCTTCAAAGAATTGTACATGACTGGTCCAGAAACATAGAGAGAGGTTCAAAGTGTGACATGGAGTGTGCCTTCCCCCAATCTGAGCTTACACTCACCGCCTATAATCTACAAAAGAAAATGGAACATCATCACACTCCTGTCTCATGCTTTTTTGCATATTTTTGGAGACATTACACAATGGCAGCCTTGCTCCATATCAATCTTAGACTCTATCAAGCCCCATCAGCCGTGGGTAAATGAGTCAGATGGTGGTCCTGCTCCAGAATATCGAGCACAAAATCAGCCAATGCTGTACTATCAAAGGAGGCTTTCTTTCAAATTAGGCTCCACCATACAAGATCCACTGGCATTATTTCAGAGTAGGGAGTTTCTCCCTGGTGTCCAGGCCTATATTCATCCCTCAACCAACATTATATAAAAAAAAATTAACTGCTCGTTAATGTTTGTGGGAGCTTGCTGTGCACAAATTGGCATTTGCTGCAGCAAAGAAGTGAGTACAATTCAAACGCATTTCATTGGCTTGAAAGCAGTTTGGAAAGTGCTGAAATCTTAAAGTTGCTGCGTAAATCCTTTCGTTCTGTTCGTTTATTTTACACGCTAATATTCCCTGTGCTGTGTGTGGTTTGTTTGTTGTACTGTACAGTCCTTTAATACGGATGTGTGAATCTTAAAGGGAATGTTGCATGTGCTTGCCCTGTCTTCCTCCTATGGTACATTCCTGATTGTTGCATGGATTAGAAGGAATGTTGTTCTGCATTCCAAGCATCTGGTCAAGTACAGTACAATGGGATCTGTTGTGCTCTGCATTTCCTGCCAGAAATCAGACTTTCAGTAGGAAAAGGAGCAGAGATTGGACCCCTTCCTCTGCCTACTTGCTCTGTCAGCCTGTTCCCATTTTTCAAAGAATCACAGGGCTGAATCTTCCAAAATTGGAAGAGTTTTGTGTGTTGGGATGATGTTCAGGTTCCTCATCCTGTTCAGAGCAAGGCTTCAGACATGACTTGATCTGAGTCAGTCAATTAATAAGAAGTCTGACAACACCAGTTTTAAATCCAACCCATTTATTTGATAGTAAACTCATAAGCTTTCGGCTCTATGGCCTTTGTCAGGCCAATGAGGTGTTCTGGTCTCCAACAGCACACATATCAGCACAGACAGTTCACAGATTACTGATTAGGATGCGAATCCTTACACCTAACCTGCTATTCAAGTCTTAAAGTGGCTAACAATGTGAGTGGAAGGAGCACTGAGCACAGGTTAAAGAGATGTGTATTGTCTCCAGACAGCGTAGTAAGTGAGGTTTTTTGCTAACCCAGGCAAGTCATGGGGGTTACAGACATTAGTGACAGTGGATAGGTTGCTGAGGCAGCGGTTTGGATACATCGAGCAAAACCTTAGCAAACAAAAAAAAAAGACACAGTTTGGGATCTGGTGAGAAATCCATCGTGTTGGAGGGTTTTCTCTCCAGATTTTAGAACAGTTTGCCAAAAAAAAAATCAAGCGGGGTTCAAAGGCCACCCCTCCCCTGCAATTGGAGCCAATATTCACACTAACCCCTCTCCTGCATACATTGTCCCCTCAGAACTGGCACCTGCCTTGCCCTTCCTCCATTCACCCCATGCATCCACTCCTCAGCCCCCAATCAGCCATTGCCGGCATCCCCGGCTCCCCTGCCCATCGCCACATATAAATGAATCCCTCCCCCGTGAGAATCTCCCACTGGGATCCATCCCTTGGCATGGGTTGGCACTGCCAGGTTGGTACAGGCATGGTGCTAATCTGGCAGTACCGATCTATGCCAAGGGGCAGTGCCATGGAGCACTGCTGGGCACAGCCTGGTCATGTGTCTCTCTCCTGGGGTGTATGCTCACCTTTACGCCCGGGGGGATCCCCAGGGCAGGTGCATATCCGGGTGAAGTGTTTGTAAATCGCGCTGATGTGATGTCACGTTGGCATGGTTTGAAAGAACGGCTGGGGGTGGGAATATCTGACCAGGGGACACATTAATAATATTAAAATTTATTGAAATTTGGGTGTCAGCCAGATGACAGGGGGCAGGAAATATCCAAAATCATGATCTCACCAGCGAGATCTGTGACTTCTGGACCTTGAGTCCCCATCAGCATTCCCAGTGTATTCCATTACTTGGGCAGATGGCAGCTTCACAGTCTCGCCAGTGAGGGCGGTGCTGAGGAGAAACTGCAGGAACATTACGAGAAGTTGTCATCACTACTGGGGAATGGTAAGTGCCAGCACTGGAATTTCCTACTTTAACGACTCCGCCGTCTCCAATCCCACTCTTCCTTTAAAATTCTCCTTAAAACCCACTTCCATCTCTTCTATTATCACATCTGCTCCCCTTAACTCAAGAGTTAGTGACGAGGGGATATAGGTTCAAGGTGAGGAGCAGGTGGTTTGGGGGGTGTGAGGAAAAAACTTTTTTTTACCCAGGGGGTGGTGACGGTCTGGAATACACAGCCTAGGAAGGTGGTGGAGACGGGATGCCTCACATCCTTTTAAAAAAATATCTGGATGAGCACTTGGCACATCATAACATTCACAACATATGGACAAAATGCTGGGATTAGGTGGGAGTTCAAGTGTTTCTAATATGTCAGTGTGGGCTCGATGGGCCGAAGGGCCTTTTTTGCACCGTATGATTCTATGAGTCAACGTCAGATTTTGTCTGATATTCTCCTCACCCACCATTGGGAAGTATTATTGTGTTAAAGGTGATGATATAAATGCAAGTTGCTGTTGTTGTGGTCCCAAAAGGTTTTCATCGCGTCTCTGCTGCATTCAGTCCGGGCCTTCCCGGAGAGGCTTGCTGGTGAGGAGCTGTATTACAAGTTCACCATAAATACTTAAAGA
The DNA here is from genome assembly GCA_024679065.1 of Sphyrna mokarran. Classification (NCBI taxonomy): domain Eukaryota; kingdom Metazoa; phylum Chordata; class Chondrichthyes; order Carcharhiniformes; family Carcharhinidae; genus Sphyrna; species Sphyrna mokarran. Next base: position 72,083,161 of record JAGIQG010000013.1, on the reverse strand, counting down.
CCTCCAAACCAGGAAAACAGGGTCACACTGGAGTCAGGGTAACTGAGTAAAAAGGAAGACAGGATAAAGAAAATCCAGTCCAATATATGATTAGAGAAAATAAGATTTGCATTTATATAGCGCCTTTCATGTCCCAAAGTGCTTTATAGCCAATGAAGTTCTTCTTGTACCTTTTTTAATGAACAAATGTATAAGACAAATGTAACATAATAGTGGCCAGATAATCAAATTCTGTGCTGTTGACTGAGGAATAAATATTGGCCAAGTTTAATTCCCTAATTCACAGCAATCTGTACCATCTACATTGTAAAAACTCACCGAGACTTCTTAAACAGCACCTTCCAAACCTGTGACCACTACCATCAACAAGACCTGCAATTAGCCAGGAACACCACTATGTGGAAGTCCCCCTCTAATCACTCGCCATACTGTCTTGGAAATATATCACCTTTCCTTCACCAGGTTCAAATTCTGGAACTCCCTCCCCAACAGCACTGTGGGTGTACCTACACCGCATGCACTGCAGCAGTTCAAGAAGCCAGCTCCCCACCACTTCCTCAAGGGTAATTAGAGGTGGGAATAAATACTGGTTCAGTCAGCGATGCCCACCTCCCGTAAATGAATGAAAAACCTCTTCTATAAATAGATCCTGCATGAAATTTTTTACATCCACTTGAGAGGGTTAAGCCTACTGGCCATAGATGTTTAGTTGTACAAGACCAACCTGAGGAACCGTAGCCTAGTATGAAGGGTCTGACTCCTCTGCAGCTGTATCTATCAGTAATAAAAAAGCCCCAAGCTTGGCCACATATCTCTCATGAATTTGCAGATTATTTCTACTGGCACATTGAATCTTCCAGAGTACTAGGCAGGATTTGAAAATAATAGGACTATGGAGGGAATGGGTCTACAGAGTTCACTCCTCTCACAAGGTACCATCTGAACAATATTTTAATGGAAGAGTTTCCCATAGGGATTGGGTGGCTGAACTTGATGCCGAAGATCATATGTCTCACACATACATGAGTCCTGGCAGTAGTATTGACAATAATAGATCTTCACCTTCTTGAAGACTCAGCTTTTTCTCCCTCTCCTTACACATCATGTCTGTTACTCTCTGCACTTCATTAAAATCTCTAGTTCAGTTGGGGTACCCCTCTCATTTCCCCTTTTGTCAGTTCCATCTGCCAGTCAATCTCTGTTTTCCGCCGATATGGTGGCACAATGGTTAGTATTGCTGCCTCACAGCTCCAAGGTTCCTGATTTATTTGGCCTTTCATTACTGTCTGTGGGGGTTTTCTCTGGATGCTCCAGTTTCCTCCCACACTCCGAAGATGTGAGGGTTAGATAGATTGGCTATGATAAGTTGCATCTTAGTGTCAGGGGGATTAGTAACATTAATTCATGGGGCTATGAGCATAGAGGGTGGGTGGGATTGTTTTCAGTGCAGGCTCGATGGGCTGAATGGCCTCCTTCTGCACTGCAGGGATTCTATGATTTGTGTGTGTTCACACTTTTTGAGGGCATCTTGTTGAGGAATACCCCGAGACTGCAGCGCACATTAGCTTTATTTTATCAAAACCTGCCATCCCTTGTAGATGGTTCAAGAAACTTGCACATTCTTAATGACGAGTATTGTAATAAAAGCCCTTTCCTCCAACTCTCCCTAAGACAGCCTGGAGATTTAGAAACTAATTATTTTGTATCATTACAAAATCCAATTGAATGAAAAACAGCATGTACAGAGCATATTTAAACAGTTTTATCTCTTAAATGAATCACATACATCACTCATTCAACTCAAAAGTCTATGCTCACACTTCAGTGCAACACTGAGGGAGTGCTGCATTGCTGGAGGTGCTCGTCTTTCAGATGAGACTTTAAACTCAAGCCACATCTGCCTGTTCATCTGGACGTGAATGATCCCTTGGCACTATTTTGAAGACATTGTTGTGTCTGATGTCCAGGACAATGTTTTGTGTTGGAGACTGGAGGTAAACAATCTTGTCAGCATCAGATTGTGGGAGCTTGCTGTGCACAAATTGGTTATTATGGATATCAAGAACACAAACACATTGGACACCATTTTCCCCTCAAACTGGGAGCTACATAAGAGATTGCACCCAAATCTGCACCTCAAGTACCTCCTAATCTTGTTAGAATACATTGAAACTTAAAATGGGCCTAACTGGGTGGAATTCAGTGCAAATCACCAAATAACAAGGAAATTCCAGACTCACACCAGCGTATTAATTTTCTGAGTCTTAGCAAGTCTAGGCTTACTTATTGTAGGACTGACTGTAAGGTTATAACTAATTAGCTTATCAGTCACTCTTAGTATGCTTCCATTTACAAGTGATCCTTTTCAATCATGTATTTATCTGACTGCTTATGCTAATATGATGATCTATACAGAAGTGCAGCTGTCTTGGGGAACCGCGTTAAGAATATGAACCATTAGGTGCTGGTGGTCCATAATTGATTTGATTTTAACTGTTGGACCGCATAATCGTCTGCCATGCCAAAGTGCTAAGTTCAGCTGACAACTGTCAATACAAGCGGGCACTAGACTGGATTAAATGGTGAAAAAACAGAATTGCCCAGTTAGGATGTGCCTGAGGAATTGGGGAAGTGTGAGAGAAGTGTGCACACGGAAAGGTACAGCAGACCAGGAGAGAGAGTCATTGATACTAACAAGTCAGATGGTACAGAAAGAAAAGATATAATGAAGGGTGAGTTTCCAACAAAGGTTGTGGAGATAGAAAGTCTTGCAATGTGTTCCAACTGTTTGCTGATGTCCTGCTATTGAAACAAAGTTTGAAGACTAGTGAAAGACAAAAGATGGTGCATGCTATCTTACTCAGGAGCCTGGCAATTGTATTTAATCTGTTTTGTACTGTAAACCATTGTCTGAATGATGCAAGATGACAATAAAGGAGGATTGCTACAAACTTTGGTTATCAGGTCTGAATCCCTACATGAAATTAATCTTCCGTTATCCCTTATCAGACACTGCTTCAGAACCAGCAAAGGGGGAAGCTTTTCAAATGTTAATGTGACTTGTGCTTTGCAATAATTTTTCTTCTCAGGCACAATCTAAAAAAAAAATTAGAAATTGCAATTAACAGGCTAGGAAATGATTTTGTTTATTGTTGAGCCTGGAGTTGTTGCTGAGAAATCCACTCCCCCACCAAACCCTACCTCACCTTCCACTTACCCTCCACCTCCCACTTCCACCCTCCCCCAGCACAATTGGAGAACACTAACAATTTAGGGTATGGGGCTAAGGTTAGTGTTGTGGATAGAAGCACTCTCAATTAGAGAGTTTGTGCCTTGGTGGTGGGTGATTCTGGGAATAGATGTGAAGGAAATGCAAGGCCCTCCTGTTTTGCTTAGATCCGTTCATTTCTGTCATTGTGCATTTCACTTGTCCATTTCAATCTCTCATCATCGATAGTCAGAGATGAGGTGCCTGAAGATTGGAGGGTGGCAAACGTTGTGTCTTTGTTTAAAAAGGGCTGCAGGGAAAAGCTTGGGAGCTACAGGCCAGTGAGCCTCACATCTATGATGGGTAAGTTGTTGGAAGTATTTTGAGAGGCAGGATCTATAGGTATTTAGAAATGCAAGGACTAATTAGAGACATCAACATGGCTTTGTGAGTGGAAAAATCATGTATCACAAATTTGATTGAGTTTTTTGAAGAGGTAACCAAGAAGATAGATGAGGACAGGACAGTGAATGTTGTCTACATGGACTTTAGCAAGCCTTTGACAAAGTATCGCATGGTAGGTTGTTACATAAGGTTAAATCTCATGGGATTCAGGGTGAAGTAGTCAAATGGATACAAAATTATTTTGCTGACAAAAGCCAGAGAGTGGTTTAAAGGGTTGTTTTTCAAACTGGAGGCTGTTGACCAGCGATGTGCCTCAGACATCACTACTGGACTCATTGTTATTTGTCATTTATTTTAATGATTTGGATGAGAATTTGGGAGGCATGGTTAGTAAGTTTGCAGATGACACCAAGATTGGTGGCATGGTGGATAGTGAAGAAGGTTAGCTAGGATTGAAACGGGATCCTGATCAACTGAACCAGTTAGCTGACGAATGGCAGATGGAGTTTAATATAGATAAATGCAAGGTGATGCATTTTGATAGATTGAACCAGAGCAGGACTTAATTAAAAGTAGGGCACTGGGGAAAATTATAGAACAAAGAGATCTAGGGGTACATGTTCATAGCTCCTTGAAAGTGGAGTCACAGGTGGACAGAATGGTGAAGAAGACATTCAACATACGTGGTTTCATTGAATACAGAGGTTGGGATATCTTATTGAAGTTATACAAGACATTGGTAAGGTCACACTTGAGATACTGTGTACAGATTTGGCCACCCTATTATAAAAAAAACTATCGACCGTAGATGTATTAATGGAACTTCTTCATACCAAATATGAGCGCCAACCCTTCTTCCTCAATCTGAGAATATCATTGCATACAACTGAAAGGGTCTTGGAGGTGATAGATTTGTTTATCCTGACTTTTCAACAAGGTGACAGCACTGTGCCAACACCATACAGGGTCAAAATGGAGCAGTAATTGGCTGACAGTAGCTGATGTTTAACATTAGTAAAAGCCTCTGCCTATGAACCTTCTGAAGACAATCTCTGGTAGTTTCAATGGGTGTGCAGAGGGGTCAGCAGGAAAGCCAAATTCAGGATAAACTTTCCGCAATAATTGATTAATCCTAGAAAGGGCATCAACTCCATGGTGTTTCTTGGGGTCAGTGCTTCCTTATAGGCTTTTATTTTATACTCTACTGGATGTAACCACTTACTCTCCTCTCGATAGCCTAAATACATTACTTTGGCCACCTGGCAAATATATTTCTCCCTCTTCAAACGGACTCCTGCGCTGCAAAACCTCTGCAAGATTTCTTCTAGGTTTGTCAGGTATTCCTGTTCTGAAGCCCCCGTTTCTAAAATATCATCAAAATATACTGTGACCTTGGGTAGCCCTCGAAGGATGTTATTCATAACTTGGTGGTACATGCTGGTGGTACAAACCCAAAAGAGCAAACAGGCACACTCAGAGAGTCCCTTATGTGTTCTGATTTGTCATATATATTTTCCAATGGACTTCTCCAATGTAAGCTGAAGAAAGGTATGGATCATGTCTAACTTGGAAAACATTTTGCCACTTGTTAATTTGGCATATCTAACTTGGGGCATGGGATAACTATTGAGTTTGGAGACTCAGTTGACCATCAGTTTACAGTTTCCACAAAGATGGACTGATTTGTCAGGCTTAAGATCAGAGATGACAGCTCTGATTCTGCAAATTGTACAGGCTTTATTATATCTAAACTTTGTTCAGTTCCCACCCGCTCCAGCGTGGAATATGGGATTGGCCCGGTTCTGAAATACCTGGGTATAGTATTGGGATCCACACAGATCTTAGCCTAGAGTCCTTCTATTTTCTCCAGGCCTTCTTGAACAGTTCCAGGATATTGACTAATCATATAATCCCTTTGTGCCTCACCTGAATATCTACCACCAATTGAGCCAGATCTGCTGGAAACAATCTTTCCCCTTAATGCTAGATCAGTGTCCCTGTCCAACTGTACCTAAAAATTACTGTTTTTTTTTTAATTTGTAAAAGCTCCCCCCCGTAGGTAGCTAGCTTCGCCTTCATATCTTCCAATCTCAGGAGTTCAATGCCCAATCGGAGATATGAATAGATCTGTTCTCCGATAATGGAGACTGTAGCTTCTACGTTCACCTCCATTTTCAATGGATGACCATTTACTAGTAATTCCACCATTATTGGGGCTACTTTTGTGGTTACAATACAATTCAGTTGCAGTGTCCTTTCCTCTAGAAGAGGGAATACCTGCATGGTGCATTCAAATCCAAACCTCAGCCTCCCTCCTTGACTACTTTACATGTTTTACCTGTTCCTGAAACATCTCCATGGGACAGCACTTTCAATCATCTGGCAACTACACCTTTCTGGGGCATGTTCCCTAACACCCTTCTTGTTGGCACTGCTGTTCCTTGACTTACTGATGGTATACAGAGTTCCTATATCAATTGGGCCTTTTAATACCCGTTTAAGATTCCATTGAGGACTAGTTGCATGAGGTCCATCTGCCTAGTTGAGAGATATTGCTGCTTAATGTCCCTTGTAGCTCCTGAGCCATCTGTGTCTGTGCTTCTCAAATGACACGGCTGTTTTTAAAGCCCAGATTACGTTCTGCCAATGGCTTCTTTTGGATAGTTAAATCATTTCCACCACATACCAATCTGTCCTGTGACATTTAATTAGGAGGGGGTCCTAACAAAATTTGCAGTGCTCAGCTAAGATTCAGTGACAGGTTCCCCAGGAATTCTCACCTGCATTGAGGTGATATTGCTGGAAAATTACCAGGAACTCTGTTTATAATTTTTTTTAAAAAAAACAGATTTACCAAGTCATGAAAAATTTTTGAGTTGGAGCATCTGGATAGGTTCAGATTTCTTATCAAACCAAATATCAGAGCCTGCACGCTGTTCACAATGTCACTTTCTGTCTCCTTCAATGTTGTTAGCATGGAAGGAGCAATGAATGCTCTCTGTATATTGGGCCCAGTCTTCCCCAGTGGTATCATAGGACTTGGGTTTCCCGAAAAGGGCATGATACCTTTTCTTACTGGATAAGGTCTTGACTTTTGGAGGTTTTTCCAAAGGGAAAGATAGAGGGAAAAAGAAAAAAGAAAACAATCTCTCTCCTCATTACCAATGTAGTAATTTAGCCATGCACTAGTTTCCCATGTTTATATTCTTCATTGTGTACAAAAAGAAAAGGCCACTCCCATGGCTTACAGTCAGGCAGTCATCATCTCAAGGCCTACAACACTAGTCCAGCTAAAATTACAAAAGTTTAAACTCTCACTTGCTGCTTCCCAGTGGGTAAGCTTCTCCTCACTCAATAAGGCAGTTTGTAGATCTATTGATGGTCTTTGTGGTCATCATAACAAAGGGAAAACTTAACTAGACAATCCCTACTGTGCAGAAGGAGGCCATTTGGCCCAACAATTATGCACCAATTCTCTGAAAGAGTATCTTACCCTGGCTCACCCTATCATCTTAATTCTATGCATTTACTATGTCTAATCCACCTAACCTATACACACTGGGACATTAAGGGTCAATTTAGCACAGCCAATCCACCAAACCTACACATTTTGAACTGTAGGAGGTATCCAGAGCACCCAGAGGAAATAATCTATTTACGAAGAATAACCACCGTTGATGCTCCCTATCTCTGTCCTAGTTGGGGCCTCAGCTCCTCAATGCAGCTGCACACTAAACCAGCTGCAGTTTGTCCTGCTCCTAACTCCTGGTTGTCTGTTTCATTCTTGCCCTCTGTCTCAAGCTCAGGGCTTCCCAGACTCAAACATTCTACCAGTTAGTCTGACTCGGTTTCCAATTCACTTCTTGGCTCCTTCGCCACTCTGAGGGGTAAGTTGCCTTAAGCACATGCCACACTAATTTGAATAAGCACACCCATTTCCTCCCTCACCTAATGACATTGGGCCCCTCCCCTCAGCCTTTAATAGATCCTGGCCACAGCAAAGAGGGACTTATAAGAGTTTACCAGTTCCCTTGCTTGATGCTCTCCCCCAACATTGCCACCTGCTGCTGGAGGCCCTGCTACAGATAGATTTGTGAGGACAAATTGTGCCACTTCCTACTCAGTGCTGTGCAGGGCTGCAAAAGTTATTGCCATACTTGCTAAATACTTCAATGTACAATGGAGAGTCACAGCTCAATTGCACTGTAATTTTCATTAGTGCGACAGATAGGCACGGATGAAACAATTCTGTCAATTTGAAGGTCATAACCACTTTGGCTGCATTTTGCCTTGGTGTTGGATGACAGTAGCCACATTAAAGAGATAGCACAGAGGCAAATAAAATTAAAGGCTAAAAAAGAAATGCAACAGAGACTGAAATTGAAATTGGCTGATCAAGCAGTGGCAGGCTTATGGAAAATTATATACTATTTATATAGACTGATTTTAGAAGTAGCCAAACAATTAATTCTAGTAGAGAAGCGAGTCTCAACATGGGCAGAAAATATAATGGTGAAAAAAATTGACTAGCAAACTTGCAAACAGGATACCTGCTCAGGACACTGGAACTTATCTAATATTCAAATCAACATTTTTAAAAATCCAAATTTCCAAAGTCTGGTCCCACTATTCTATCCAGAAAGTTCATTCTTTTGACTCTTCCATCTTCATTTATCATTATATTTTGTAAAGTTCCAGAATCTGCAGTTGGCGTATCTTTTATGTTTCTCACTGCTATAAGAGATGACACTAGTTTCTAAGTGTGCAACAGGTTTATTGACAAGACTTTTAAAATACCTCTGCAATTGCAAAATGTTTGCTTACAGTCCAGCTTCTAGTTATCCCCGAAGTGCTTGTTTACTTTGCCCTGACTCCACACCCAGACTTAAACAATGAAGTACAATGTGCATAGATCAGTAACTAGATTCACATAGTCAAACATAGAATTGAACACTATAGCTGTTTGCTCAAAGTACCTATCAGGTTGAAAGTCCTGACCGCCTCTCTGCGCTCTTATTTACTGACTCACTCAGCATCTTTTCTGATGCATTGTCTCACACTCTCAGGTAACCACTCACCCACTAGCTCGTCCCTTTGTCCTTTCTTGACTACTCCAGTTAGTACCCATATGAAGATCTCTTGGTTATTACCTCTCAGGTACAAATACCTCCTTCCTCTCGTTTCTCCTGTTCTCTAGATCTAGTTTGAAGGTATCTGACTCTGCAAAACTCAAACATGGGTGATCAGCTATCCAACATGAAGTGCAAAAGATGTTTATCCCAGGGACACAGAATTCACTCAAACTGGAATAGTTGACTGTTAGAAAGAAAGACAGGACCACTGGACAACTTAAAGCTTATTATAGCCAATGAAGTACATTTGAGGTGTATTCACTGGTGGCACAGTGGCACATTGGTTAGTACTGCTGCCTCATATTGCCAGGGACCTGGGTTCAAGTCCTGTCTGTGTGGAGTTTGTGCATTCTCCCCATGTCTGCGAGGGTTCCCTCCGAGTGCTCCGATTTCCTCCCACAGTCCAAAGATGCGTAGATTAGCCATACTAAGTTGTTCCTTAGGGTGTGTAGGTTAGATGGATTAGTTATGGTAAATGAGTGGAGTTTGAGGGATAAGGTGGAGGAAAGGACCTGAGTAAGCATTCTAGCAAAGAGAGTTAGTGCAAACTTGGTGGGCCAAATGGGCTCCTTTTGTACTATAGGGATTCTACGATTGTGTAGGAGACACAGCAGCCAATTTGTGTATAGCAAACCCTCACAAAAGCCATGCAACAATTAGTAGACCATCTGTTTTTTTGTAATATTGATGTATAGATAAATTTCTGGGCCAGGATATCAGAGATAATTCATTTTCTCTTCTCCAGTGGAATGGGATCATTTACATCCACTGAATTATGATAGAACAGGCCTTGCTTTAATGTCTTAGTTAAAAGAGGGCATCTCTGACTGTGCAGCTCTTCCTTAGCATTACACTGGTGTGTGCCAGCCTTATTTTTGTGCTCAAAGCCTCGAGTGGGAACTGAACCCAAAAGCTTGTGACTTAGAGGCAAGAATGCTCCCAAATGAACCACAGATACAAGGAGCAACTTCTTGCACTATCCTGATGATATTTTTAAGTGAATTTGTCTCTGTGCACTTGGCCATCATCCTAAGTGCAGGAAGTTGAAGAATGTGTTTTCCACACAGGGTCTTTCAATTCAAGTGAAGGAGACAAATGATTACAGTTTGATCTTACTTATAACTCACAAAGGTATTTTTCAGCCTGCTTTAGTTTGCTTTGGAAGTGGAAACCAGTCCCCTAAGATATTTTGAATTCCACACCCACAGATCATGTGGCTTAATGATCATGTCTTTGGGAAAAAAGAGTACTTCTTAATTGATGAAGCAGATCTCTGGCTGAAGCCAAGGCAAACAGAACTTTCACTTAACTTTCTGCATGGGTCAACTTACAGTTTCCAAAGGCATCAACGTTTCCATGGGCAGATTGTTCATGTCACACTTGGCTAGACACTTTCCATAGTCTACTAGGGAGAATATTTTATTGCTGGGGACAGTGAGCTGAGGTCAAGGCGAGAAATACAAAGAAATAAACGAGGAAGAATTGATCAGCTGATGCGAAAATTCGGGCAGAATTTTCTATTCTGGAATCAGACCCCAAGCCGTGGATGGGAACCAAGAACTAGTATACGGGTGGGAATTTGTGGTGTATCGGTCAATGTTACTTAATTAATTATGCAGTTGAGGTGCTTTGCATGAATGGTGTACACATCCCACTCACTCTCACACCCAAGTGGCATATTTAAAAGGCGCCCAAATGTCAACCTATCCACAGCTGAGAGGAGAGGATCTGCTTCCTGGAAGCCTCCTATACCTTGAAGATCCATGTAGTAGATGCTCCCTCCACCCATTGCGGCATATGATGTTCCAGGGTTCACAGTCGCTGCCTTCTGAACTCCGTTACCTGCCCCAGGTCTTTTCGCGGGTAATTCTGACAGATTTACCACATGCTGGTCCAGATGGGTCTCAGACAGGTGGGGTATCACACTGGAAAATCAGATTGGGAGGAGGATGATTCCAGTCGGGCCATCATTTACATCCCATTAACGCAATGCGAAATGGTTTCGCGTCAAACTTCAGCAGAAACGGTGATCTGCCATGATAGGCAGGAGCACAGGTCCCCGTTGTCATTTCATGCTGGTGGGAAACTGATTTTTTTTTTCCCCTCCCCATTGCCCATCGTTAAACCTGCTTTTGGGACTGGAAAATTCTACCCAAGGGGGACTTGAAAACCAGGAGGTTGTGGGAGAGAGGAAGGAAAAGCTGAGGAAGGCACCGAGTTACACAACTTGGTGTCCCAGGAGGGAATCAGAGATTGTACAGTGAAAATGCAGGAAGGTTAGGGTCATCGGAGAAAGAAGAGAACAAAGGGCCAGTAGGAATGACTCAGGAATATGGCTTAATATCCTCAATTTTCCAGTTTTTATATGCATCACCGTTCTGGCTTCTTTTAATGTGAAGATTGATCGGATGCTTCATTGGATCAAAATTCACGGAATAATAAACTAGCTTCAGGGTAAGCACGGAAGTCCTGCTGGTTTGCAAAGGACAGCAGATCCTGCAATTCTCTGGGGGGGTTCATCTGGTATTCTGCCATAACCTCAGGATTAACTCCCCACTGGAATGACTTAAATCATGTCCTTGTACAGTCCATCCCCACATTTCCCATTAAAGTTATGGTGGGAAACTGGGAGGGAGCCTGGTGCACTGTCGTGCTATTTTAAGCTGGAAGATCTCCTTCCTCCAAATCCCTTGCTGCCTCCCACCCTCAAAAATAGATTAGTGACTTAAGTTCTTCTGCTGTTTGTGGGATCTTCCTGTACTTGTCTGCCAACATAGGAACAGAAGTAAGTCATCAGATCCCAAGTGAGTCTGGGAGGTCCTGAGGATGTGGTGCGGTGCAATGTAAAACCAGATTTATTTTGGAATGTATTTTAACATTCTTAGGCAGGATTAATGCAGTTCAAACCTAAAACAGCAGCAGTAGATTCTCTGCATCACTGTACAGTTTGGAACACTTTGCAATCCATTTCCTGGTTCACTTTTCTTGTTTGTCTAAACTCAAAAAAATCTACCATGAAAAGTCTTACAGAGTTTCTAAGCTAAGCGAAATTAAGACAATAACTGTCTTATACAATGTTGGAACCGTAAGCCTAATGGTACAAGAGGGAAGTCTTGTGGTATTATCACTAGAGTATTAATCCAGAAACTCAGCTAATGATCCTGGGACCAGCGACACCCATGTCCAACAAATGAATAAAAAAAAGTTGTTTGTTTGCAATAAGTGCGCATCCACTAATTCTTTTCCCATATTTGCTCACAGGCAGAGCAGTAGCTGTTTTCTGAACATTGTCAAGTAAATACTGTAGGACTGGGGTTAGAAGTTGGCTGGGAAAGACTGCTTTCCTGTCCTGAAGGACCAGTTGGGTTTTTATGTCACTCCATTGGCTTCACGTGATCATCCTACTGGGGGTCAGTTCACACATAAACCAGAGTGACTGAACTTCATGACTCACCTGGCTCAGGGCAGACTCAGGGAGGGGCGATTTTACCATTGTGTTGCACCCAGTTTTGATTGTGACGTGGTGATTAAGTGAGATGTAAAGCACTTAGTCACTTATGAGCGCTGGATTTCTGGCGCAGTGAGCTCATCACCAGGTATGTGTGAGAGGCAGGATAATATATGGAGATTTATTTAAATGCTATTTCATTCTGCTTAGACAGCCCACTGCACAATTGTCTGGGCTCAGCCCTTCTTTTTGACTTCACTGGGAAAAGTTCTCACCAGAAAGGAATAGATGTGTTCTCCATGAACGGGGAGCATTTGACTTGGCTGCACTGGTGAAACTGGAAGCTATTGAGGCCCCCTGGGAGGCTGAGGATAGCAGGGGGAGGGGTGCCCTTGTGCAGTGCCAGATTGGCAGTGCCACCCTGGCACCTGGGCAATGCCAACAGGGTTGCAGGAGAAGAGGCTGGTTGGGTGGGGATAATGGGGATAGGGGGCCTGCTGTCACTCTGCAGTGATCAGTAGGGGAAGGGGGGGAGGGAGAGTGGGCCCATTGCCCCTGTGCAGTGATCGGTCCTGGTAGCTCTCTCTTTTTTGTCAGACCCTTGCTATTGCTAATGCGCATGTGCAGCCTCAGAGTCCTGCACACGCACACTATCTCTCTCTGCCGGCTTTTGGGTGCTTTAAGCCCCTCCCACAAGTTTCTGTAGCAAGCAACAGGCTTATTCAGAATTTTGCAGGTGGAATGTGTGTAGGGGGGAGGTACTGAAAATGGGTCTGAAACTCGCCCAGTTTTAAAACCACCCAGCAATTAATCACAAAAACCCCCTCCATGTCACAACCTTCCCATTTTCATCCTGGTTGGTGGACTGTGGTATTTAGTCACCAGCATTAACATGAACAGGAGAGAGAATGAGGAACTTCAGGTCCTGATAATATTCTGGCAAGTGCCCCAGAACTTGCCATTCCCCCAGCCAAGCTCTTCCAGTAGAGTTACAACACTGGCATCTACCCGACAATGTGGAAAATTGCCCAATCAATCTAAATGCAGGACAAATCCAACCCAGCCAATTACTGCCCAATCAGCCTACTTTCCATCATCAGTAAAGTGATGGAAGGGTTCATCAGCAGTGTTATCAAGCAGCACTGAGTCAGCAATAACCTGCTGTGTTACGTGCCCAGCCAGGGTCACTCAACTCCTGACCTCATCATAGCCTTGGTCCAAACACGAACAGAAGAGCTGAATTCCAGAGGTGAGGGCAGGGTGACTGCCCTTGACATCAAGGCTGCATTCGACTGAGTGGCACCAAGGAGTCCTAGCAAAACTGGAATCAATGGATTTCAGGGGGCAAACTCTCTACCAGTTGGAGTCATACCTTGTACATAAGAAGATGGTTGCGGTTCTGAAGGGTCTGTGATCTCAGCTCCAGGACATCTCCGCAGGAGTCCCTCAGGGTAATGTCCTAGGCTCAACAATCTTCAGCTGATTCATCAATGACCTTCCCTCTGTCATAAGGTCAGAAGCGGGGATTGTAGCCACTTCTGTTCAATGTTCAGCACCATTCGTGATTCGTCAGATACTGAAGCAGCCCATGTGCAACAAATGCAACAAGATCTGGACAATATCCAGGCCAGGCCTGTCATTGTGGCAAATAACATTCGCGTCACACAAATACCATACAATAACTATCACCAATAAGAGACATTCTAACCACCGCCCTTTAACATTCAATGGTGTTACCATCACCGAATCTCTCACTGTCAACATTCCTGGGGTTACCATTGACCAGAAACTCAACTGACTCATTACACAAGTACAGCGGCTACAAGAGCAGGTCAGAGGTAAGGAATACTGCAGTAAGTAACTCACCTCTTGACTCCCCAAACCTATCTACCATCTACAAGACACAAGTCAGGCGTGCAATGGAATATTTCCCACTCACCTGGATGGGTACAGCTCCAACAACATTCAAGAAACTGGATACCATCCAGGACAAAGCAGCCCGTTTGATTGGCACCACATCTATAAACATTCAATCCCTCCACCATCGATGCTCAGTAGCAGCAATATGTACAAGATGCACTGCAGTAATTCACCAAAGGTCCTTAGACAGCACCTTCCAAACACACGACCATCTAGAAGAATAAGGGCAGCAGATAAATGGGAACACCACCACCTGCAAGTTCCCCTCCAAGTCACTCACCCATCCTGACTTGGAGATATATCGCCATTCCTTCACAGTCGCTGGGTCAAAGTCCTGGAATTCCCTCCCAAACGGCATTGCGGGTCAACCCACAGAACAGGGACTGCAGCGATTCAAGAAGGCAGCTCACCAGCACCTTCTCAGGGGCAACTAGGGATGGACAATAAATGTTGGCCAATTGGCGACGCCATGCCCCACGAATGAATGAAAATAAAATGACAGTGGTCTGTTAGTACTGTGCTCTTGCTCGTAATTCCTGCAGAGTGAGTAGACCAGGCTGGATTGAGCCAACACTAGGTTCACTGAGCCACATGGCCTGCTGTGCCATAATGAGTCTATGGGCCGATCTGGGTGCTGGGTCACGGCACAGTACGGGCGCAAATTCAGAATCACAACATGACAGTTTCAGCTTTTCAGTGGTTTGGCAGAGGAGTGGGAGAAGGTAGATGCTCACTATCATCTCTGAAGGACACATCAGAAAGCTCTTTTGAATTTGTGTGCAATCAGCATTGGTTTGAGCACTCAACTTCCATCTAGCCTACATGCTAATTTTCATTGCCATGCACACTGTTAGCCTCTGAGGAGCTGCCTGCTTTTCTTTATCAAGGCAGCAACAACATCCAAGATGGCTACCACCAGCACACTTTCACCAGGCAGCTTCTGCCTCCTGAAGTGGCTTCTAATTGGGTGTTGAGCTCACCTCTTACTTAATATTAGGGCGTAGCATTGCAGGGGAGACACGGTTCAGGCTCAGGATCTGGGATTCACCTGGAATTGAGTCTCCGACCTCACTTGAGTGGCCTCAGTTTAACTGGGAAAGAAGTTATGTCCAACCATTGCAGTGCTCCCTCAACACTGCACGGAGTGGCCATTTTGAGCTTCGTGCTCAATTCCTGGGAATGGGTTGCCGAATGCAGAGGCCTGAGTGCCACCGACTGACTGAGCAAAAGAGTAGGGCAAGCATTCCAAAAAGGGAACCGAGCTATGGAAACAGCCAACAGCCAAGAACGGAAATGCTTTTTTCCAGGATCTCTCTGCCCATTGAAGTAAATTCTCTGCCCATTGAAGTAATTCTCTGCCCATTGAAGTAAATTCTCTGCCCATTGAAGTAGTGGAGGCTACCTTATTGACTATGTTTAAGTCACGAGTGGATAGATTTCTGATTGATAAGGGAATTAAGGGTTATGGGGAGTAGGCGGGTAAGTGGAACTGATCCACTTCAGATCAGCCATGATCTTATTGAATAGCAGAGCAGGCTTGAGGGGTTGGATGGCCTACTCCTGCTCCTATTTCTTACGTTCTTAGGATCTAATAAACACAGCAATCCCATATTCCTGATGGGAAGCCCTGCTGGACAGGAGTGGGCACTGGAAAATCCAAGCTACAATACAGTCACTCAATCTGGAGACTACATTCTCATCAAACTTGGCTCTTCGCTGAGTGTTATTCACTGACAGGAAAATATTAAGGCTGGTAAAAATTAAACCTCTGTTCAAAAGATGGAAAATCGAAAGGCCAAGAAGAATTATTTTAAAAAAAGCAAAAGCAAAAGTCGTATTTTTTGAGTATGGGCTGAGTTAAGGACAGTAGAATAACCGGGCAATAGAGAGTCATATTTTAAGTGAGAGTCCCAGAGATACTTTTTTTAGTGATATATTTGGTGCATTAGGAAGCAGCTGGGATTTTTAAAGGAGAGATTGAGCAGAAAGGCAATAGATCAGGAAATGAGAGATATGTTAAATGAGTGCTTAGAAACCGAGACAGGAAAAATCGCCAAGATAGCTCACAGCGACTCAGGAATTGATCACATATGTGAAACTCATGAAGTCCGAGGCAACCCAAAAATCCTAACTGTGACAAACCCTGAAATCCTTTCTACCTGGGGTTCTTTGCCAGAACTGCATGGACACTCTCGAGTATTTTGCCTAACTGTCTACTACTATTTACGGCTGAGTCTAAACACTGAGCTATTCAGCGGCAGTGCCATCACTGCTGTGCCCAATCCTATCTTTACAGTTATGTCCTTCCAGCACAATAAACTGAATATAAATTAATGGCGTCTTCATCCGTGCTAACCCCACTACAAATCTTCCCAAACCAGTGCCAGGCTGAGATCCACTTGTGTAACACTTACCGAGGTTCCAGCCGGGGGGCTGTGCTGCTCTTCAGGGGATGAGTGAGAAATATAATATAATTAACATGCAGGAAAACAGCAACATTTTTCTTGCTTCGTGAACACAGGGATTTTAAAAAAAGGAATGTACACCTCTCACAATCTCAAGATGGTCCAACAAAGTCCTTTTGAACTTTGGTAATTTTTGTAATGTTGTAATGTAACATAACAGTCAATTTCCTCACAGCAAACTCCTGCGATGTAATAAATGACCAAAGAACCTGGTTTTTAGTTATAATTCCCCTGCACCTCTTCAAATATGTACAATGGTAACCTTTCCAGCCACCTAATAGGATGGATGGGGAATGGTTTTTACCATCTGGAGACCACTTTGGCAGCAGGAATGTTGGAAATTGGTGGCGGAAGCCACGGGTTGGAGTATCTGTCATTGTCCTATCATCGTGGCATTTTCCCAGGCATTGGGGAAGGTGGGTTACTCTTTCACCCAGACGCCAACTGAAACATATTCCTGGCTAATTAAGGATCTCTTTCCCGGTTTACCATCAATAGATGGGCCCTCTGCCACATGGGGAGATCACCTGGTGAATCCTGGCAGCTCCCCTCTCGGCTGAATGTCAAAATCTCTGTTCCCGCTGGCAATGCAGTGGGGTGAGAACAGGGAGGATTCCAACTAATGTCTCTGACAGGCCAGCACTCCTACAGTGTTGCACTTGGGAGTGTCAGCCTGGAGAATTGTGCCCAAATCTGTGGAATGGGCCAACAACAGACTATGGCCTACTAAGCAGGCCTCAGTGTAGACACTGTGGAGAATGATGACCTGTATATCAGGAACCCTCATCACACTTTACAGCGGATGAACTACTTTAAATTCACAGCTATAATACAAACAATAACGTAGCAAGTCCCTTAAAGAAAAATATCATAATGAATGCGATAATGGCCGGGATTTTACATGTTCCCTGCAGTGTGCTTTTCATGGGAGCAGATCAAAACTCCATCGCTGTCAATAACATTTCCCTTTCTATGCACCCCTCTGCCAAGGAGAAACCTGGCAGGAGTTCCCCATTGGTGGAACCACTAAATCCCACCGAGAACAGCCGAAAGATTCCGGCCGAGTGTTTAAATCAAGTGTTGCCAGTGTCAATGTGAAAGCTGACCCTATATTTTTGGATGGTGTTGCCTAGGGGCAATCTGGTTAATGAAAAGGTGGAGTGGATTATGGATGGATCTTGGGGAAGTCTCCAGATACAAATTTGGGAAGAAACATCATATTGTTGGAAATATGATTAAATGGTTAAAAGTGGAGGGTTGCCCTATAGATCAGGGGAACAGAGTAGAGCCATTAAAGTGATAGACTACCATGCACACATCAAGAAGGCCCAGAAGGACCAGTAGTGCAACACAGTCACATTTTCCCCAATTTCACAATCCTAATTTTGAGTAAAAACTCATTGCATTGCGCCTTTTCTGAAATTCAACCACACTCACTGGCTTCCCTTATCCATCCTCCTGGTTCCATCCTCAGAATCTGAGCAGGATTGACCAACAGCATTTCTCTTTCATCCATAGCATAAACGAAAATAGAAAATGCCAAATAAACTAACACAGTTTCAAAATGCTAACTCAGTAATTTCTGCCAAAGTACATGCTTGCAACTTGCATTTAAACACCCTGTTGGGTGACTGCACACTTGAACAGGGGCTGCAAATCCAAAAGATTCGAACAAGCTAACCTATCTACCTAAAGCCAAGCAGCAACCCTGAAAGGGGAGATGCATTCTGGCTGAAGCTGGTACTGGAAGTTGTTCTGAAAGTAATTTTTGACATGGGCAACACTCAATACTAATTTGATTTGATTTGATTTCTTATTGTATTAGCATACAGTGAAAAGTATTGTTTCTTGCATGCTGTGCAGACCAGGCATACAGTTCATGGAGAAGGAAAGGAGAGAGTGCAGAATGTAGTGTTACAGTCATTGCTAAGGTGTAGAGAAAGATTAACTTAATGCGAGGTGGGTCCATTCAAAAGTCTGATGGCAGCAGGGAAAAAGCTGTTCTTGAGTTGGTTGGTAAGTGACCTCAGACTTTTGTATCCCTTTCCTGACGGATGAAGGTGGAAAAGAGAATGTCCGAGGTATGTGGGGTCCTTAATTATGCTGGCTGCTTTTCCAAGGCAGCAGGAAGTATAGACAGTGTCAATGGATGGGAGGCTGGTTTCTGTGATGGATTGGGCTTTATTCATGACCGTTTGTAACTTCTTGTGGTCCTGGGTAGAGCAGGATCCGTACCAAGCTGTGATACAACCAGAAAAAAATGTTTTCTATAGTGTATCAGTAAAAGGTGATGAGAGTTATAGCTGGCATGCCAAATTTCCTTACTCTTTTGAGAAAGCAGAGGTGTTGGTGAACTTGAAGCATCAGGACAGATTGTTGGTGATCTAGACACCTAATGATTTGAATCTTTTGATCATTTCTACGTTGCCCCCATTGATGTAGACAGGAGATATTCTCCACTGTGCTTCCTGACTATCTCCTTCATTTTGTTGACACTGAGGGAGAGATTATTGTTGCCGCACTAGTTCATCAAATTCTCTATCTCATTCCTGTAACCTGTCTTGTCATTGTTTTAGATCCGACCCCTATGGTGGCATCATCAGCAAACTTGAAAAATGAGGTGGAGCGGAATTTAACCGCACATTAATAGGGTGTATAAGGAGTACCGTAGGGGGCTGAGGACACAGCTTTGTGGGGCACTGGTGTTGGGGATGATCATGGAGGAAGTGTTGTTGCCTAACCTCTGATTGCAGTCTGTGGGTTAGGAAGTCTAGGATCCAGTCACTGAGGGAGGAGCCGAGCCCCAAGCTGCAGAGTTGGGAGAAGAGGTTTGTAGGAATAATAGAGTTGAAGGCTGAGCTATAGTCAATAAATACAAGGCTGATGTGTCTTTGTTACCTAGGAACAAGGAGAGTGCTAGCTACTGCCCCATGTCTGAACAGGATGTTGGCAGATAGGATAAAGTCGTTTAACATATTCCTCACCACTCCCTGGAAATTTCAGCAATTTTAACTCATTCTAGAAATCATCAAACACTTCCATAACCTCAAATGCCAATTGAAATCAATCAACAACTAACCTGACAGTAGCGTTCATGATAGGGTCCTTCCTGCTGTACAATAGATAGTTGACAGCACTGGTGTCAAATCAGTCATATCAGCCCGCTCGGCACACTTATGGCAAAACCTTCACCAAAATGGCATCAGGTGTGACTTGCTTCAGAGATCTCAGCGTTGGAGCCCAATTGGTCCTCACCACACCGTGAAACCGAGCACTAAGGAGGCGAATTTCGGGACCTAAGCTCCTTTCCTAATTGTACAGGGAGGAAAGGTTTGATATTTGATCTTCTCTGGCCCTCCTAGTCTGTCTGGGAATTGAATTGCCAGGTAAACTGGTTATGCTCTTTTTGGTGTTAAAAAACATCAAAACATAGAAATGGGAGTAGGCTATTTGGCCCATCAAGTCTGTTCTACCATTTAAACAGATCATGGCTAATCATCTATTTCAATAGCATTTTGCTACATTATCTCTATATCTTTTGATATCATTAGTATCCAGAAATCTCTTGATCTCTGTCTTGAACATACTCAATGACTGACCTTCCACAATCCCCCGGGGTAGAGAATTTCAAAGACACATCACTCTCTGAGTGAAGAAATTCACTCTCATCTCAGTCTTGACTAGCCCTTTATTCTCAGACACTATCCCTTGGTTCTAGACTCACCATGATGTAGAGATGCCGGCGTTGGACTGGGGTAAACTCAGTAAAGTTTTACAACACCAATTTTAAATCCAACCAATTTATTTGATAGTAAATTCGCGAGCGTTCGACTTTATAGCCTTCGTCAGGCAAATGCAGTGTTCTGGTCTGCAATAGCACTCATATCCACACAGACAGTTACAGATTGCTGATTAGAATGCAAATCCTTACATCTAATCTGCTATTCAAGTGTTAAAGTGGCTAACAATGTGTGTGAAGGGAATCCTGAGCATTGGTTAGAGAATTGTGTATTTTCTCCAGAAAGCACAGTAAGTGAGGTTTTTTGCTAACCCAAGCAAGTTACGGGGGTTACAGATAGTGTGTCATGAAGCCAAGATCCCTATTAAGACCGTCCTCATGTGTGCGGAACTTGGCTATCAGTCTCTGCTCGGTGACTCTGCGCTGTCGTGTGTCACGAAGGCCCCCTTGAAGAACATTTACCCGCAGGTCGGAGGCCAAATGCCCATGACTGCTGAAGTATTCGCCCACAGGAAGGGAACTGTTTTGCCTGGTGATTGTTGAGCGATGCTCATTCATCCGCTGTCGTAGTGTTTGCCTGGTCTCCCCAATATACCATGCTTCGGGACATCCTTTCTTGCAACGTATTAGGTAGACAACGTTGGCCGAGTTGCAAGAGTATGTACCGTGTACCTGGTGAATGGTATCCTCACGTTTGATGATGTCGTCCATGTCTATGATCTGGTATGTCTTGCAGAGGTTGCTGTGGCAGGGTTGTGTGGTATTGTGGTCACTGTTCTCCTGAAGGTTGGGTAATTTGCTGCGAACAATGATCTGTTTGAGGTTGTGCGGTTGTCTGAAAGCAAGAAGTGGGCGGGTGGGGATGGCCCTAGCGAGATGTTCATCGTCATCAATGATATGTTGAAGACTCCGGAGAAGATGTCGTAGCTTCTCTGCTCCGGGGAAGTACTGGACAACAAAGGGTACTCTGTCCACCGTGTCCCGTGTTCATCTTCTGAGGAGGTCAGTGCGGTTTATCGCTGTGGCACGTCGGAACTGTCGATTGATGAGTCGAGCGCCATATTCTGTTCTCACGAGGGCATCCTTCAGCGTCTGGAGGTGTCTGTCACGATCCTCCTCATCTGAGCAAATTCTGAGTATACGGAATGGCTTCTTTAATGTATCTAGGGTGGAAGCTGGAGAAGTGGAGCATTGTGAGGTTCTCTGTTGGTTTTCGGTACAGTGAGGTGCTGAGGTGACCGTCCTTGATGGAGATGCGTGTGTCCAAGAATGCAACTGATTCTGGAGAATAGTCCATGGTGAGTCTGATGGTGGGATGGAACTTGTTCATATCATCATACAGTTGTTTCAATGATTGCTCACCATGAGTCCAAAGGAAAAAGATGTCATCAATGTATCTAGTATATAACCTTGGTTGAAGATCTCGTTTGGTGAAGAAGTCTTGTTCGAACCTGTGCATGAAGATGTTGGCATACTGAGGTGCAAATTTGGTCCCCATGGCTGTTCCATGTGTCTGGATGAAAAGCTGATGTTGAAGGTGAAGACATTGTTGTCCAAGATGAAGCAGATGAGTTGTAAAATTGCATCTGGAAACTGGCAGTTGTTGGCATTGAGTACTGAGGCAGTTGCAGCAATACCATTGTCGTGGGGGATGTTGGTGTAGAGTGCCAAGACATCCATTGTGACAAGGAGTGTCCCTGGTTCAACTGCTCCATGTGTGCTGAGTTTCTGTAGGAAGTCCGTAGTATCAAGACAAAAGCTGGGGGTTCTTTGTACGATGGGTTTCAGGATGCCCTCAATATAGCTGGAGAGGTTCTCACACAGGGTTCCATTGCCCGATACGATGGGACGGCCGGGTACGTTTGCCTTGTGTATCTTTGGGAGGCAGTAGAGATCTCCAATGCGGGGAGTACTTGGAATGAGAGCCTGGAGGGTGTTCTGAAGGTCCGGATCTAGACTCACCAGGCAGAGGAAACATGAATCCGCATCTGCTCAATCAAACTCTGTTAGAATTCAGCAAGTTTCAATGAGCTAACCTCTCATTCTTTGAGGCCCTTGAGAATCCAGGCCCAGTTTCCTCACTCTCCCTTCATAAAGCAATCCTGGGAATCAGTATTCCCTGTATAGCAAGTACTTTCTTAGATAAGAGGTTAAGACTGTACATAATATCCCAGGTGTAGCCTTAACAATGTTCTATTTAATTGCAGTAAGATGTCTTTATCCCTATACTCAAATCTCATCATCATGAAGGCCAACATACCCTTGTTGCCTTCCTTACAGCGTTCTGCACCTACTTGCAAGCTTTCAGAACAAAGGCACAGGTCACTTTGGGAATCAACACTTAGCAACCTCTTACCAATTAAGAAATATCCCACCTTTCTATTTTTCCAACCAAAATGAATAACCTCACACATATGCAACTACAATAATCTCTCCCTCAATGTCAGCAAAATGAAGGAGACAGCCATTGACTTCAGGATGATTAGTGGAAGACATGCCCCTGTCTACATCAACATGGTTGAAGTGGAAATGGCTTCAAGTTTCTAGGTGTCCAGCTCACAATAACCTGTCCTGGTCCCTCCTCGCCAATGCTATAGTTAAGAAATACCAACGCCTCTACTTCCCCAGCAGGCTAAGGAAATTTGACTTGTCTGCAATGATTCTCACCAACGTTTACAGATGCATCATAGAAAACATCCTTTCCAAATGTATCACAGCTTGGAATGGCTCCTGCTCTGACCAAGACCGCAAGAAACTACAAAGGTTGTGAACGAAGCCTAATCCATCACTCAAATCAGCCTCCCATTCACTGAAACTGTAAAAGCAGTCAGCATAGCCAAGGACTCCAGGCACCTCAGATATTCTCTCTTCCATCGTCTGTGCTTTACATCATCTACTTCTTTACATCATCGCTCGCTACTTTAATCAAAAAGGAAATATTAAAAATTACCTTAAACTTGAACTTTACACTCGCCCAAATCGGTGCCTCTCCGTGCTGCTCCACAGGAACAGGTTATCTCTGGACTCTTGCCTGTGCCACAGGATAGTTTAGAGAAGAACAGAGAGAGGGAATGTTTGAACTCATGGCTGCAGGGATGGTGCAGGAGGGAGGGGTTTAGGTTCTTGAACAATTGGGGCTCATTCTGGGGTAGGTGGGACCTCTACAAGAGAGATGGTCTACACCTGAACCAGAGGGGAACCAATATCTTGGGGGGAAAATTTGCAAAGGCTATGCAGGGGGGTTTAAACTGATTCAGAAGGGGGGTGGGATCCTGAGTAGCTCGGATGTTAAGAGGGACGAGAATAGAGGGGGGTCATAGATGAGGACTGTAAAGCACAACATCATATGGGTGGAGTAGGGCATGGTTTGAAATGCATATACTTTAATGCAAGAAGTATTTGCAATAAGATGGATGAACTTGCAGCTTGGATCAGTACCTGGAACTTCGATGTTGTGGCCATTTCAGAGACATGGATAGAGCAGGGACAGGAATGGTTGTTTCAGGTTCCGGGGTTCAAATGCTTCAGTCAGAGTAGAGAAGGAGGTAGAAGGGGGGGAGGAGTGGCATTATTAGTCAAAGACTGTATCACAGTGACAGAAAGGAAGTTTGATGAGGACTTGTCTGTTGAGGTAGTATGGGCTGAGATTAGAAATAGGAGAGGAGAGGTCACCCTGTTGGGGGTCTTTTATAGACCTCCTAAAAGTTCTAGAGAGGTAGAGGAAAGGATTGCAAAGTCGATCCTGGACAGGAGTGAAAGTAATAGGGTAATTGTTATGGGTGACTTTAACTTTACTAATATTGATTGGAATAGCTATAGCTCTAGCTCGTTAGAGGGGTCAGTTTTTGTACAAAGTGTGCAGGAAGGTTTTTTGACTCAGTATGTCGATAGGCCAACTAGAGGTGAGGCTACATTGGATTTGGTGCTGGGCAATGAGCCAGACCAGGTGTTAGGCTTGGAAGTTAGTGAACATTTTGGTGATAGTGACCACAATTCGGTTACGTTCACCTTAGTGATGGATAGGGATAGGCATGAAGCTGGGGCAGTAGTTATAGCTGGGGGAATGGTAATTATGAGGCCATAAGGAGGGAATTAGGGTGCATAGGTTGGACTAGGAAACTACAGGGACTGGGAACATCTGAAATGTGGAGCTTATTCAAGGAGCAGCTACTGCGAGTCCTTGATAAGTATGTCCCTGTCAGGCAAGGAGGAAATGGTCGAGTGAGGGAACCATGGTGTACTAAAAAAGTTAATTTGCTGGTTAAAAGGAAAAAGGAGGCTTATGTCAGGATGAGGCTTGAAGGCTCGGTTAGTGCACTGGATAGCTATAGAGTAGCCAGGAGGGAGCTAAAGAGTGAGTTGAGAAGAGCTAAAAGGGGAAGACTTTGGCTGATAGGATCAAGGAGAGTCCTAAATCTTTCTTTAGATATGTTAAGAATAGAAGATTGGTTAAGGCAAGATTGGGGCCAGTCATGGACAGCAGTGGGAAAATGTGCGTGGAGCCTGAAGAGATTGGAGAAACACTGAACAAATATTTCTCTTCGGTATTCACACAGGGAGATGTAAATGTAGTTGTGGAGAACACTGGGATACAGGGTTGCAAACTGGAAAGTATTGAAGTAGATAAGGAGGATGTGCTAGATATTCTTGAGGATTTGAAGTTAGATAAGTCCCCTGGGCCGGACGGGATTTACCCTAGGATTCTCTGGGAGGCGAGAGAGGCGATTGCAGAGCCTCTGGCTCTGATCTTCAGGTCATCGTTGGTTACGGGTATAGTGCCGGAAGACTGGAGGATAGCGAATGTGGTCC
This sequence comes from Sphyrna mokarran, assembly GCA_024679065.1. Taxonomy (NCBI): domain Eukaryota; kingdom Metazoa; phylum Chordata; class Chondrichthyes; order Carcharhiniformes; family Carcharhinidae; genus Sphyrna; species Sphyrna mokarran. The sequence goes on along the minus strand of JAGIQG010000013.1, from coordinate 72,058,035 downwards.
CATTGTTCAAGAAGGGGAATAGAGACTTCCTGGGAATTATAGGCCAGTGAGTCTTACTTCTGTTGTGGGCAAAGTATTGGAAAGAATTATTAGGGATAGGATTTATAGTTATTTAGAGAGAAATGAATTGATTGGGGATAGTCAGCATGGTTTTGTGAAGGGTAGGTCGTGCCTTACTAACCTTATTGAGTTTTTTGAAAAAGTGACCAAAGAGGTGGATGGGGGTAAGGCAGTTGATGTGGTATATATGGACTTTAGTAAGGCGTTCGATAAGGTGCCCCATGGAAGGCTTCTGCAGAAAATGCAGATGTATGGGATTGAGGGTGATTTAGCTAATTGGATTAGGAATTGGCTAGCTGATAGAAGACAGAGGGTGGTGGTTGATGGAAATTATTCATCGTGGAGTTCGGTTACAAGTGGTGTACCTCAGGGATCTGTTTTGGGGCCCCTGCGTTTGTAATTTTTATAAATGATCTGGATGAGGGTATTGAAGGATGGATTAGTAAATTTGCAGATGACACAAAGTCGGGGGAGTGGTAGATAGTGAAGAGGGGTGTTATAGTTTGCAGAGAGACTTGGACAAGTTGCAGAGCTGGGCCGAGAGGTGGCAAATGGAGTTTAATGCGGAAAAGTGTGAGGTAATTCACTTTGGCAGGAATAACAAATGTGTAGAGTATAGGGCTAATGGTAGGACTCTTAATAGTGTTGAAGAACAGAGGGATCTTGGTGTATATGTGCATAGATCCCTGAAAGTTGGCAATCAACTCGATAAGGTTGTTAAGAAGGCATACGGAGTCTTAGCTTTTATTGGTAGGGGGATTGAATTTTGGAGCCGCACTTGGAGCATTGTGTACAGTTCTGGTCCCCACATTATAAGGAAGATGTGGAGGCATTGGAGAGGGTACGGAGGAGGTTTACCAGGATGTTGCCTGGTATGGAGGGCAGGTCTTATGAAGAGAGGCTGAGGGATTTGAGGTTGTTTTCGTTAGAAAGAAGGCGGCTAAGAGGAGACCTTATTGAAACATATAAGATGATTAGAGGTTTAGATAGGGTGGACAGTGATAGCCTTTTTCCTAGGATGGAGAAAGCTTGCACGAGGGGACATAGCTTTAAATTAAGGAGTGGTAGTTATAGGACGGATGTCAGAGGTAGGTTCTTTACCCAGAGGGTGATAAGGGTATGGAATGCCCTGCCTGCTGCAGTTGTAGATGCGCCAAGTTTGGTGGCGTTTAAGAGGTTAGTAGATAAGTTTATGGACGAAAAGGGAATGGTTTAGGTTGGAGGGTCATTGCTTTTTCTTAATTGGTCGGCGCAACATCGAAGGCCGAAGGGCCTGTTCTGCGCTATAATGTTCTATGTTCTATGTTCTATCTTCCATTGGGAAAAAGATACAAGAACTCTTTCCCGCTGTCATCAGACTTTTGAATGGATGCACTTTATATCAAATTGATATAAGCTAGCTGTGACTGTAACTCCATATTCTGCACCCTCTCCTTCTCCTTTATGTGCTGTAGGTATGGGATATTTTGTCTATATGGTGTGCAAGAAACAATACTTTTCATCGTAAACCAATACATGCGACAATAATAAATGAAATCAAATATTTATATCATATTCCATCTGCTATGTTCTTGCCCATTCACTCAGCCTCCTTGCATCCTCCTCACAACTCACATTCCCATCTAATTTTGTGCCTGTTCCCATGAAACCAGCTCACGATCAGTTCAGATGAAGGGGGCTTTATTATGCGTGTAAAGTTCTGTGAAATAATACAATGCAGAAGAGGCCGTTCAGCCCATTGAATCTGCACCAAATCTCTGATAAGCCCTCTTTCCACCCTATTGCACCAGAAGCAATTTACGCTGGCCAATCCACCTAACCTGCACGTCATTGGACTGTGGGAGGAAACCGCAGAACTTGGAGTGAACACATGCAGACAGGGAGAACGTGCAAACTGCATGCAGTCACCCAAGGCTGGAATCAAATCTGGGTTCTTGGTGCTGTGACGCAGCAGCGCTAATCATTGTGCCGCCCATAAATGATGCTGAAATGTGTGAACAAATCCTTCTCCCTATTGTCAAAAATGAATACGGTTTTGAATACTGGCTCATTCTTATCAGGAAGTTGTGATCATATCAAGACTTCATTGCTGCTCCTTGCCCCAGTGTATTTTCTCTCTGGAGTTACGAACAATGTGCTCCACCTTACAGTTGAGAATCTGGTTTTATATCAAAAACACATTGACGGGAATTTCTTTGGGGAACCTCCCGATCAGTTACTGTAACTTTGTGGAAAATTGGCAGAAACCTCAGCTGGGCATGTCAATTGAGTTCCAGCCTTCTGGTTCCCCCGAGGAAATCCCAGTTATTATGATTGAAACCCAAAATCCCTTCCAAGCTGCACTGTCAAAAATTACCAAGAATATTACACAGTCTGATTGAATGATAGAGTAGTCTTGAGGGGCTGGGTGGCTTACTCCTTTTAAATCATGTCTATCGGGCCTTAGTTTAACTTCTCATCCAAAAGACAACACCCGTAACAATGCACCCAGTACTGCATTCTTGTATTATGTACTCAAGTTCTGGAGTGGGGCTTGAATCACAACCGTCAGAATCAGAGACAAGAGAGCTAGAAACTAAATCAAGCTAACACATACGTGAAAACGTGCAAAATTAATGGTCAGCGAAGACCAATTAATCCTTTGCAGCCTGACCTACATGCTACATAGTGTCGTAATAGTTAGTGCACATTCCCTACACCGGAACCCTACCAGCTCACCCCAAAACCATGTAGTCTGGGATTGGCAAATAGAACATAGAACATTACAGCGCAGAACAGGCCCTTGGGCCTTCGATGTTGCGCTGACCAATTAGGAAAGAGCAATGACCCTCTAACCTAAACCATTCCCTTTTCATCCATAAACTTATCTACTAACCTCTTAAACGCCACCAAACTTGGTGCATCCACAACTGCAGCAGGCAGGGCATTCCGTACCCTTACCAAATAGACAGAGATAAAGCACGGGGTCAAATGCAGTCTTGGAAATCCCTCACCAATGGCCTCAGCCAATCCAAAGCAATCTGGGAGGTTGACATGGACTAAATGTTATCCAGTGAGATCTTTACCTTCTCTGCAGAGGCCTTGTGTATCAGGTGGCAGCACCTTTGAGCCAACGCTTCCACTCCATGGCAGTATGGCTCACGGCAAGATTCAAATAGGCTGGCAATCAGCTCATGAACATTTTCCAACACTTGCTCTTGCTCCCCCTGTGGAGATGTGAAACGAGGCCTTCTGTAATCACTGGCCTAGTCAGGGGCTGGTTTAGCTCCTCCTGGAGGTCAGAGAGTCAACAGCAACTGCAGCAGTTAAAAATGTACTCCACACGTTCCCCACTCTCTGAAGGGAAATTAAACCCTTGGCATCCAGTCTGATTTCAATCAAACATGGTTTAAACAATGTGCTGTTCGTAAATACGACGTGCAAATAATTCCACAAATTCATGTTAATTCTTGCCACTTTCTGTGGATTTCTGAAGGTATAATGAAAGCCCTTCCTTACATCGATGGGTTCCCTGGTTTTCACAGCCACTATTCCTGCTCTTCCCCTCCAAACGCTCACCCCTGCTAGAGCCTGGCACGGGCTTTGAAGAGATAAAAGGAAATGGAACAAAGGAAAAGAAAAGAAATGCAAGGAAGAGCGGATAAGAGAGAATGTATTAATAACATCCCCTGCGGCTCCTGTGACGGATGCAGCTTGCTGCTTTTAACCACTTTGATGTCTGTGATGTGAGGCAACGTCGCAGGTGTACAGTTTGTGACTGAGAATCTCACACCTATCCTGACAGCCCTTAATCTAACAGCAGTAGGAGCTGCGCTGTGGGACACCTGGGCTGCTTCAGGCTGCTTCACATGCCATGTACAGGGCTGGAGGGCTGTCAGCAAGTCATCTGACCTTAAAATAACCTATTTACAAAAATAAATCCCAACCTTTTGTGATTGCACTGGCAAAGGCAGGGAGCATTGATTCCGCACTGAATTATGGGGGCGTGTGAACAGCAGCGAGGATAAACGACCTTTGATTCATTTTAAATAAACAAAGCAACTAGGGGAAAAAAATAAGCTGGCATTCTTCGCATCTGTATGAACTCACGGGTGACTTTGTCAAGCGTGAAACCTTCTTGGATGGTGGCGAAGGAGGAAGAGTCAACCCTGTAATAGTTCTGGTCTGAGCAGCACCCGTACACCCCCCTCCCAGTTTAATATAGCCTAAGGGTACAACAATGGGCTGCATCCTTGTTCCAGGTCCGAAGATTCTGGTTACCAATCTTGTTTCAGAATTGCAGGTACAAAATCTGAGCTGACAAAAGTGCAGTTACTGAGGAAATATCACCTGGATCAAATGTTTAAGAGGCGTGCCATCTGCCCTGTGGGTGATGTAAAAAAAATGTGTCTTTCTGAAGCACAAGAGGGAAGTTCTCCCAAATGCACTGGACAATATTTATCCCTCAACCAATATCACTCAGGATGATCTGGTCTTTATCACAGTGCTGCTTGTGAGAGTTGCTGTGTGAAAATTGGCTGTTGAGTTTCCTGCACTAGGACAGTGACTACATAGAACATAGAACATAGAACATAGCACAAACAGGCCCTTTGGCCCACAAGTTTTGCCGAACACATCAAAACCTACCCAGCCATAGACCTATCTATAACCCCCAATCCCATTGGATCCCATATACTCATCCAGAAGTCTTTTAAAAGACCCCAGCGAGTTCGCCTCGACCACCACCGACGGCAGCCGATTCCATTCACTCACCACCCTCTGAGTGAAAAACTTTCCCCTAGCATCCCCTCTGTACTTGCTTCCCTGCACCTTAAATCTGTGCCCTCTCGTCACGACCATTTCAGCCCTGGAAATAGTCTCTGAGAGTCCACCCTATCTATTCCTCTCAACATCTTGTAAACCTCTATCAGGTCGCCTCTCAACCTTCGTCTCTCCAGGGAGAACAGTCCCAGCTCCCTCAACCTGTCTTCATAAGGCATGCCTCCCAATCCAGGCAACATCCTTGTAAATCTCCTCTGCACCCTTTCAATAGCTTCCACGTCCTTCCTATAGTGAGGCGACCAGAACTGCGCACAGTACTCCAAGTGTGGTCTGACAAGGGTCCTATAAAGCTGCAGCATTACCTCCTGACTCCTGAACTCAATCCCTCGATGAATGAAGGCCAGTACACCGTAAGCTTTCTTAACCACATCCTCCACCTGGGAGGCCGATTTGAGAGTCTTATGGACCCGGACCCCAAGATCCCTCTGCTCTTCCACACAGCTAAGACTCCTACCTTTGATAGTGTACTCATTCATCCCGTTGAATCTGCCAAAATGGTCCACAACACATTTATCCGCGTTGAAGTCCATCTGCCACTTCTCTGCCTAGTCTTGCATCCTGTCGATGTCATGCTGCAACTTCTGACATCCCTCCAGACCATCCACAACACCACCGACCTTCGTATCATCGGCGAACTTAATCACCCATCCCTCCACTTCCTCATCCAGGTCATTTATGAAAATGACAAACAGCAAGGGTCCTAGAACAGATCCCTGGGGCACTCCACTGGTGACCGACCTCCATGCAGAAAAAGAGCCATCCACAACCACCCCCTGCCTTCTGCAGGCAAGCCAGTTCTGGATCCACAAGGCCAAAGCCCCTTGGATCCCATGGCCTCTCACCTTCTCAAGAAGTCTTGCATGTGGGACCTTGTCAAATGCCTTGCTGAAGTCCATGTACACCACGTCCACTGCTCTTCCTTCGTCAATGTGTTCAGTCACATTCTTGAAGAACTCAATTAAGCTTGTAAGGCATGACCTGCCTTTTACAAAACCATGCTGACTATTTCTAATCAACCTAAACTTCTCCAAATGCTCGTAAATCTTGTCCCTCAGAAGCCTCTCCATCAGCTTACCAACCACTGAGGTCAGACTCACCGGTTGGTAATTTCCAGGACTATTCCTGTTCCATTTAGAAGCTTGGCTGTGCTGAGGTTACAAAAGGTGCTATACAGATTCAGTCCTTTATTTAAGAGTGGGAGTTGAGCCTTACTGGAGGTCTTGTGGTGCAGTGGGTAGTGTCCCTGCCTCTGAGACAGAAGCTCTGGATTCAAGTCCTGCCTCAGGACAGGACATTGGAAGATGCATTCGTAATGAAGCCAAACAGATTGATTGTCAACTCCTTCCAATGGGGCATCAGTGCGAAGAGTGATGAGATTTCTGGGCATTTATTTGACAGAAAGAAATTGGGGTTTGTTACCAGGGCTCCAGGCTACAACATACATGTAAATGTTTATGTTGCTCAGTAATTTGGACTCAGTGGGGGACTGGCTGGGTAAGTTGGCTGGACATTGGGATGTGGATCGGAATTGGAGTTAGTATCAGATGACAGGCACAGCTGCCCATGGAGGAGACACTGCTTGGAAAACATTGCAGTAGCTGTTACTAAGACCATGATCAGCAGCAGGACTGGAGCCATTGAGGAGGATGGTATGTTCCTGCTAAATGTCCATTCTCACAACCCCCGTCCTCCTCACCCTGCAATCTCAAGGTGTCTTGGTAATATCATAGGATTTGTAATGCAGAGGCTGAGAATAATGATCTCGGGGACACACATTCAAACCCCACTGTGGCAGCTTATGACATTTTAATCCAATTAATAAATCTGGAATTGGGAGCTAGTCTCATGAAGACATCATCAATTGTCACAAAAATCCATCTTGTTCCGAAATATCCTTCAGGGAAGGAAATCTATCATCCTCACACGGTCTGACCTACACGTGAGCCCAGACCCATAGCAATGTGGTTGACTCTTAAATACCTTCTGAAATGGCCTTATAAACTACTCAGTTCAAGGGTGATTACAAATGGGCAACACATGGTGATGTTGCCACCTACACCCACATCCCATGAAAGATTTTGGTTTTACTCTGTTATGATGTACAAGTTGCAGATGGGATGAGCAGGTTCCTCTCTCACACCCAGACCTAAAGCTCCCCTTGTGCACTGGTGTTCAGATAGCTAAGATCTGTCACCTGGCCAACCCGTGGTGCCTGAGAATGAGGCCTCAGCAATTTACACTGTCTATTCATGACTTTGATGAAGACACAGAGAATAATGTATTCAGGTTTGCTGATGATACAAAACCGAGTGGGAATGTGAGTTGTGAGGAGGACACAAAGAGGCTGCAAAGAAATTAAGTGAGTGGGCAACGAGGTGGCAGATGGAGTATAATGTTGAGAAACGAGAGATTATTCATTTTGGTTGTAATCATTAAAGAACAGAAGTTATGAAGGTCTTGATGTTCAGAACGATTTGGATGTGTTTGTACGCCGATGACAAAAAGTTAGCCCGCAGGTACAGCAAGCAATTAAGAAGGCAAATAGTATGTTTCTCTTTTATTGTAGGGCGATTAGAATATAAGAATAACAAAGTCACTGCAATTGTACACAGTTTTGGTGAGACTACAGCTGGAATACTACATGCAGTTTTGGTCCCGATATTAAAGAAGGATATAATTGCATTGGCGATATTGTAGGGCGTTGATTACAGTTCAATCGGTCTGAAGAAGACTTCATAGTCAAACATAATTTAACTGTAAGTTTTTATTAACTCATAGAACAATTTACAGATATACAGTAAATGGCATAAGCTAGGACTGATCCTGGGTGTGGGTTATGTGGTCTTTTGCATCCCTGGGCTGAGTTTTCCCATCCCGCTTGCCATGGGAATTGTATCAGGTGGATCTGTTGACCTTGGATGGGATTTTCTGGTCTTGGGGCGAGTATGACTGAAAAATCTGACCCACTGTATAAGTGGCATTGTATGTAGTTCCACATTAACCTTTATGTGCTAGACCCTTATACCATAGGGGCTGCACAGCGAAGATTTACTGGAGTGGTCCCTGGGATGAGAGACTTATCCTCTGATAAGAAGCTGAATAAATTGGATCTATATCCCCTGCAGTTTAGAAGAATGAGTGGTGATGTCCTTGAAAGATTTCGAAGGGTAGTTACTGAGAGGCTGTTTCCTGGAACTTAAAGCACAGGGACACAATGAAGAGTGCAGAGAGCATGCCTGCAGTACACCAGATATACCCGACAATCAGGTGTCAACCTGGTGAAGTTATAACACAGGACTACTTACACGTCAGACAACAGAAGCAGCAAGTCATCGACAGAGTTAAGCGATTCCGCAACCAAAGGATAGGATTTAAACTCTGTACAGCTGCTACATCCAGCCATGAATAGTGATGGAAAATTGAACAATTCCATTAGAGTAGGAGGCTCTACAACTAGCACCATCCTCAATGATGGAGGAGCCCAACACATTAGTACAAAAGATATGGCTGAAGCTTTTGCAATAATCTTCAGCCGAAGTGCTGAGTGGATGATCCATCCTCTCAGTCTCCGCTGGAGGTGCCCAGCATCACCGTTGTCAGTCTTCAGCTAATTCAATTCACTCCACTGGGTACTACAAAGGCTATGGGTCCTGATAACATTCTGACTATAGCACTTAAGACCTGTGCTCGAGAACATGCTATTCCTCCAGTCAAACTGTTCCAGTACAGCTACAATACTGGCATCTACCAAACAAGATAGAAAATTGCCCAGGTATATCGTGTAAACAAGAAACAGGACAAATCCAACTAGCCAATTACTCCCCATCAATCTACTCTCCATCATCAGCAAAGGGATCACCAACGGTGCTATCGAGTGGCACTTACTCAGTAATAACCTGCTTCTGCATGCTTAAATTGTGTACTACAATTATCACTGTCCTCCTGATTTTAATATAGCCTTGGTTCAAACATAGACAATAGAGCTGAACTCCAGAGGTAAGGTAGAGTGACTGCTCTCGACATCAAGGCAGCATTTGATCAAGTATGGGATCAAAGATCCCTGGCAAAATTGGAGTCAATGGCTATCAGGGGAAAGCTCTCTACTGGCTGGAGTTATATCTGACACAAAGGAAGATGGTTGTGGTGGGGTGGTCAGCTCCACGATGTCACTGTAACAGTTCCCCAGGGTAGTGTTCAAGACCCAACCACCTTCAGCTGCTTCCTTCCTTCCATCGTAATGGCTGAAGTAGCTGATGATTGCACAATGTTCAGCACCATTCCTCAGCTACTGAGGCTGTCCATGTCCAAATGCAGCCAGACCTGGACTATTCAGTCGGTAAGCAGCAAATAACATCTGATCCATACAAGTGCCAGGCAGTAACCATCTCCAACAAGAGATCTAACTATCACCCTTTGACATTCAAGGGCATTATCATCATTAATTATCCTCATTATCAACATCCATTATCAACAACCATCTTTACTCAAAGAGTGATTAGGGAGTGGAATGCCCTGCCTGCAGCTGTTGTAGATGCGCCAAGTTTGGTGGAGTTTAAGAGGTTAATTGATAAGTATATGGAAGAGAAGGGAATGGTTTAGTTTGGAGGGGCATTGCTTTTTATTTTGGTCGGCACAACATCGAAGGCCGAAGGGCCTGTTCTGTGCTGTAATGTTCTATGTTCTATGTTCTATCCTGGGAGTTACCATTGACCAGAAACTGAACTGATCCGGTCATATAAGTACTGTGGCTAGCAGAGCAGCACAAAGACTAGAAATCCTGTGGTGACTCCTGATTACTTAAAGCCTGTCCACCATCTACAAGGCACAAGTCAGGAGTGTGATGGAATACTCCCTACGAGCCTGGATGAGTGCAGTTCCAACAACACTCAAGAAGCTCAACACTATCCAGGACAAAGCAGCCCACTGGATTGCTCTCCCTTATACAAACATTCAATCGCTCCACCACCGGTGAACAGTAGCAGCTACGTGGACCATCTACAAGATGCACTGCAGGAACTCACCAAGGTTCCTTAGACAGCACCTTCTGAACTACTATGTCGAAGGGCAAGGACAGAAGATACCTGGGAACACTACCACCCAGAGGTTAAAATGAGAGGTTCTTGATGTTTAATATTTGCCAGGCTGCTGTATACAATAGAAGTTCCAGTTTGAATTGGTTCTCTTATACATTGCGACTTCTTGTGCAAATGTGAAAAGTTGCTCCCCGGAACACTTCTACATAATAATCAGTTCCCAGCTCTTTATGGACATTTACAGGTAAAACAGCAATATGTAACAGCAGCAGTGCCTACACTTCAAAAACACTACATTGATTGTAAAGAGCTTTGGGAAAGACTTGAGGTTGTGAAATATGTAAATGCAAATTCTATCCTTTCTATCCTATCGGTCGTATTGCAATCCGCTCATGTTCAAAATCTTTTCATGCTCCACATAAGCTAGCATGAAATATGGATATTTCCATATGGATAGCTAGCACACAACCCATCCCTGAGCTTACTTCAAGATGGGTGGGTGTCACGATTAGCAGTGTAAATTGATAAATAATGGGTATTTAGGTTCATTAACAATGTCTAATGACCTGAAGAATATGCTGTCCATGCCTCAATACAGTTGGCAAGGGCACTCGGGAGGTCATAGGTAAGCCCTTTTCAATGGCCTGTATTAATAAAAGTGGGGTAGGCACTTCTTTCAGAGGGTGTTCTGCATTCATCGGGACAACCCACGAGATCTCAGCTCCCTCCCTTCCTTCATACTGCCTGACCAATGCAACCAGCCTCCCATACCCTTCTCTCCCTCCATCTCTGCCAATCACTGGTATACCTACCTGCCCTTAATTCTGTGATCTGCTTTCTTAGGACAGATATGTTTCTCTCTGGTCATCTTTCTGCAGTCACACAATGCCCACAACTCAGCACTGGCACTGCCAAGGGTGATGGGGCTATCAGCCATTCAACTTGGCCAATTGCTCCCTAAGCTAAAACTTCCTTCTGAGTGAGGGGCAGTGCCAATAGTGTTCAGTGATTTAACTGGCCACAGTTACTGCATTCACCAATTTCACCTGGCAGCAGTATCTCAGTGTCCCAGTGTTCACCAATTTAATTTTCCCACAGTGTCCCAGTATTTACTGATTTAACTTGCCCAGGGTCCCAGTGTTCACTGATTTAAACTTGCCCAGTGCCCCAGTGTTCACTGATCTAACCCCGTCCATAGTGTGTGTATGGCGCTGGTATGGATCAAGTCAGGGACCAGCTAACTTTACATCAGCATCGGGATTCGGAAGGGTAGCAGACAGCAGTCCAGAGCCTCCATCCTGTAAGATACAGTCTTTAATGACTATTCCATTGTTTCTGCTGGTGTAAAATGTTTGTTCCAGTCCCCTTGCTTTAATCCTGCGATTTTATTCAACGCTATGCCTGACACAAATATGTTTTCGTTTAGTTTCACTCTCGGTGTCTGCTTCTCCAAAATGAAAAGCAGCTCCTTCTTTGGTATCCAAAGTTGGATACAGGCCAACTTTGCCAATTATTTGTGTGCTGTAAGCTTCTCAGAGTTGGATGTTGAGGGCAACGTTCCAAGAATTGCTGTTAATTGCAAAGGAATTAAATGTTGGTTCAGCTGCCCGGCACATAGTCAGCTGGACAGGTGCAGCTGAGAAAGCTCAACACCATCCAGGGCAGAACCATACAATCTGTACGCAGTACCCTCTCATTGGATTTAACCTACACACTCCAATATGAACACACTGTGACTGCACACTATGTGCTTATCTGTAGCCTGTCCTGTTGAATAACCTCTATTCTCTGGAGTCTAGAAGAATGAGAGGTGATGCCATTGAAACGTTCCAAATACTGAAGGGGCTTGTTGGAGACTGAAAAGTTGCGTCCATTGGTAGGGAGAATGTAACAACATTCCCAGGATATGGAGGCAATCATTTAGCACTGAGATTAGGAGAAATATCTTTACTCATAAAGTTGTGAATCTTTGGAATTCTCTACACCAGAAAGTTATGGATGCTACATCGTTGAATACATTTAAGACAGGCAAATTTTGGCTGAGAAACAGGCACAAAGGTGGAGTTGAAACTGAAGGTTAGCCATGGTCATAATGAATGGTGGAGCAGACTCAAAGGGCCATTCTTCCTATGTTTGTACAACCCACTGTATTTTGGTGTTCCAGAGATAGGAACTGCTCAGGAAAATACTGGCCTGGATATTTCCGATGATATGGTTTCCCTTCCCGCCATCCAGAGAGTTGATGGGGAACGCATCTCCGCTAACACCCCCTGTCCAACAGACATTCCAGGCACAAGTGAGCATCAATTGTCTGCAGGCAGGATTTTGGCCTCACACCCAGGAGGAGTTCCTGCCTTAGAGAGCTGCTGGCCAGCCAGATAGTCTGGAATTCTCACATGTCTCATCCCTGTAGCAAGGGGGGGGCTGCAGTGGTCAGAACAGAACAGGAAATGCTTCAATATACCAGGGCTTAATCCTGAGATGGAGCAGCAAGATCGGTTTTGGGGTTTCCCCAGGGTGGAGAGGTTAGGGAAGGCCAGAGGGGTGGAAAGTAGTGATTGGAGTCTTGGGGCAGAGATTGTTGGCCATTCAATCCCTGATTTGGGATTGAGTCAGTGGCAAATCACATCCAGCATCCATAGACCTCTAAGGGGAAGGTGCTCAAAGTCTGAACAGGGCCTCTGAGGGAGACTCCAGGCCTTAGCCCAAGACCTAAGCCTGTTTATGTTCAAGCTTCCTGAGCTTAAAAATTGAGGCTGGGAAGGAAAGAGCCTTTGAGTGACCAATAATTGGAGAAATACAAAATTTCTAGCCCATTGAGAAAACTGTGTATAATTATGTGCCTTATTTAAATAGACGTCAGTGACCTCCCAGAAGTATTCGCTGGTGAACCAAAAGAGAAAATACTGGAAGGTCTCAGTAGGTCTGGCGGCATGTTTAAGGAGAGAAAAGAGCTGACATTTCAAAACGTTAGCTCTTTCCTGTCCTTACAGATGCTGCCCAACCTACTGAGATTTTCCAGCATTTTCACTTTTGGTTTCAGATCCCAGCACCCGCAGTCATTTGCTTTTGTTATTATGTATTTGTGAGTAGAAATCCCACAGAGATTCCCAGTGGAATCCCGGAGCAATTCAGTCACAAAGACATTCAAAACGATGGTTGTTTTGAGAGCAATTGACAGTGGATGGTCTCCCAGTCCCTTCGGAATCATCTCCTCTTGTCCAGATGTGGCAGATGTGACCCCTGGATATGTGAAGGCATCGGTGACGCTGTCTTGTGCTCATCTGTAGGGAGGGGAACATTTTCCGTACACCTGTGGTCTTGCCAATGCCTCTGCTCAATAGCTCTGTCGACATCAGCTTCTGGGTGTTGAGGGGCCCCTGTATGCCTTGAACCGTCAGGGTGAAGCTCTTCACTCTGCCCTACCCGACAGCGATGGGCCCTTCTTCTCCTTATTTTTGGTTGTCTCATTGCCAGGTTGAACATAAGGTTCATCCATGTTTCCTTTATGCTTATTTCTGCAGCAACATTGAACAGAAACATGAGTGAGCAACACCCACCCCCCACCCCCCCCCAACCCACCAAAGGTCATCTTCTGGTTACTTACTAGACAGTGACTGTGAAGCCAAAGGATTATTCTTATCCTGGCCCTGACATCTCCAATTAGTCTCTTTGCAGCACCGCAATAGCCTTCAGGAGCAGTGGGAGCCCACCCAACACCCCAAACTCCCAATCCCAGCAAATGCAACTCCAATACCAGAGGTGTAGACCTGAAAGAGTTCTGTAAGGAGCTGGGAGCCTCAGGTAGAGCACTCTCAGATTGGATCCTCCAGTTTACACTTTACAATAAATGCATTGGTATTAACTTTCCCAAATCTGCTAAATTCTGAAAAGACCCCATTACACTGAAAAGTGGCAAATGTAACTCCTCTATTTGAGAGGGAGGGAGGCAGCAAACAGAAATCTACAAAATCAGCTTGATGTCTGTCAAGAGGAAGGAGCTAGAATCAATCATTAAGGAGGTTATTGCTGGAATAAACTCAGAAAGAACCAACATGGTTTTGTGAAAAGGAAATCACATTGAAGCAATTTCTTGGAATATTTTGAAGGAATAACATGCACCATAGATAAAGAGGACCCTATGGACATACTATACTATACTGGGCGGCACGATAGCATTGTGGTTAGCACTGCTGATTCACAGCTCCAAGGATCTGGGTTCGGTTCCTGGCTCCGGTCACTGTCTGTGTAGAGTTTGTACATTCTTCTCATGTCTGTGTGGGTTTTCTCTAGGTGCTCCGGTTTCCTCCCACAGTCCAAAGATGTGCAGGTTAGGTTGATTGGCATGTTAAATTGACCCTTAATCTCCTGAGATGTGTAAGTTAGAGGGATTAGTGGGTAACAATATATGGAGGGATATGGGGATAGGACCTGGGTGGGTCTGTGGTTGGTACAGATTCAGTGGGCTGAAAGGCCTCTTTCTGAATTGTAGGGTTTCTATGATTCTATTTCTATGATTCTATATGTGGATTTCCAGAAGATATTTGATAAGTTGCCATAACAAAGGTTATTGCAGAAAATAAATGGGGTAGGAGGTAAAATATTAGCATGGATAGAAGGCTGGCTAGCTGGCAGATAATAGAGAGTATGTATAAATGGGTCTTTGTCCAGTGGCAGGATATGATGTGTAGAATCCACAGGAGTTGGTGCCAAGAATTCAACTTAATATAATTTAGATCAATGACTCATGAAGGAGTAAAAGGCATGGTAGCTAAATTTGCAGAAGATGCAAAGGTAGATAGGATAGTATGTTGTGAAGAAGACATAAGAAGGTTGCAGACGGATATAGATAGTTCAAACCATTAAGTCATGTATGATGACACGGCCATGTACTCATGAGATATTTTGGTTAGCAGAGGTGCAGTTGGTAGTGTACACGTCAACAATAATGGGTTTGCATGCCAGGAGGGGATAAAGGGGGCCTTACTGCAAACGCTGTTTGAGGAGTTTGATGTTTGTAGAAATGATTAATATGACCAAGGTCTAATGCCACAGGTGGCTCCAGCTTTGAAGGAAAGTAGTGATGAACGTCTGACTGGGACAGAGACAGTCTCCAATTTTGTAGGGGGTCATCCAATATCTGTAGCTCTGAAGATCATGGTGGCACAAATCTTTACTCTGGATGATTGAAGGACATTGTGCATGTTCTCTGTGGAGTCTCTCAGCCAGCTGCATACAGCAGTGTCAAGCTGGTCGTTGACGCGCTGTTCAGGTGTTTGAGCAAATTCATCTATTTCAGGACAGACAAAGTCAGTCAGATTGAGCAGGCAAGAGGTTTCACAACCAAAGCTGGGTTCCCCTACCCAAAGGGAGCCAAGGATTACATCCATGAGCCTTCCAGGATCTGAAAGGGTTTTCACTCAATGAGTATTCAGATTGTGTGTGATCACTGGATCCAGACCATGCAGATGTGCACAAAATACCCAGGCAGCTCCTATGATGCATACATCCTTCGTCACTCACAGGTTCCCAGGCTCTTCACTGCTCCAACTTAGTTAGATGGGCAATGAGGGTTATCCACCAAAAAGGTGGCTGACAACATCTTTCAGTCAATCAAAGATGGACGCAGAAGAGAGACACAACCGCTGCCATCTATTCCCGACGGTGGTGATGGAAAAGACCATTGGTCTGCTGAAGGGAAGGTTCAGAAGCTTTGCTCAACGTAGGGGTGCCCTGCAGTGCTTACTCATTGCAGCTCATTGCTGCCCTCATCACAATCTCACTCTCTCTTGGCAGAGCTCTTGAGCAAGAGGATGATGATACAATAGCTCACACCTCAGACATGGACACAGGCCAGGGCTCCAATCCAGACAGCTAGTGAGCGAAAACAACAAGGATGCAATAAGGAACCACGAGGTGGCACGGATGCGCTGATTCAACATTCGTCAGATAGAACTTTCGGCAACACCAATGGACAATATCATCATCATCCCAGACACAGGACACTCATCCAGAAGTAGGAGTAGGCCATTCAGCCCTTCGAATCTACTCTGCCATTCAGTATGATCATGGCTGATCCTCTATTTCAACGCCACACCTCTTGCTCTCCTCGTGGCCTGTGACACTTTTAAAGTCTAGAAATTTAACTATTTCCTTCTTAAATATATTCAGTGACTCGGTCTCCACAGCCTTCTGAGGCTTACCGCTCTCTGAGTTAATACATTTCTCCTCCTCTTAGTCGCAAATGATCTTTTCCATATCCTGAGACTGTGACCTAGGTCTTGGTCTAAAGCCCCCTCACTGGCCAGGAAAAACTGTCCAATGAATTTCTCTATTCCGCAATTTCCTGGAATCCTAATAAAATTTTCCCCTCCAACTTGCCTTTTGAAGTGTTATGATTGAACAGCCTTTCTGACAGAACATTCCGGATTTGACAGGTTGCTGTGTACAAATAAATCTCTTCGTTGGCCATCTTGCTCATTTGCCTTAGGCCTGTGTCCTCTGACCTTTCACTCGGGGAGAAACAGTTCCTTCTAATTTATTTGGTTAGAATCGTTCTCTGGCTGGCCGCTGAAAAACTCCCATGAGACCCGAAGCATCACTGGGAGTCCCTGTTATTAGCTTCAATCTCTCTGTGAAGTGTTTTGGGATGAGTAGAATGGGATCAGTCAAAGTGTGAACCCTGTGTGTGTTCACAGTGTGCAGTGCCTGGTCCTTCCTGTATACCACAATGAGGCGGTGACTTTGCAAGATTGAAAGAGATGCAAAGGCCATGTTCACTGGAAGCGCATAGCAATTGAGAGATCCTTTCATCCTTTGAAATCAATCTGCTCTGCAAGGAAGTGCTGACATGGAAACATTGCAGAGAGATGGGAGGAAAATTAAACAATACCAACTGACTGAAACAGTGAATAAAACATTAGTTACTTCAGTGGCAATCGATTACAATGAAAGATTGATTAGAAGGAGTCATTAGCCAGCCCTTCATCCAGATCCAAAGACTGGCATTAATCTTATGAACATATTAAGCTGCTCATTGCTTGGAGCTATGCTATTGCTTAGAGCTAAAGATGTCTCAATATTGTGATTATATTTTGTTGTTTTTTTCTTCAAGAAAAAATACATTGGAATCATTAGCGTGCCTTTGTTGCTGTGATAGGCACATGCATGATTCAGGTGGGAGGATGCGAAACCCCTGTAGAGCACAGTATGCTTCATTCTTGAATTGAGAAGCATTGTCAAATTCCCCAGCGGTGCAGTCAGAAACATAGAACCACAGAAACTGTACAGTGCAGAAAGAGGCCGTTCAGCCCATTGAGTCTGCACCGACCACAAACCCTCCGAGACCTTACCCCCACAACCCTATATATTTACCCGCTAATCCCTCTAACCTATGCATCTCAGGACGCTAAGGGCAATTTTAGCATGGCCAATCAACCTAACCCGCACATCTTTGGACTGTGGGAGGAAACCAGAGCATCCGGAAGATACCCACACAGACACGAGGAGAATGTGCAAACTCCGCAGAGACAGTGACCCAAGCCAGGAATCGAACTCATTTCTCTGGAGTTATGGAGCAGTAGTGTTAACCATTTCATGGCAGCACGGTGTAAGATTGACCTCAGAAGATTAACCTCACGGACACAGCTTTAAATTAAGGGGTATGAGTTATAGGACGGATATCAGAGATAGGTTCTTTACTCAAAGAGTGATTAGGGAGTGGAATGCCCTGCCTGCAGCTGTTGTAGATGCGCCAAGTTTGGTAGCGTTTAAGAGGTTAATTGATAAGTATATGGAAGAGAAGGGTATGGTTTAGTTTGGAGGGGCATTGCTTTTTATTTTGGTCGGCACAACATCGAAGGCCGAAGGGCCTGTTCTGTGCTGTATTGTTCTATGTTCTATGTTCTAAAGTGGAGAAAGGTTTTCTTTATAACTTGTGTCCAATCATCTCAGTTGGTATAACAGAAGTGAGAAATGAAGTTGGTAGTGGTGCCCACCCCCTCCCCCACCCCCATCTGCTCCCATCCTCACCCAATGTAAGGAAATACTGGGGTGCCAGGAGAGATTGTTCTTCACTCCAGCATATTATCCACAAGAGTGAATAGTGGATGATTCCCTCAGCTTGTGTACAGTTCTGGTCCCCGCATTATAAGAAAGATGTGGAGGCATTGGAGAGGGTACAGAGGAGGTTTACCAGGATGTTGCCTGGTATGGAGGGCAGGTCTTATGAAGAGAGGCTGAGGGATTTGAGGTTGTTTTCGTTAGAAAGAAGGCGGCTAAGAGGAGACCTTATTGAAACATATAAGATGATTAGAGGTTTAGATAGGGTGGACAGTGATAGCCTTTTTCCTAGGATGGAGAAAGCTAGCACGAGGGGACATAGCTTTAAATTAAGGGGTGGTAGTTATAGGACGGATGTCAGAGGTAGGTTCTTTACCCAGAGGGTGGTAAGGGTATGGAATGCCCTGCCTGCTGCAGTTGTAGATGCGCCAAGTTTGGTGGCGTTTAAGAGGTTAGTAGATAAGTTTATGGATGAAAAGGGAATGGTTTAGGTTAGAGGGTCATTGCTTTTTCTTAATTGGTCGGCGCAGCATCGAGGGCCGAAGGGCCTGTTCTGCGCTGTAATGTTCTATGTTCTATGACACAGAAATTCTTTGAAAAAAATGTAAAGGTTTTGGAGATAGGAGGCTTAGAAGATCAAGTGAACAAAGAACAAAGAACAAAGAACAAAACAGCACGGGAAACAGGCCCTTCGGCCCAACGAGTCCACGATGCCACCCCGATGTTCCCACCTCTACCCGCGATCCCTGTCCATGTTTATAGATCTATGGATTAAAAACCAAATTTGAGACAATTTAGGGAGAATTTGTTTTGCCAATTAGTCTAAGAGCAAATTTTTGCGATGTGGGAGGAAACTGGAGCACCCGGAGAAAACCCACGCAAGCACGGGGAGAACGCCCAAACTCCCACAGACACAGGCCCAAATCCATGTATCTGCACAGCACAGCGATAGTCACTGAGCTGTCGTGTTGCCCATCAAATGGTCCAGGTCAAGCGTACACTAACAATGTGAAGCACTAGGATACTCTCAAAAAAATCCAAGAGCAGTCCTCTCACGACCCATCGCGTGTATGCCCATTGTTAAACAACAAGATGGACCAAAGCACCTATAGGATAAAAACAAGTACATCAATGTCATCATCTATTTACACACTTCCCAGAGACTCCCAAGGCTCATGATCCCTATTTTAAATCAGTTTTCTATACCCCTCCATTCCCATTCTGTTCATGTGCCCATCTAAGTATTTCTTAAATAACTCCAGAGTGCCTGCCTCCACCACTTTACTTGGCAGTGCATTCCATACCCCCACCATCCTCTGTGTGAAAAAACTCCCCCTAGCATCCAAATTATACCTTACCCCCCTCACCCTAAGCCCGTGACCCCTTGTGCTATTAGAGTCCAACCTAGGAAAAGGCTTAACCCTGTTTACTCCATCTATACCCCTCATAATCTTGTACACCTCTATTAGATCTCCTCTAAGTCTACGTCTTTCTAAGGAAAACAGTCCCAATTTGCCTAACCTCTCCTCGTAACTCAGGCCTTCCTTACCAGGCAGCATCCTGGTAAACCTCCTCTGCACTCTCTCCAGAGTCTCCACGTCCTGGTACTGAAAGAGGGGTTGGCAGTTATCTTTGGCATTGAAAAAAATCCATTAATATGTCTACAGTTGATGCTTCATCATAATAATTGATCATAAACCATTGGTAGAGTTTTTTAAAGAAAATGAGGCAATATCATCTCACCTCCTCCCATTGCCTCTATCCAGATACAGTGTTGGAACTTGTTACTGGCGGCTTATTAATACCTCCTAGAACACTGCCCCAGGATTCAGATAGCTAACGCTGATGCACTCCATTGACCATAAGCACAGCTTCACCACATCCGTGGAAGAATTCGTGATGACCCTCAATATTTTGGGCATCTTGCCATTGTCTGCAAGGCAAATCAAGGTCTGGGTGCAAAAGGTCCCAGTCCTATTTGTATTAAAAAACATAATGTTACACTGGGGCATTCAGACGACAATCCTCAGATGAGATGAAACACTACTGGATGAAGAAAGATGAGCTCAGTGTCGAGGATGGCAACATCCTCTGAGGTTCCCACACAGTTGTCCCTCATACAGCATGACGTTCAATACTAATGGAATTACACCATGGCCACCCGGGATTTTGAAGGTGAGTGAAATAGGGTGGCCCAGTCTTGACACAGATATTACCGACTTAGTCAGACAGTATGAGTTATGCCAAGAGAATTCCCTCGGCTTTACTACATCTGGTCCTGGGAGTTGCCTGGTGGATGCGTATGGACTTCATTGGGCCCCGTTTTGGGCTCCGTGTTCCTGATTATGGTCAATCCACAATCCAAGTGGTTGGAGATACATTGCATGAGTCCCACCAGTTCCCATGCTACTATTGAGAATATGACAAAGTTTCTGCACACACAAGACGCCTGAAGTTTGGTCTTTGACAACGGTGCTGCATTTACAAGCACTGAGTTGCAGACCTTCATGTCTTTCAATGGAATCAAACATATTAAGACAGCACTCTATCTATTGAATGGTTTGGCTGAACGGGTGCTGCAGATTTTTAAGCTCAGCATGAAGAAGTGCCTATAGAGACCAAACTGGCATGATTTTTATTTGACTATCCTTCACACAATGAGAGGAATCGCCCCAGTGGAACTGTTCATGAGATGGAGGCTTCAGACAGGATTGAACCTACTGTTCTCAAGTCTAAAAGGTAGGGTGAAATTCCAACAAGAGAACCCAAAGGCAAACTATGATTCCATAAGAGCAGAAAGAATGTTCAAAACTGACAACCCAGTCCATGTGAAGAACTTTGGGATGGTTTCAGTTGAGACCCTGGCATTAAAATGGAGAAAAACAGGGCCTGTGTTTTATTAGATCCAAGTGCAGGGTGTAAATGTTAGCAAACATCTGGACCATCTCAGGAGTAGACAGCCCATGTCAGTGCAGAACTCATTACCAGGGGATGATCACTGCCAATGTTGAGTCTTAACTGGAAGTTAACCTCATTCCTGCCCCTTCGGGTGATGAGTATACGGATTCTAAGAAGGAAGCATCTAAGATGGCGCTCCCACTGAAATGAGACTTGAAGAAGAACCAGAGTCAGTGGCTTTACGTTGCTCACTTCAGGAGTGAAGTTTCCCAATATGCTTCAGCATCCCCCCCCCCCCCCCCCCCCCCCCATCTGCTTCTGCCTCCAATCAACACTACACCAATCACCAAGCGACACTGGTGGGGCTATGGGGGGAGTAACTGATTTGAGAGGGGAGGGTTGTCACGATGGCCGTGGGGGATCATCAGTAGATTTCTCCATGGGCCTCATAGAATATGAGCTTCCCAATTACACAAGGGCAGTTTCACCCAATAAAGAAGAAGTTGTAGAGTGGGGGGCTGGGGAAGGTTAAAACCAGCTACTTCCACTCAGCCGGTAGTTGATAGACCCGAAGCTGACCTGCACCCTATTCAGGAAACACTGTAAATAGAAGGGGATAGTGCTGGAAGATTGGCCTTTGTAAGATTATTATAGAAGGGGTGGGGTCTCAGAAGGAGTTAAAAACATTTTAAAACCAAGGCAATAGCCAGATTGAGAGCTAAATATCTATTTTTCATTCATTCACAGCAATTGAAATACATCATGTCTGTCACTTACAGGATTTATACCATTTCCTATCTAGGAGCCAATTGTGGATCAAACTTGCCAGATTCCCTTGGATCCTGTGGGCTTTGGACTTCCTGATCAGTTTACCATGTGAGACTGAATCAGAAGTCTTGCTAAAATCCATAAGGAGAACATCAAACGCATTGCCTTTAAAGGCTCTTTGCTACCTCCTTAAAAAATTCAATCATGTTAGTCAGATGCAACCATCCCTTGAGAAATCCAATGCTGACTGCCTTTGATTAATCCATGTCTCTCAAAATGAAGATTTATTCTGTCACTCAGCATTTCTTTCAATGATACTCTCACCACTGAAGTTCGGCTGACTAATCTGTAATTACTTAGTCCATCGCTTCTTCCCTTTTTAAACAGCGATATAATGTTAGCAGTCCTCCAGTGCTCCAACAACATAGTTGTAGCCAGAGAGTATAAGTAAATAATGGCCAGGTCCCTTGCTACACTCTCCCTTGTTTCTCTTAACAGTTTGTATTATGTTTCTTCTTCTTCTAACCACTTGCATAGATGCTGAACATTTTAATATTTCTTCTCTCAATGTATGCACCATTTTGTATTTTTCCTTTACGGCATTGTCCCTGCACCACCCCTTCCCCCGGTCCCACCCCCGTCTTTTGCAAAGACAGCGTAAAGCGTGCCACGTTCATGTCTTCTACTTCCCTACACATTTATCTTTTTGGTCTCCTCCAGCCTATTATTTCCTTTAAATATCTTCTTTGCTGTTTAAGTATTTGGAAAACATCACTGGATTTTCCTTGATTTTATTTGCCAATATTATTTCACTCTTGAACTTTCTATATTCCTCTTGTCTTCCTGCAGTTGTGAGCTCTCAGTATTCAATATATGCTTCCCTTTCGGCCTTACCCTGCTGTGTATGCTTCTTTGAGAGATGTAGATTTGGGAGGCCCACCCTTTTCTTTTGTGGAAACATATTTATTCTGAACTATCTCCATCATGAATGACTGTCACTGCTCTGACACTGATTTATCTCCAGATCTGCAGTACAGGCTGACCCCGAAAAACTCTCGCACTCTTACTGCTTGCCATCAAACATTTTGGAAGGACTTTCAGGCTGATCATCAATCTTTTGGGCCATCTTACAGATGCAACTTCCATGACCATCAAATCCTGAAAAAGGATTTGAACCTGGAGCTTCTGTCTCTGAGGCAGGGAAGCTACTATCAATCTTCCCAATCTTAGACATCCCCTGCAAGCTGGTACAGTTTTCAAGGAGTTACAACACTCCTCGGTATCAAAGTGCTTTTTCTATCGGCATCTTGTCTGCATCTCTAGGAAAAGGTGCGTTTATTTTTACAATCTGACGAAAGGTTATCAAGATGGAATGTTAATTCTGTTTCTCCCTGACCTGCCAAGTATTTCTGATTTTATTCAGATTTCCAATGCCTGCAGTTTTTTTTTTCTGGTTTTGTATATCCCTTTCTTGATGTGTCCCTCAACCCTGGGCTCCTGTTGCGAGAGAGAACTAAATCAATAGCATGGTCATGTCTGCTTGCCTCTACTTCAAACATCTGCCAAGGTTTCGGTGCCCGGATCCTGCAGTTCTGTTTGGGGAATTTTTTTTGGCACTGTTTAGAGGCTCTTGTTATCATCGGATCCTTTGGCAAATGCCCACAAAAAAATTAAACTTATATTTCACTTTGTCCAAAGAAGGTCTTGTGGCACAGTCTGTAACACCCCTAGAAGTTCCACGTTCAAATCCAGTACTAGGACTGGGTTTTCCAGCTGCGCCTTGCCAAAGTTGGAAAATTTTGCTTATAATTTTGTGGAGAAATGGAGGAAGTTTAAAAGAAGTATGACCACAAATGACAAAATCATATCACAGAC
This sequence comes from Sphyrna mokarran, assembly GCA_024679065.1. Classification (NCBI taxonomy): domain Eukaryota; kingdom Metazoa; phylum Chordata; class Chondrichthyes; order Carcharhiniformes; family Carcharhinidae; genus Sphyrna; species Sphyrna mokarran. The sequence continues at coordinate 72,034,519 of JAGIQG010000013.1, read as the reverse complement.
CTTCGCATTGTCTGTGCCCCGCTTGCTATGGTTCCCGTGATGGGTGGGACAGGAAAACTCCGCCTCTGGTCTTGTTGGCAGCGTTTTTCATGACAGTTCGAAGGGCTGATAATAAGCTTGGAAATTCTCCCACCATTTTGCCACTACTCCCCAAAATTGAATGATAACGTGTGCGTGAAGAAACGCTAAAAAACAGCCTTATCCAAAGACACCTAAGGATTAATTCTTCCCCTTTCTACCTGTCTCCCCGCATCCCAAGCTCTACACCCAAAGCAAACTCAACACAATCCCATTCTAGCTCTGGCTGCAGAGGTTTGCTTACCAAGTGAAGTGAGACTTTCAGTTCTGTCCTCAGTGAAGTAACTGACAATGCCACGCTGTCTAAAATGGACTTCGACAAACTAACCCCAGGAGAGTCAGGTAAAGTCATTTATTCAAACATACAGGGAGAATACAGTGTTAGAAAGCCTGAATACAGTTCTCACACCCAGACACACATTTCCACTATATTTATGCACTGTTAATCACATACGCAGAACATTGTTTAAGTTCCAATCTTATCTACATATAGGCATATGTTTATTATTAAACATTCCACCTGAAGTTGGGGTTATCTCCAGCAGGTCTCAGACTCTCTATCTTTCCCTATCTTCCAGGAAGCTGCAGCTAATCTGCTCTGACTCATTGTCCATTCTTCTAAACAACCAAGGTCTGGCTGGAGGATTCTTGCTGATCTCAGATCCTTGAGGTTGTGTAAGGGTCACTGGGATATAAACATTGGATTAGCATGTGATTTTTATCTAAGTTTTGCTAAATCTGTTTGTTTCCCCTAACACACAGCAATTCTGTTCTGGTACTAGGACAGTGGAATGATCAGGCTTTCCCACAGCACTTAACATAGAACGTAGAACTTAGAACATAGAGCAATACAGCACAAACAGGCCCTTCGGCCCACGAGTTGCGCCGATCACATCTACCAATCCACAGACCTATCTATAACCCCCTATCCTGTTCTTTTCCATATACTCATCCAGAAGTCTCTTAAAAGACCCCAGTGAGTTTGCCTCAACAACCTCCGACGGCAGTCGGTTCCATTCACTCACCACCCTCTGAGTGAAAAACTTACCCCTGACATCTCCTTTGTATTTGCTTCCCTGCACCTTAAATCTGTGTCCTCTCGTAGTGACCATTTCAGCTCGGGGAAATAGTCTCTGAGAGTCCACCCTATCTATTCCTCTCAACATTTTATAAAGCTCTATCAGGTCGCCTCTCAACCTACGTCTCTCCAGTGAGAAGAGTCCCAGCTCCCTCAACCTATCTTCATAAGGCCTGCCTCCCAATCCAGGCAGCATCCTTGTAAATCTCCTCTGAACCCTCTCAATAGCCTCTACATCCTTCCTATAATGAGGCGACCAGAACTGCGCACAATACTCCAACTGGGGTCTGACAAGAGTCTTATAGAGCTGCATCATTACCTCCTGACTCCTAAACTCTATTCCTTGATTAATGAAGGCCAGTACACCGTACGCCTTCTTGACCACTTCCTCCACCTGCGAGGCCGATTTAAGAGTCCTATGGACCTGGACCCCGAGATCCTTCTGCTCTTCAACACAGCTAAGACTCCTACCCCTTATATTGTACTCCTTCATTCCATTATTCCTGCCAAAATGGACCACTACACATTTATCTGCGTTGAAGTCCATCTGCCACTTCTCCGCCCAGTCTTGCATCCTGTCTATGTCCCGCTGCAACTTTTGGCATCCCTCCAGACCATCCACAACACCACCGACCTTTGTATCGTTGGCGAACTTGCTAACCCATCCCTCCACTTCCTCATCCAGGTCATTTATGAAAATGACAAACAGCAGGGGTCCCAGAACAGATCCCTGGGGCACTCCACTGGTTACCGACCTCCATGCAGAACAAGACCCATCCACAACCACTCTCTGCCTTCTGCCGGCAAGCCAGTTCTGGATCCACGAGGCCAAAGCCCCTTGGATCCCATGCCCTCTCACCTTCTCCAGAAGCCTTGCATGTGGGACCTTATCAAACGCCTTACTAAAGTCCATGTACACTACGTCCACCGCCCTTCCTTCGTCAATGTGTTCAGTCACATTTTTGAAGAACTCAACTAGGCTCGTAAGGCATGACCTGCCCTTGACAAAACCATGCTGACTATTTCTAATCAGTCCAAACTTCTCCAAATGTTCATATATTTTATCCCTCAGAAGCCTCTCCATCAGCTTACCAACCACTGAAGTCAAACTCACCGGTCGGTAATTTCCTGGACTATCCCTGTTCCCTTTCTTAAAGATAGGAACCACATCCGTAATCCTCCAATTCTCCGGAACCTCTCCCCTTTCCATGGACGACGCAAAGATCATCACCAGGGGCTCTGCAACCACTTCCCTCACCTCCCACAATAACCTGGGGTACATCCCATCCAGTCCCGGCGACTTGTCTATCTTGATAGAATTTAACAGGTCTAACACATCCTCTTTCCTAACATCCACATACTCAATCTTTTCCGTACGCCGCAAACCTGCAGTGCAATCTCCCAGTTCACTTTCCACCGTGAATACTGAGGCAAAGTACTCATTAAGCACCTCTGCCATTTCTTCTGGATTCACTTTTTATAGGCCCTATCCCTTCTCTTCTCATCCTTTTACTTTTCACATATTTGTAGAAGGCCTTGGGATTCTCCTTAATCTTACTTGCCAAGGCCTTCTCATGACCCCTTCTGGTTCTCCTAATTTCCTTTTTAAGTTCCCTTCTACTCACTTTATACTCCTCTAGATCCCTAACATCCCCTAGCTCTCTGAACCTTTTATATACCATTTTTTTCTTCCTAACTAGGTTCACCACTACCTTCGTGCATCATGGTTCCCGCGTCCTACCAGAACGTCCTTGACTCCTCGGAACGTTGTCTTGCAGTGCCCTAGACAAACATTCCTTGAAAAACCGCCACTTTCCTTCTGTACTCTTCCCCAAGAACACCTCCTTCCAGTTTATGCATCCAATTACCTGCCTAATGTTTTCATATTTCCCCTTACTCCAGACATACATCTTCCTAGCCTGCCTGATCCTATCTCTTTCCATCGCTATCGTGAAAGAGATAGAATTATGATCTCCATTTCCAAGATGCTCACCTACCGTGAGATCCGACACCTGCCCTGGCTCATTAGCAAGCACCAGGTCAAGTACAGCCTCTCCTCTCATAGGCTTTTCCACGTACTGTGTCAGGAAACCTTCCTGAACACACCTAACAAACTCCACACCATCCAAACCCCTTACCCTTGGGATATTCCAGTCGATGTTTGGGAAATTGAAATTTCCCATCACGACAACCCTGTTATTTCTACATCTGTCTAGGATCTGTTTCCCTATCTGCACCTCAAGTTCCCTGCCACTGTTGGGCGGCCTATAGAATACACCCAGCAAAGTTATCGAGCCTTTGCTGTTCCTAACTTCCACCCACAGAGACTCCGTAGACAATCCCTCCCCGTCTTCCACCTTCTCTACAGCCATGACACTGTCCCTGATCAACAGTGCCACACCACCTCCTCTTTTGCCCCCAACCCTGTCCCTCCTGAAGCACCTGAATCCCGGCACCTGAAGTACCCAGTCCTGTCCCTGAGACAACCAAGTCTCTGTAATGGCCACCACATCACACTCCTAAGCAGCAATCCACGCCCTAAGCTCATCTACCTTATTTACTACACTCCTGGCATTAAAATAGACGCACCTCAGCCCCTCAGTCAGGATATTTCCCTTTTCCACCACCTGCCTAACCCCTCTCTCAGAGTGCCTACAGTCCTTCCCTACCTGGGAACTAACCTCCTTATTCACCGTCCCATCGGTAATCCCACCCCCCAGCTTTTCTAGTTTAAAGACTCTCCAGTAGCCCTAGCTAGCCTACCTGCCAAGATATTAGTCCCCCTAGGGTTCAAGTGCCACCCGTCCTCACTGTACAGGTCACACCTACCCCTAAAGAGCTCCCAATGATCTATGAACCTGAATCCTGCCCCCTGCTCCAGTCCCTCAGCCATGCATTCATCTTTCACCTCATTTGATTCCTGCTCTCATTCTCCCGAGGCGCAGGCAGCAATCCTGAAATTACTGCCTTCACTTTTCTCCTCCTCAGCTTCCTACCCAGTTCTCTATAATCCCTTTTGATGACTGCCTCCCTCTTCCTGCCTATGTCTGCATTACCTATATGCACCACAACTTCAGGTTCCTCAACCTCCCCTTTCAGGATGTCTGGGAGGCGTCCAGAAACATCCTGGATCCCAGCTCCAGGAAGACAAACCACCATCCGCGACTCTCTCCTGCGTCCACAAAAACGCCTGTCTGAACCCCTCACAGTGGAGTCCCCTATTGGTATCGCCTTTCCTCCCTCTTCCTTAGATTTTTTGCGTACTGGCTCAGGTTTAGAGAGCGGGCCACTGCTGCCTCCCTCGGATGAGTTGTCCCCCCCCAGTAGTACTCAAGCAGGAGTACTTATTATGAAGGGGGACACCCTCCGCTGTGCTCTTCATCACCCGAGTTTTCCCCTTCCTGAAAGTCACCCACGTGCCTTCTTCCCGTTGCCCTCTGGTGTGACCACCTGCTGATAACTCCTGTCGATTATCTCCTCGTTCTCTCTAATGAGACGAAGATCCTCAAGCTGCAGCTTGAAGATTTTCGTCTCACTTCTGGCAAGGTCAAACTGGAGTCAATCCTCGGCCAGTGCAGTCGCATAGTTTAAAATCCCGAAAGTGTCTTGGAGCTAAATTAAAATAGTGAAAGTGATAGAACTCCTGTAACAAGTTGGGTTTGTTACCATTCTATCAACACAAACGTTCACCGTGCAGGCGTACCACTTATTCGAAGGGAGGTGCACACTTGAAGCTTGAATCCTTGACTGACTGGGTGAATTAATAAAGTTAATGGGCCTACACTTTAAAAGCAAAAATCTTTATTTCCAACGTCTGTACAGTCAATAACTTACAGCTTGGAATTAGATGCTTTCCTTTCATAGGGAAGCATGACAAAGGAACAGCATACATGATGGCTGGAGACCATTTATCTCCTCAGACCTGTTCCCCCATCTTAGAATGAAACCATGACTGATCTGTGACACAAATCTACATACCCTCGTTTGTCCATAATCTTTATCGCCTTTAGCTGACTCTCTCCATCTGTGGTAATTTTCCTTTAAGAGCAAGTGAGGGTTACGTGGTCTGAACAACCCATCAAGACATAGAGCTGGGAATTTCTCTAGGTGGCTGGGGGGAGTTTCCCTTGTAGTGGAGTGTACTCTGGACTACCTGCAAGCATAATGCAGCCTTGTAAATAAAATTATTTTGTTCAGTTCCGGTAGTATATCTTTACATTTGGCAACGAAAGTGGATGATTCTAGCACTGCCTCTGGCCCTACACTTGTGAGTATCATCTATTAACCAAAGACTGGGAAAAAGAAATAACTTACTCACCAGAATGCCTCTCTTCAGGTAAGTTGAACCTTGGACTCCTCCACAGAGAATTGGAGTCAATACAGCGAGCTCCTCAGCTTTTAGTTCCAGCTGAACAAAATATGGGGGGAGCCAAAGCAATTCTCCCGAGAGTAAAAGTCCGACTTTTTCACAGTCTCACAATCCCAAACATGTCCAACTCCAAATCATTCAGTGAGCTTGTGGATTGAGTGAAGGGTCATTTTCAATCCAAACCATCAGTCGTAGTCCAGAGATTCAAATTTTAACTCAAGGGCGAGAGCCCCAGGTTAATCCATCACGACTTACATTGCTAAAGTGAAGCAATTAGAAAATCATAGAAACCCTACAGTGCAGAAAGAGGCCCTTTGGCCCATCGAGTCTGCACTGACCACAATCCCACCCAGGCCCTATCCTCATATATTACCAACTAATCCCTCTAACCTACACAACTCAGGATACTAAGGGGCAATTTAAGCGTGGCCAATTAACCTAACCCACACATCTTTGGACTGTGGGAGGAAACCGGAGCACCCGGAGGGAACCCATGCAGACACAGGAAGAATGTGCAAACTCTATAGAGACAGTGACCCAAGCTGGGAATCGAACCCAGGTCCCTGGAGCTGTGCTACCACTGTGCTACCCAATTATTGGAGTGTTGTGAACAGTGACACTGCGCAATGCTGACTGCTTGTAGAATCCAACATAAATTTGAAATGAGCAATGGAGATAGTGCTGACCATGGAAAGTGCTAAAAAAGGTGCAAAAGAACTGCAGAATGCACAAAATGGTGCCATCGACCAATGTGGGCAGGAACCTGCAGCTAGCCTTGGCACCATAACCATCCAAATAGCGGCAAAGCAAGACACAATTTCAGTCACTCCCAGAACAAAAAGATAGCAGACTATGACTCTTAAAGTGAAATTTTACCACTGTGGGATCAGCCAGACTCATGAATCAGGTCAGTTTAAGGAGACTGAGTGTTATTACTGTCACAAGAGAGGGCACTTGATAAAACAGTGCAGAGCTAAGTCGAGGCTGCCGAGGAACAAATCAGCCAAGATGTTGCAAGTACGTAATGTGAAAGAAACTGATACCATTGATTCGGATATTTACTCTCTTTTTAATCTAAAATCAGCCAAGCCAGACCCTATGACTGTAACATTCTGTGTAAATGGGAAGCATCTAATTACGGAAATGGGTACAGGGACATCAGCCATTGTGATGGGTGAGCACACATTTCAGTCCCTGAGGGAGATTGCCCAGACACTGAACTAGCAGAGCATCTCTGCCAAGCTGAAGACATACACAGGAGAAGCAATAAAAATAAAAGGCACGACAATAATACCACTGAGCTATGGACAAGAGTCTACTCTGCTTCCACTAATAATACTGACGGTTAAAGGACCAAGCCTCTGAGTCCTGACTGGTTAAAGAAATGAAATTGAATTGGGCTGAGCTATTTCAAGTACAGCTGGGAAAACTGCCTGAACTGTTAAGAAGAAAAAACATTGCTTTCCATGATGAATGAAGCAAAATCAAAAGCATCCAAGTTAATGTTTATCTGGAGGCACCTCCCCCCCATTCTTTAGGTTAAAGCTGGTACCAGATGCCTTATGAAAGAAAGTGGGCACTGACTTAAATAGGTTGGAAGAGCTAGGCAGCATCCAGTTCAGTTCAGTTCTCAGAATGGGTAGCACCTATCGTCCTTGCATTGAAACCAAATAAGACCATCTGCATTTGCGGTGATTATAAGCTGACAATTAATCAGGCCACCAAGCGGGATCAATATCCAATCCCGAGAATTGAAGACCTGTATGCAAAGCTGGTGGGAGGTCAACCTTACACAAAGCTGGATATGAGCCACACTTATCAGCACTTCAAATTAGACGACGCTTTCCGGGGGTATGTCACAATAGATGCACAATGATCTGTTCCTTTTGAGGTGACTTCAACATGTGCAATATTCCAATGGAGAGTCTGCTACAGGAACTACCATGTGTTATAGCACACCTTGACAATCTCCATTTAACTGGACTGACAGAGGCCAAGCATCTAACAAACTTAGAGGAGGGGGTTAAAGAGATTTCAGGAGTCTGGAGTTTTCCTCAAGAGAAGTGTACTTTTCAAGTCATCGAGTTGACCCACCTGAGGCACCAAGTAGATTACATCCTGTGGAAGACAATGTGCAGACGATAAAGGAGATACTTGCATCCACAAGCACAATTGAACTCAAAATAAATATGTATGGTTTTAACCAAACATAATGCCTGTGAATATTTTACTAAAGAAAAACCATTTTAGTCTTGGAAGACTCCCCAGAAGGACACTTTGGACAGACTGAAGCAATTGCTGCATTTCTGAAATTGTTTGTGCATTTCAACTCATTTAGAAAACTGCTATTTACCTCTTCACATAGTATCATCGTGTTATTGCCCAATAAGATGGACAATGGCTCAGAAAGGCTGATAGAATGTGTCAGGAACCCTCTCAGTGGCCGAAAGTGAGTATTTGCAAATTGAGAAGGAAGGACTATCAATAGTCTACGGCATCAAGAGATTCCACCAATATTATCATTGTAAACACTTTACATTGTTTCTGACCAGAAACTACTTTTGGCCCTCTTCAAAGAGGACAAAACTGTTCCGCCAATAACCTTGGCAAGAATTCAGCGGTGGGCATTAATTCTGTCTGCTATACATAGCGAATATGGGTGCACTTAGTCACTGTGGAGTATCTGCCTACTTTTGGTTTGGAGGTTCACTCTGGGTATGAACAATTCAAGACAATCTAATTACTGTTTGCACGCAGCATATTTATTCAGCATTACACATGATAAGAATCATACTCACATATCCACATGGGCAAAACTGAGTGGATTTGCCCAAAAGTTGGAACGGAATGAATATCAATTCTCTCTTTCCAGTGTCTATTAGTTGATCAGACTACTTCATCCTGAGCCGGCTAGTGAACATGCCTTGCGCATGTTACCTGTACAGTCAGCTCTGTATAGGCTCCTTAAAGCCCAGTGATTGGCCTGTTGTCCATTGACAGATGTCATGGATGCACAAGATCTGTCAAAGCCAGTCGACCCTCTCAACTATCTCCATTATTGGGGCCTCATCAAGTTTGACTCCTTGTTCTTCCAACAAGACGTTAACTCATTCCCATTTCAGTCTCCAAGCAGCCAGCCCATGTGATGTGTCAGTTACACATTCAATAATAATTTAAACAGTATTTTGATATTCACTTCCATCTTTTAATAACACAATGCCACCATATTCCAGACTTGGCACATCCCCTTCTTCCAAGTTCTAGATGCTTGCTGACCACACTCAGTTTTTTCTATATATTGATTTCTCTAGCCATGTTACATATAGTTTACGATTTGGATTTAGTTGCGGGTGGGGTTGGTGATGGTAGCTCCTGTACCCCAAGAAATCAGCACAGCCGATACATTTTTTTAGTCATATTACCAGTCTGTGTGTCGCAGATCAGGAACTAGAGCAACTGAGATCTACTCCTGTCCAAAGTGAGACACAAGATACTTACAGGATGGCTAAATGAGCCAGTTTCTGAGGAAATTAAACTATCCTTCACTGCAAAAGTGAATGGAGTTGTCAGGATGGCATCATACTCTAGGGAGCAATTGCAATTGTTCTTGTACCAGGCAAAGAGCTGCTCCTAACTGAATTTGACAAAATTCGTTCTGGCATCTCTGAGATGATGATGTTGCTAAGACTTACGTGTGGTGGCCTGGCATTGATATCGAAAGGCTAGTTGGCAGTGCCAATTGCCAGTTGCCAGCTGTTGCCCCCCTACACCCTTAGGAATAGCCATATTGACTATATTGGCCCATTCCTGGGCACAATGTTTTTTCATAATCAATACACACTTTAAATGGATGAACATCTTTGAGGTGAAGTTACCTACAATACATGTTACCATCAAAGGATTATGCCAATGCTTTTCAACTCACAGATTACCTATTATCATTGTATCAGACAATGAAACTGTATTCACAAGTGCTGAATTTCAAAACTTTACCAGTCTCAACACATCAAGACTGTGGACCTTACAATAAAGCTCAAACAGATTAGCTGAAAGACTCATCCAAACCTTCAAATCTGGCCTAAACAAACTGCCAGCAGGAATCTTTTGGCTGGCAGATAGAAGATAGAAGACAGAGGGTGGTGGTTGATGGGAGATATTCATCGTGGAGTTCGGTGACGAGTGGTGTGCCTCAGGGGTCTGTTTTGGGGCCCCTGCTGTTTGTAATTTTTATAAATGATCTGGATGAGGGTATTGAGGGATGGATCAGTAAATTTGCAGATGATACTAAAGTTGGTGGAGTGGTAGATAGTGAAGAGGGGTGTTTTAGTTTACAGAGTGACTTGGACAAGTTGCAGAGCTGGGCCGAGAGGTGGCAAATGGAGTTTAATGTGGAAAAGTGTGAGGTAATGCACTTTGGCAGGAACAATAAATGTGTAGAGTATAGGGCTAATGGTAGGGCTCTTAATAGTGTTGAGGAACCGAAGGATCTTGGTGTATGTGTCAATAGATCCCTGAAAGTAGGCAGTCAAGTGGATAAAGTTGTTAAGAAGGCTTATGGAGTCTTAGCTTTTATTGGTAGGGGGATTGATTTTAGGAGCCGCAGCATCATGTTGCAGCTGTACAAAACTCTAGTGCGGCCGCACTTGGAGTATTGTGTGCAGTTCTGGTCGCCACATTATAAAAAAGATGTGGAGGCATTGGAGAGGGTACAGAGGAGGTTTACCAGGATGTTGCCTGGTATGGAGGGCAGGTCCTATGAAGAGAGGTTGAAGGATTTGAGGTTGTTTTCGTTAGGAAGGAGGCGGCTAAGAGGGGATCTTATTGAAGCATATAAGATGATTAGAGGTTTAGATAGGGTGGACAGTGATAGCCTTTTGCCTAGGATGGAGAAAGCTAGCACGAGGGGACACAGCTTTAAATTAAGGGGTATGAGTTATAGGACGGATATCAGAGGTAGGTTCTTTACTCAAGAGTGATTAGGGAGTGGAATGCCCTGCCTGCAGCTGTTGTAGATGCGCCAAGTTTGGTGGCGTTTAAGAGTTTAATTGATAAGTATATGGAAGAGAAGGGAATGGTTTAGTTTGGAGGGGCATTGCTTTTTATTTTGGTCGGCACAACATCGAAGGCCGAAGGGCCTGTTCTGTGCTGTATTGTTCTATGTTCTATGTTCTATGTTCTATTGTGAGTAAGACCGCACCCCAAGTGGATGTGAAGGGACGGATTGTTCAGGGGTCTGTTTTGGGGCCCCTGCTGTTTGTAATTTTTATAAATGATCTGGATGAGGGTATTGAAGGATGGATTAGTAAATTTGCAGATGACACTAAAGTCGGTGGAGTGGTAGATAGTGAAGAGGGGTGTTATAGTTTGCAGAGGGACTTGGACAAGTTGCAGAGCTGGGCCGAGAGGTGGCAAATGGAGTTTAATGTGGAAAAGTGTGAGGTAATGCACTATGGCAGGAATAATAAATGTGTAGAGTATAGGGCTAATGGTAGGATTCTTAGTAGTCTTGATGAACAGAGGGATCTTGGTGTGTATGTGCATAGATCCCTGAAAGTAGGCAGTCAAGTCGAGAAGGTTGTTAAGAAGGCATATGGAGTCTTAGCTTTTATTGGTAGGGGGATTGAATTTCGGAGCCGCAACGTCATGTTGCAACTGTACAAAACTCTAGTGCGGCCGCACTTGGAGTATTGTGTGCAGTTCTGGTCCCCACATTATAAGAAAGATGTGGAGGCATTGGAGAGGGTACAGAGGAGGTTTACCAGGATGTTGCCTGGTATGGAGGGCAGGTCTTATGAAGAGAGGCTGAGGGATTTGAGGTTGTTTTCGTTAGAAAGGAGGCGGCTAAGAGGAGACCTTATTGAAACATATAAGATGATTAGAGGTTTAGATAGGGTGGACAGTGATAGCCTTTTTCCTAGGATGGAGAAAGCTAGCACGAGGGGACACAGCTTTAAATTAAGGGGTGATAGTTATAGACGGATATCAGAGGTAGGTTCTTTACCCAAAGGGTGGTTCGGGAGTGGAATGCCCTGCCTGCAGCAGTTGTAGATGCGCCAAGTTTGGTGGCGTTTAAGAGGTTAGTTAAATATATGGAAGAGAAGGGAATGGTTTAGTTTGGAGGGGCATTGCTTTTTCTTAATTGGATGGCGCAACATCGAAGGCCGAAGGGCCTGTTCTGTGTTCTATGTTCTGTAAACACATGGATTACTTGGGGAATAGAGAGATGCTCCAGCAATCAATGTTGCCTCCATGAAGTGTTTTTGAACTTATGAGCACCAAAGTACCTGACCGAACTGTTAGACATAACTGTTGTCTCTGTCGAAGCAAATCGTAATGAGCTGCCTGTGCAAAAAGAGGTACCTGTTATTACAGTTGCTGTTCATGTCGATCCAGTGGAAATTACTGCATTATGATGGTCTACAAGAAACAGAAAACACCCTCAAAGAATCATAGAAACATAGAAACACAGAACATTGCAACACAGCACAGGCCCTTTGGCTCTCAATGTTGTGCCAAGCTATGTCCAAACCCAAGATCAAGCTATTCCACTCCCTATCATTCTGTAGTGGTCCATATACCTATCCAATAACTGCTTGAAAAAGTTCCTAAAGTGTCCAACTATCACAGCAGGCAGTGTATTCCACACTCCAACCACTTTCTGATGAAGAAGCTACCTTGGACATCTCTCCTCTATCTTCCACAAAGTTGATAATAGTTATTTGTATATTAGTAGAACTAAGTATTTTCTATATCTTATGAAATATTTGACGTTTATTACATGTGTTTAATCGAGTTTATGGTCAGCGACCAAGCCTGATTTCGGTTACGTGACTCACCTAGATGCAAGAGGGCCAACCACGTCTCCACTCACAAGCCTAGGCTGCCCATCATTGCTCCATGGGCATTATCAGAGCAATGCTATCTCTTCAATCTAGGACAGTTTGTACAGTGAACTTTCAAAGCTATACAATTGGTATACAATTGTTGGATTACATATATACTGTATAATTTGCAGTTAGGACAAAGTAAGTTGTTAGGTAAGGATTGCAAAAAGGAATTAAAGAAGGAGGGATGTGGTGATTGTCCCTTTAAGAACAATGTAACTGAGCAAGGGCCTGAGGAATCTTTCTGGGTGTGGGAGAGAGGGTGGGTTAGGGTGGTGGGAGTGCAGTGGTGGATGGACAGCTGGGTTTCCTGAGTAGTGTTATGTACTATGCACTAGCTGTAAGCATACAGCTCATGATGCAGTCTTATAAATAAAGTTATTGTTCAGTTAAAAAAGCCTCCTGGAATAGATCATTACACAATCTCACTTCTAACAATTAACAATTGATCTCGAGAATGATCTAGTTGTTGAACTCATGACATGTGAAACTGTGAAACTGTTTTGATTGATTTGATTTATTATTGTTGCATGTATTAACATATAATGAAAAGTATTGTTTCCTGTGTGCTATCGACAAAGCATACTATACAGAGAGAAGGAAAAGAGAGAGTGCAGAATGGAGTGTTACAGTCATAGCTAGGGTGTAGAGAAAGATCAACTTAATATGAGGGGGGTCCGTTCAAAATTCTGATGGCAACAAGGAAGGAGCTGATCTTGAGTTGGTTTGTATGTGTCCTCAGATTTTCCCAGTGGAAGAAAGAGTGTGTCTGGCGTGCGTGAGGTTTTTAATTTGCTGGCTGCTTTTCTGAGACAGCAGGCAGCGTATATAGTGTCAATGGATAGGAGGCTGATTTGAGTGATGGATTGGGCCTCATTCATGGCCCTTTGTAATTTCTTGTAGTATTGGACAGAGCAGGAACCATACCAAAGAACAAGGATCAAGGTGTGATACAATCAGAAAGAATGCTTTCTATGGCGCTTACGTAAAAATTGTTGAGAGTTGTGGTGGACATACAAAATTTCCTTAGTCTTCTGGAATGTAGAAGAAGTTGGTGCGCTTTCTTAACTATAGCATCAGCATGGGGGGACCAGGACATGTTATTAGTGGTCTGGACTTGAAACTCTTGATCATTTATACTTTGCAGTCTTTGATGTAAACAGGGCATGTCCCTTACTGAACTTTTGAAGTTGATGATTATTTCCGTCGTTTTGTTGACATTGAGAGAGAGATTATTGTTGTTGCACCAGTTCACCAGATTCCCGATCTCATTCCTGTACTGTGATTCATCATTGTTTGAGATCCGACCCACTACGGTGGTGTCATCAGCAAACTTGAAAATCGTGCTAGAGGTGAATTTGACCACACAGTCATAGGTATATAAGGAATATAGTAGGGGACTGAAGATGCAACCTTGTGGGGGAACTGTGTTGAGGATGAGCATGGAGGGGGTGTTGTTGCCTATCCTCTATCCTTACCAATTGATGTCTGTGGGTTAGGAAGCTAGGATCCAGTTACAGAGGGAGGAGCCGAGCCCCAGGCCATGAAGTTTGGAGATGGAAATAGTAGGAATAATGGTGTTGAAGACTGAGCTATAGTTGTTAAGTTGGAGTCTGACGCAGGTATCTCTGTTATCTAGGTGTTCCAGGGTTGGGTGCAGGGCCAGGGGAGAGGGCATCTGCTGTGGACCTGCTGGGATGGGAGGCCAATTGGTGGATCTCAGTTGATCCTATCTGGCTTTCTTGCATAGGTCAGGGTTGCTTGACTTGAATGTCTCAGATCTGGACTTCAGCAAGCAGTGGACATCCCTGACCATCCAAGGTTTCTGGCTGGGAAACATGCGGATTTGCTTCTTTGGCACACAGCCTTCTACACACTTGTTAATGAAGTCTGTTACTATAGTGGCGTTCAGGCTGGTCGCAGAGTTTTTAAATACTGGCTAGTCTACTGTCGGTGTGTGGAGTTTGCATGTTCTCCCTGTGTCTGCATGGGTTTCCACCAGGTGCTCTGTTTCACTCCCAAAGTTTGAAAGATGCACTGGTTAGGTACATTGACCTAAATAAACACCAGAGTGTGGCGACTCAGGGAATTTCGTAGTAAATTCATTGCTGTGTTAATGTAAGCCTTACCTGTGGCTAATAAATAAACTTTACTTCGATTCTAAGCAACTTCATAGGAGATCATCCAATTCCTCAGACCCAACACTTCACGAATTTCTTTGATGGTTTCTTCCATTTCAGATTTTGCTCGTAAGCTGAGGCCAGGAGCACAGCTTTGTGTCTGATTTGCCAAAGTGTGGGTGGCGACAGAGCAATACACATGATTGATATTTGTGTAGCAGTGGTCCAGGACATTTGGGCTTCTGGTGGAACAAGAGATGTGTTGCTGGTTTTGGGAGAGGATTGTGAGATCTTTTATATGTGCTGGAGCTCGGGTGAACCCTCGATTTAACATTTCATGTTGAGGACTACTGCAGCTCTGCCTCTTTACTGGTCATCTTTTCCCCACGTGGACCTTGGTGCCACAATCCTCTGACTCAGAAATGTGAGTGCTAACTCTAAGGCAAGATGACGCTTTGGAACAGATAGTTTCTTGAGGACATTTGGGAATTAACACATGAAGCGGCACTTCACACGTTGAGGTGACAGCAGCAGAGGAAGCTTCAAGGCAACTTACAGAAAATAATCCTCTGCATGATTAGCTCTATATTTTAAAAAAATACACAGGGCAGAAATACTGAAGTGAACCAAATCAGCAAGTTGACTAATATTTTTAATTTCCATCCTTATTTTTGTCATCCTTCACACTCCTTTATTTGTAGAATGATAAATGAAAGCAAATCCATTCGGCTTCAAACTAATCTAATTTGCAGCAAATTAGCCAAGAAAAACTGTTCCTTATTATTGCATATTCAAGAGTCCACACTCACATATTTATCTATTTATATGAAGCCATTATACAATTTCATGACACAGGAGATGGCTTTGCTCCACTGGAGTTTCTTGGCAAGCTTTAGCCTGTTTTCTGAGTAATGTGGCTTTTGGAACTGAAGTAAATTGCCTGTTCCTGCTCCCTGGTAGTTTAACCGCTGACAGTCCCTTTCCTGTCTGCAAAACGAAGGAAAGCCCAAAGATGGTCTATAAATATATAAAGAGCAAGAGGACAACAAAGCAAGAAATAGAATCCGTTAGAGATCTAAAAAGTAACTGTGCTTGAAGACATGACTCATTAGCACGGTTCCTAATCAGTATTTTGTGTCTGCCTTCAGAAAAATGGGATGATGCAAATACTGTATCTAACGCAGTGGAGTGTGAAATATTGGATGATGTAAATATACCGAGGGAAGAAATATGAAGGGGCTTAGCATTTTTGAAAATAGCTAAATGGTCAGTTCTGGATCTGCTGAGAGAAACTAGGGAGGAAGTAATAGAGCTACATACCATCATTTTTCGATTCTCTCTGGTCACTGTGGCGCCAGAGGACTGGAGGACAGTGAAAACTACTGTTATTTAAAAACAGAGAAAAATATAGACTAAGTAATTATAGACCAAGCAGCCCAAATGTGGTGGTGGGATAATTCATGGAGAAACCCTGAGGCACAGTACCGTTACTTAGAAAACCATAGATTAATCAAGGACAGTCAGCCTAGATTAAAGAAAGGTTATGTTTGACTAGCTTGATTGAAATGTCTGAGGGAGTGACAAGATGGTCAATGGTGCATTTGATGTAGTCTATAATGTGTATGTATATATAACCTCCTCCAGAGGTCCCCTGCATCAATCAGCCTTCAGCCGATTTGATTCACTCCATTTGATATCAAACAACAGCAAAAACCACTGGATACTGAAAAGGCTATGAGTCCTAACAACATTTCAGCAATAGGCAACTTGTGCTCCAGACCTCGCCACCACCCCTCTACCCCTCACCACCCCTGGCACCCCCTCAGCAAAACCGTTCCAGTACAGCAACACATCTCTTTAACCTACGCCTAATGCTCTTTCCACTCATATTGTCTGCATCTTTAAGACTTGAATAGCAGGTTAGCTGTAAAGACTTGCATTCTAAGCAGTAATCTGTAAACTGTCTGTGCTGTTATATGCTCTGTCTGAGGCCAGAACTCTCCATTCACCTGACGAAGGGGCAAACCCCGAAAGCTTCTGAGTTTACTATCAAATAAATCGGTTGGACTTTAATCGAGTGTTGTGAAACTTCTTATTGTCCAGTACAGCTAAACCATGGCACCCGCCCAATAATGTGGAAAATTGTCAAGGTATGACCTGTATGCAAGAAGCAGGGCAAATCCAATCTGACTGAGTACTGTCCTGTCAGTCAGTAAAGTGATGGAAGGTGTCATGACATTGCTATCAAGCAATACTTACTCAGCAATAACCTGTAGATTGATACTCAGGTTTGGTTCCACCAGCATCACTCAGCTCCTGGTCTCATTATAGCCTTGGGTTCAAACATGGATAAAAGAGCTGAATTCCAGAGGTGACGTGAGAGTGACTACCCTTGATATCGATATAAGTATGGTATCAAGGAGCCCTAGTAAAATTGAAATCAATGGGAATCAGGGGAAAAAATTCTCCACTGGTTGAAGCCATACCTGGCACAAAGGAAGACGGTTGTGATGGCTGAAGATCAATCATCTCAGTTCCAAGATATCACTGCAGGAGTTCCTTAGGGTGGTGTCCTAGACCCAACTATCTTCAGCTGCTTCATCAATGATCTTTGCTGTGCCATAAAATCAGAAGGAAGGTTATTTACTGATAATTGCACAATGTTCATCACCATTTCGTCCGTCGAGAAGGTTGTTAGGAAGGCATATGGAGTCTTGGCTTTTATTGGTAGAGGGATTGAATTTCGGAGCCGCAACGTCATGTTGCAACTGTACAAAACTCTAGTGCGGCCGCACGTGGAGTATTGTGTGCAGTTCTGGTCCCCGCATTATAAGAAAGATGTGGAGGCATTGGAGAGGGTACAGAGGAGGTTTACCAGGATGTTGCCTGGTATGGAGGGCAGGTCTTATGAAGAGAGGATGAGGGATTTGAGGTTGTTTTCGTTAGAAAGGAGGCGGCTAAGAGGGGATCTTATTGAAGCATATAAGATGATTAGAGGTTTAGATAGGGTGGACAATGATAGCCTTTTTCCTAGGATGGAGAAAGCTAGCACGAGGGGACACAGTTTAAATTAAGGGGTGATAGTTATAGGATGGATATCAGAGGTAGGTTCTTTACCCAGAGGGTGGTTAGGGAGTGGAATGCCCTGCCTGCAGCAGTTGTAGATGCGCCAAGTTTGGTGGGGTTTAAGAGGTTAGTTGATAAGTATATGGAAGAGAAGGGAATGGTTTAGTTTGGAGGGGCATTGCTTTTTATATTGGTCGGCGCAACATCGAAGGCCGAAGGGCCTGTTCTGTGCTGTAATGTTCTATGTTCTATGTTCTATTTGTAACAACTCAGATACTGAAGCAGCTCATGCCAAAATGCAGCATGACCTGGATAATATTGGACTGATAAGTAAAGTAACCTTCACACCATACTAATGCTAGATAATGACCATCTCCAACAAGAGTGAATCTAACTGTCACCCTTGACATTCAATGGGATTACCATTGTTGAATCCTCACTATTAACATCCATGGGGGTTACCAATGACCAAAACTGAACCAGCCGTATAAATACAGTGACTTTAACGGCAGATTACAGGCTGGATATCCTCTGGCATTTCACTCACCTCCTGACTCCGCAAAGCCAGTCCACAATCTGCAAGGTACAAGTCAGGAGTGTGATGGAATATTCTCCACTTGGCTGGGTGAGTGCAGCTCCAACAACACTCAAAAAACCCAGCACCATCCATAACAAAACAACGGACTTGACCTTGGAGTCAACAACGGGGGTCGGCATGGTAGCACAGTGGTTAGTATTGCTGCTTCGTAGCTCGAGGGTCCTGGGTTTGATTTCCAGCTTGGGTCACTGTCTGTGTTTGCACATTCTCCTCGTGTCCGCGTGGGTTTCCTCTGGGTGCTTCGGTTTCCTCCCACGGGTCCAAAGATGTGCGAGTTAGATTGATTGGCCATGGAAAAATTGCCCCTTAGAATCCTGAGATGCGTAGGTTAGAGAGATTAGCGGGTAAATATGTTGGAATATGGGGATAGGGCCTGGCTGGGATTGTGGTTGGTGCAGACTCGATGGGCCGAATGGCCTCCTTCTGCACTGTAGGGTTTCTATGATTCTATGATTGACTGGCAGCCTATCCATCATCTCAGACATGCAGCCCCTCTCCAGCTGATGCACAATGGCAACTGCATGCACCATCTACAAGATGCATAAAGCAACTGATGGAAGTTATTTGGACAGCACCTTCCAAACCTACGATACCTAGGAGGGCAAGGGCATCAGACATCTGGGAACACCACCACTAGCAAGTGCCCCTCCAAGCCAATCACCATCCAGACTCGCAAATACATCTCCTTTCCTTCTCTGTTGCAGAGTTAAAACCCTGGCATTCTCTCTCCAACAGCACTGTGGGTGTGCCTACATCTCATGGGCTGCTACAGTTCAGGAAGGCAGCTCACTCCCACCTTCTTCAGCGTAACTAGGGATGGGCAATAAATGCTGGCCTCCCTGGCAAGGTCCATGACATGTGAAAACAAAAATTAAAATGTATATTTTTTTAGCATGGTTTTCTAAAAGGTCACAGAATGGTCAGAAAATTCAGTACTCATGGCATCCAAGTGAAAGTAACAAGTTAGACCCACAAGTGTTTTAGAACATAGAACATAGAACATTACAGCACAGAACAGGCCCTTCGGCCTTCGATGTTGTGCCGACCAAAATAAAAAGCAATGCCCCCCAAACTAAACCATTCCCTTCTCTTCCATATACTTATCAATTAACCTCTTAAACGCCACCAAACTTGGCGCATCTACACAGCTGCAGGCAGGGCATTCCACTCCCTAATCACTCTTTGAGTAAAGAACCTACCTCTGATATCCGTCCTATAACTCATACCCCTTAATTTAAAGCTGTGTCCCCTCGTGCTAGCTTTCTCCATCCTAGGAAAAAGGCCATCACTGTCCACCCTATCTAAACCTCTAATCATCTTATATGTTTCGATTAGGTCCCCTCTTAGCCGCCTCCTTCCTAACGAAAACAACCTCAAATCCCTCAGCCTCTCCTCATAAGACCTGCCCTCCATACCAGGCAACATCCTGGTAAACCTCCTCTGTACCCTCTCCAATGCCTCCAACATCTTTCTTATAATGTGGGGACCAGAACTGCACACAATACTCCAAGTGCGGCCGCACTAGAGTTTTTGTACAGTTGCAACATGACGTTGCGGCTCCGAAATTCAATCCCTCTACCAATAAAAGCCAAGACTCCATATGCCTTCCTAACAACCTTCTCGACCTGACTGCCTACTCTCAGGGATCTATGCACATACACACCAAGATCCCTCTGTTCATCTAGACTACTAAGAATCCTACCATTTGCCCTCTACTCTACACATTTATTATTTCTGCCATAGTGCATTACCTCACACTTTTCCACATTAAACTCCATTTGCCACCTCTCGGGCCAGCTCTGCAACTTGTCTAAGTCCCTCTGCAAACTATAACACCCCTCTTCACTATCTACCACTCCACCGACTTTAGTGTCATCTGGAAATTTACTAATCCATCCTTCAATACCCTCATCCAGATCATTTATAAAAATTACAAACAGCACGGGCCCCAAAACAGACCCCTGAGGTACACCACTTGTAACCGAACTCCACGATGAATATCTCCCATCAACCACCACCCTCTGTCTTCTATCTGCTAGCCAATTCCTAATCCAATTAGCTAAATCACCCTCTATCCCATACATCTGCATTTTCTGCAGAAGTCTTCCATGGGCCACCTTATCAAACTCCTTACTAAAGTCCATATATACTACATCAACCGCCTTACCCCCATCCACCTCTCTGGTCACTTTCTCAAAAAACTCAATGAGGTTAGTAAGGCATGACCTACCCTTCACGAAACCATGCTGACTATCCCCAATCAATTCATTTCTCTAACATTTCTACCAACATTTCTTGTTGGTAGAATAAGAAAGAAATAATGGTCAAGATGTATATTTCAGCCTGGGGATTGTTTTGCATTAAAGTCTAAAAAGTTCAGTATCAGGTCCTTGCTTTTTTCTGGTATTTATCTGTGATTTAAATTTAAATCCAGAGAGCATGATTAAGATGTTTGCAAATGATACAACTGGTTGATGGTGAGGAAGGAAGGTGTAAACTGCAGGAAGATATCAATGGACTGGTCGGACAGGCAGTAAAAGGTTGCAAATGGAATTCAGTCTGGATAACTGCAGGAGCAGCCATTCAAATCACCAAACTTTTTGATTTTTCAAGACAAATCATAAATCAACTGGCCACGGCATATTGTAGGTGGGACTTTGATACATAAGAGATGGTCACTGCCAAATTATGGGGCCCAATCACACAATGGCAGACAATTGATTGTGTTACTATGGTCTTGAGAAGCCCATATCTACGCGTAGGCATTTGAAAAACACGGTAGCACAGTGGTTAGCACTGCTGCTTCACAGTTCCAGGGTCCTGGGTTTGATTCCCGGCTCGAGTCACTGTCTGTGTGGAATTTGCACATTCTCCTCGTGTCTGCATGGGTTTCCTTCAGGTACTCCGGTTTCCTCCCATAGTCCAAAGATGTGCGGGTTAGGTTGATTGGCCATGCTAAGAAATTGCCCCTTAGTGTCTAGAAATGCATAGGTTAGAGGGATTAGTGGGTTTAGTATGTAAGGATGTGGGGATAGGTCCTCGGTGGGATTGTGTTCAGTGCAGACTCGATGGGCAAAAGGGCCTCTTTCAGCACTGTTGGGTTCTATGATTGTAAACTACTAAAATGACCCAAAGAATGTCGAAAAACAATGATTTAATGATGCAACAAAACTGGGCCTTTTCACAAACAAAGGAAGAGAAAAATGAGGAGAAGGTATGGGGAACCATTGATTGACCTCCCCTATAAGACTTGTTGAATATGAGCTCCCTAGAACATAGAACACAGAACATAGAACATTACAGTGCAGAACAGGCCCTTCAGCCTTCGATGTTGCGCCGACCATTATAAAAAGCAATGACCCTCCAAGCTAAACCATTCCCTTCTCTTCCATAAACTTATCAACTAACCTCTTAAACGCCACCAAACTTGGCGCATCTACAACTGCCGCAGGCAGGGCATTCCACTCCCTAACCCCCCTCTGGGTAAAGAACCTACCTCTGATATCCGTCCTATAACTATCACCCCTTAATTTAAAGCTGTGTCCCCCTCGTGCTAGCTTTCTCCATCCTAGGAAAAAGGCTACCACTGTCCACCCTATCTAAACCTCTAATCATCTTATATGTTTCGATTAGGTCCCCTCTTAGCCGCCTCCTTTCTAACGAAAACAACCTCAAATCCTTCAACCTCTCTTCATAGGACCTGCCCTCCATACCAGGCAACATCCTGGTAACCTCCTCTGTACCCTCTCCAATGCCTCCACATCTTTCTTATAATGTGGGGACCAGAACTGCTCACAATACTCCAAGTGCGGCCGCACTAGAGTTTTGTACAGTTGCAACATGACGTTGCGGCTCCGAAATTCAATCCCCCGACCAATAAAAGCTAAGACTCCGTATGCCTTCTTAACAACCTTATCGACTTGATTGCCAACTTTCAGGGATCTATGCACATATACACCAAGATCCCTCTGTTCATCATCACTATTAAGAGTCCTACCATTAGCCCTATACTCTACACATTTGTTATTCCTGCCAAAGTGAATTACCTCACACTTTTCCGCATTAAAACTCCATTTGCCACCTCTCGGCCCAGCTCTGCAACTTGTCCAAGTCTCTCCGCAAACTATAACACCCCTCTTCACTATCTACCATTCCACCGACTTTAGTGTCATCTGCAAATTTACTAATCCATCCTTCAATACCCTCATCCAGATCATTTATAAAAATTACAAACATCAGGGGCCCCAAAACAGACCCCTGAGGTACACCACTTGTCACCGAACTCCACGATGACTATCTCCCATCAACCACCACCCTCTGTCTTCTATCTGCTAGCCAATTCCTAATCCAATTAGCTAAATCACCCTCTATCCCATACATCTGCATTTTCTGCAGAAGCCTTCCATGGGCCACCTTATCGAATGCCTTACTAACAAACCAGGTAGATCTCGTATCCCAAGCCCTGTGTAAAGCAGGCCCTGAGTGGGTCCAATATTTCATTTTGCCGGTAGGGACCTGTTTGTGTTCCCCACAAGCTTGTGGTTTTGCTTTATTTTATTTTGTGCAATAAAGCACTGCTCCTTTACAGCTGACACTTGGAGTCAGTTTGCCGTGCAGTCTACATTTGTTGCTGGTAATAATTCTAGTGTCCTGAATACTTGAGGCATATTGACCTCAAGTCAGAGAGGACAAAAAGATAAGAAAACACACAAAAGTGATATGATACTGAGTAGGGTAGAAGAACTGAAGCAATTAGATTGCAGATCCATAGATCCATACGGCTTTTTGGACAGATAAATAGGAAGACATATGGGATATTTCTCTTGATTGGCCAAGGGTGAATATTGAACAGTAGGAAACTTTACAGTATAGATTATTTAGACCACAACTTACAGTGCTACAGGCAGCTCTGACCACAGCATAATAAGAAGGAAATGATTGCACTCCCTTCAAAGACACTCTGATTTTCTCCTTGATGCATGACACTGTTGATATGAATGACTGGGAGGAGCTTGCTGCCAATTGTCCGAAAGGATGACAACTTGTCAATCAAGCCGCACCGGGCTTTGACTCCAAAATCTCAATAATAAGGCAGAGTAGCAGCAGACAAGAAGAAAAAGCAATTTCTGTCCTCTAGATCCCACTACATCTTGTCCCGTGTGCCCAAAGATCCCTGGGTCAAGATTCGTACTGTTCAGTCACATAAAGATCCGTAAGAAATGATTTCATCAGAGTGGGTTCAAAGGAGATTCACGAGAAAGGATCTGGATGAGATGCTCTTTGGGAGGGTTGCTGCTCACTCGATAGGCTGAGTGGTCTCTTTTTGCACTGTAGGGATTCTTTGGAACCTACAAGGAAACACATCAAGGCTGGTGCCCATGTCAGCAGAACGAGGCTCTTAAGAGGGTATTAGGTGAGTTGGAGGCAGAAAGGTGATGGGAGCCCCATTACCATTCTCCTGCCTGAATAAATGTTCTCCCTGCCACTCACTGGAGGGGAGGGATGAGATTCTGCCCTGTGTTCTTTGCCATCTTTCTTGACTAGGAACTTGCTGTAGGCATGGAGGCATTAAAAAAGGGAACCAGAGTGAGATTCTTCAACAAGATGCTGGAAGACAAAATGTGACAAGAATATTTTTCTGACAGAAAATTAAATGCATACGGAACAGTTTGCCATGAATAGATTTGGGGGTTATTTTTTAAAAGGAATTTTGAGAGGCAAAATAAGGGTGAGGGGCAGCAATGTGAAATTAGAGTAGAGAGTCAGAACTAGTACAAACAAAATGAGCTGAATGGTGTCCTTAAGTGCTGTGGGTTTTGTGAACCAATATTACGATGACTCTCTACATCTGTTATTTCATATGCCGTGATTACCCTAGTAATATATCCTGATTTAAAATAGCCCCTTTGATTCATCTGTCAGTAGAAAAAGGTTCTTTTCTCATTCTGTGCCATTTTTACATTGAGATTGAGCTCCAAGCTGTCAATGGAATTTCTGATTGACCAAAGCACCCTTACCATTGACTTGATCCCAATCACTCTCTCTTTGTAAAGTTACTGAGATTTGATTACTACAGGAGAATTACAGGCGTCTGTAAATCAATCCGAGCACTCAGAGGTCACTTGATTGTAGGAGATGCTGAACATCCCGTTTCAGTGAAGGGTCAGTGATGGGTCAGTGCAGATGAGAATGAGTCTGATTATCTTTTGTTACTCACAAAGTTGTTTAAGAATTTACCATTCGCGGTTAGCTGCTGGAAATGGTCCAATGACTCAGCAGATGGAACTGTTATCCACCAGCATGTCTCCTGAACAACAGCATTAAATCAATAAAGAGGATTTTGCACTGGGTTAACCAGAAGATGTTATCCTGCCTCAACATCAATCATTAGAATTAGATTTTCATTCTGTGCATTGTTTGTTTGTAATCTTATTTCCTGAGCTCTTGGGAAATTCTGTCGACTCTCATTTGAATGGGGTGGATTGGAATGTGCAGGGTGACACAGAGACATATCCCTCAGCACTCCTGCGCTCTTAATACTGCAAACTGCTCTTGCTATCTTCCAGGCCCTGAAAGAAGCAGTTCACTCCAAGAAGCGTGGAAAATGTGCAAGCCTGCAGCTAAGAGTGAAACAGCAGGGTCCCAAAGCTCCCCCTTCCCAGTTTACTCTTGGCAAATGTTCGATCCCTGGAGAACAAGCTGGATGAACTTAAAGCCAAACTCACTTTTCAAAGGGACCTGAGAGACTGCTGTGTGCTCTGTTTCACAGAGATGTGGCTTCACTAGATTGCGTCCATACCAGAGTGCTTCTCAAACCACCAAATGGACCATGCAGTAGTCTCTGGGAAGGCTAAGGAATGTGCTGTCTGTCCTCTAATCTACACCTTATAGTGCCTAGACGTAGCAACACTGGTGAGTTTCTGCTTTCCGGGCCTAGAAACCTGACGCTAAAATGCCGTCCCTACTAGCTTCCATGGGACTTTGCGATCCTGACCACAGTTTGCATCCCACTGCTCGCAGACATGAAGACCATGCTGGATGAAGTATACACCCCTACAAATAGCTTGAGATGAAACATCCTGAGGCCTTGTTCATCGTGGCCGGGGACTACAACCAGGCCAAGCTCAAGAGCGTTCTACCAAGTTACCACCAACATGTCTCTTGTTCGACCTAGTGGTCTAGGCTCAATCTCCTAGACCACTGCTACACAAATATCAAACATGCCCACAATTTGGCAAATCAGACCACAAGGCTGTGCTCCTGCTCCCAGATTACAAGCAAAAACTAAAGCAGCAGAATCCACTCAAAGAAAATTGTGCAATGTTGGTCTGAGGAAAAGGATGATCTCTACAGGGCTGCTTAGAGTCAGTGGATTGATCAGTATTTAAAAACTCTGAGACCAGCCTGAATGAGTATTCCACCACAGTAACTGACTTCATTAGTAAATAGAAGCCTGTGTGCCAAAGAAGCAAATCCATGTATTCCCCAACCGGAAACCATGGATGAACAGGGATATCCATTGTTTGCTGAAGTCCAGGTCTAAGTTACATAAACCTGACTTATAAAAGAAAGACAAATATGAACTAAGGAGATCCATTGAAGATACCAAAACGCAGTACTGGACCAAGATAGAGTCCCAGGCTAATCACACCAACCCCCACCAACTATAACAAGGTCTGCAAGACATAACAGACTACAGGATGGAGGCATTTGAAATTATCTGCTCCAACACACCCCTACCTCATGAGCTCATGCATTGTTTGTCTGTTTTGAGCAAGAGATTAGCGAGCACGCACCCTCCCCAACTCTCCGCTGCCTCCCCACCATCCTGCCCCCCCACACCCTCCACCCTTCGAAACCCCAGGCACCTCAGATGAACCTGTATCCGAGGTCACCATTGCAGATGTCAGAGCAGCTTTCTCGAAGGTTAACCCGCAGAAAGTGACTGGGGTACCTGGACGAGCACTCACATCCTGCGCAGACCAGCCAGTGAGGGTATTCACAGACATTTTCAATCTCTCTTTATAACAAACTGAAGTC
The DNA here is from genome assembly GCA_024679065.1 of Sphyrna mokarran. Taxonomy (NCBI): domain Eukaryota; kingdom Metazoa; phylum Chordata; class Chondrichthyes; order Carcharhiniformes; family Carcharhinidae; genus Sphyrna; species Sphyrna mokarran. The sequence goes on along the minus strand of JAGIQG010000013.1, from coordinate 72,008,286 downwards.
CTTATCTGCTTTAAGAAGATGACCATCATCCCAGTACCAAAGAAAAGCCAAGCACATCTTCATGACTATCGGCCGGAGGCTCTGACATCCATCATCATGAAGTACTTCAAAAGGTTAGTCATTGCAAGAATTGCAAGAGTCCAGCCTCCCAGACTCCTTAGATCCACTACAGTTCACCTACTGCACAGCTCCACAGCAGATACCATCTCCCTGGTCCTGCACTCCACCCTGGAATACCTAGATAACAAAGACACCCATAAGAATCATAGTTGACATGCCAAATTTCTTAAACCTCCTGAGAAAGTAGAGGCATTGGTGGGCTTTCTTAACCATAGTGTCGACATGGGAGGTCAAGGACATGTTGTTGATGATCTGGACACCTAAAAACTTGAAGCTCTTGACCATTTCTATTTCATCTTCATTGATGTAGACACGGACATGTCCTCACTACACTTTCCGAAGTCGATGACTATCTCCTTCATTTTATTGGCACTAAGGTAGAGATTATTGTCATATCACCAGTTCACCAGATTCTCTATCTCTTTCCTACACTCTGTTGTGTCATTGTTGAGATCTAGTCCACTATGGTAATGTCATCAGCAAACGTGAAAATTGGAGGAGAATTTGACCACACAATCATAGGTGTATAAGGAGTATAGTAGGGAGCTGAGAACACAGTGTTATGGAGCACCGGTGTTGAGGATGATCACTGGGGAGGTGTTGTTGCCTATCCTTACTGATTGTGGTCTGTGGGTTAGGAAATTTGATATCAGTCACAGAGGGAGGAGTTGAGCCCCAGACCACGGAGTTTGAAGATGGAATTCGTCTACATAGTGGTGTTGAAGGCTGAATTGTAGTCAATAAATAGGAGTCTGATATAGGTATCTCTGTTTTCTAGGTGTTTGGAGTTGAGTGCAGGGCCAGGGCGTTTGCTGTGGACCTATTTTGGCAGTAGGCGAACTGTAGTGTATCTAGGCAATCTGGGAGGTCAGAATGTGTTAATAGGGAGCAGAGGTTGTTGCTTTGTGGGAGCAAAACTGAAAAGCAAGGGGCAGCGGCCGTGTGGGGGAGGGGTGGTGAGGTTGCATCGGGACGAACCAGGGGAACTGAGGAACGGAAAACAAAAGGGGGAGTCAAAATGGAGGGGAAAGGTCACAATCTAAAGTTGTTGATATCAATGTGAGTCCTGAGGGCTGTAACATGACAAGTCAATAAATAAGGTCTTGCTCCTCCAGTTTGCTTTTGGCTTCACTGGAACATTGCAGTAGGCCAAGGATGGGCATGTGGGCATGAGAGCAAGAAATAAAATTAAAATGGCAAGCGACAGCAAGTGATGATGATGGACTGAGCCAAGCTATTCCACAAAGCCGTCACCCTGTCTGCGTTTAGCGTCCTCAGTGTAGAGAAAACTCCACTGAAAGCAGCGAATGTAGGAGACCAAATTAAAAGAAGGTGGAAATGAAACACTGTTGAAACTGAAAGGAGGGTTTGGGGTTTTTGAGAGTGAGGAAGGGAGAGGCAAAGGGGAAGGAGTCGCACCTTCTGCCATTGCAGAGGAAAGGAGGGCAAGAAAGGGTTGGGGGCACACAGGAGTGACCACCATGTTGTGGAGGGAGTGGTCCCTGCAGAATGCTAACCTAGAGAGGGGTGGGGAAGATGTGTTTGGTGGTGGCATCATGCTGGAGTTGGCAGAAATGACAAGATGATCTTTTGAATGTGGAGGCTGGTAGAGTCTATGAGAATTTGTTAACTTTGGTAATTTTTTTTATTGGCAGAAGTACTTGTGATATGTGGACACATATGTAAAAGATATACTTAATACATAGAAATTTGGGTGTATGAAGTAATCGGTAGAGGAATGAACTCATGTGAAATTGACACCGAGAATCCTCAGTCCACTCCTGCACTCTGATAGGGATTGGAACTCCACTGGATCTAAGCCAGTGCTTCCCAAACTTTTATAATGGCATTATTTAAAAAATTAAGGCACACCTCCGAAGTTCTCTGTGTGCTTCCTTTACTGGGAACTTTGTCTTTAACTTCACCCTGTTCTCTCCCAGTCTGTCTCACTTTTCCAAGAGTTTTTGTGCCCATTTTGAGTTTTCCCTTTTTGTGCGAGTTCATGAGGTCTTTGTCTTTAGCTCCAAGTCCCATTGGTTACACGCCATGGGTCCCACCAACACAAAAAAATATCTAAACCGTGCTAATGTGGCTCTTTCCCAGTCAGCACATGCACGGGAGGTCCAAGGTTCATGGGGTCTTGGAGATGCAAACCATAGGGCTGAAGACAAAGATTTGTTTTTGTTTAATTACATGAATTTTGAATCTTCTTTTGCGACACATTTGGGGAGGATCTTGGTGACACACCAGTGTACCACATCACAGTGGTTGGCAATCCCTGGTCTAAATGGTCATAGCCAATGGGGGAATCAGTGGGTGGGGAGAGGCAGTCAGTGAGGATTACTGCTCCTGTTTGGTAGGTAAGGGTAGGGTCAGGAACTGGATTTGGGCAGGCATTAAGCCAGAATGGAATTCCGTTATTCAACAAAGTCCTCAGTTAAACCTGGAAGTTGTCAGTGCCTTAGGCTAGGTATCAGAAGTAGACCTAACACCAGTATGAGAGTGGGAGGAGAGAAAATTGGAAAGAACAGGAGCTAAAGGTCATTAATCAGCCACACTTTCAGATAAAATAAATAGAATCAGGCATTTACCTGCAGGCCATTTCTTTTTAAATTAGTCTTTCTTGTTCTACCACCCACAATCCGCTGCCCCACTCCCCGAGGGCACGATGAGAGCTCTTGTTTCCTATAAACTTCGGTTAAACCTTCACAAACAGGTGAAATCTTTGAATTTTGCAAAAAAAAACCTAATTTACTCGAAACACGGGCACTCGTTGAAGCAGATCAGAGAACATTTGTTCAGTGTTTCCACATTAAGACCTCGCTTGCTCTATTCCAGCGTCATTCCCTGGCTCTTTAATGGATTGTACACAAGCCTCAAGGTGATCTCTAAAGTAATGTGCACATGCATCTGGACTGCAAACAAATGGCTCTGACAGTTTAATGTGTTATTGTGAGTGGGCAGCGCGAGCAGAACAGAACAGGGTAAAGGTGGCTTATCCCATGTAAAGAAGTGTCATTTCCATATTAAAGAGGTGCCTGCAGGCCATGACCTTACTTCAATGGAGAGGACATTCTTTATTTGCTGTTTAGATTAAATGAGAGATTCATTTACATTTCAGGACCTCTCCATGCACTTTCTGTCAAAGTCATTTTCACAGCACGGTGGCTAGGCCAGCATTTATTGCCCTTCCCTATTTGCCCTTGAGAAGGTGGCGGTGAGCTGCCTCCTCGAACATCCTGTGAAGTGTCGACAGCCTTTCACCCACTCAAGAGAGGGAAGGTGAAGCATCGGATGCATCTGGAAGACAACAGAAGAATTCCCCCAGTACTGCTTTGGAGTATCAGCCAGGATTGTAGGTTCAAAACTCTGGGGCGGAACTGAAATTTTTCATTTAAATTCACTCAAGATTTTACCGATAAGGCCAGCATTTCCCTAATTGCTCTAGTGAAGATGGTAGTGCCTTCTCAATTTAACTGGGTGACTTGTTGAGCCGTTTAAGAGTGAACTGCAGTGCTCTGGAGTCGCAAGACTGGGTTAGGATGGCAGATTTCTTTCCCTAAGGTACGTTAGTGAACCAGATGGGTTTTTAACAGCAATCCATTAGTTTTATGAACACAATTCTGGTATTAATTTTTACTGATTTAATTAAAGCTAAATTCTCCGGTCATGGGATTTGAGCTCCTGTTTCAGTCCAGACCTCTGGAATACTAATCCAGTGATGTGGCCATAATAATACTGCACCCACAACCAGGAGTGGTATTACCCATTAAAAGTCAAGGCTGTTTTGCTGGGAATATGCCTGTGTTGGACTGGGATAAATACACTAAGAAGTCTCAAAACACCAGGTTTAAATCCAACCAGTTTATTTGATAGTAAATCCACATTGTCTGCATCTTTAAGACTTGAATAGTAGGTTAGCTGGGAACACTTGCATTCTAATCAGTATTCTGTAAACTGTGTGTGTCTTTATATGCCCTTCTCTGATCACACGCCTGATGAAAGAACACTGTTTCCGAAAGCTTGTGGGGTTACTGTCAAATAACTCTTTGGACTTAAACCTGGTGTTGTGTGTCTTCCTGCTGGGACTATCCCAGCAGGAGGGGTTTTCTGACACCTCCTCTTCTTCCCCTCCCCCATCTCCAACGCCCAGAATGCATTTTCGGATAGTGGTAGCAGCTCGTATTGGGGTCACCGGAGGGATCTTCTGCTCCTGTCGAGGTTTACACAGTTTTGTGTGGCTTGCCTGTCTCACGCCAGAGAACTCACTACCGGTGGGGAGGGGCGGGGTGGGTGGGGGTCGTCTTTGGAAGGACTGGAAATTTTGTCAGTGGGGAGGACTGGAAAATTCTGCTCATTGCGTGTGTTCTCTTTTGTCTAAGTGAAAATGTATTCATGTGATTTGCGAATTTTTAAATAATTCTCAAAAATGTCCAAGCCTTGCTCACATGGTACCTCGGAAATCAATAAGTTCGGTGAGAATACATCTTGCTCCATCCATTCCAGAGCTTCGAAAGGTAAAGTCTGCAATTGTGTGATTCCAATCTGGAATCTTACGCTTCCAGCTCACATTTATATAGTGTGTCTACCATAGCCAGATAAATGTTGATTGGAAGTCATGTTGCTCAGAGCCATTATGAAATGGATGGAAAATCATGTGCTGAACAAGCAACTTTAATTTATTCCGATTATTGTATAACATATGTGTCATTACAATCCTGCCAAATTCAGAATTTTTTTAAAGGAGAGAGTTACATCTCAGAGAGAATAAAAGGAGGCCATTTAGCCCATTGTGCTGGTGCCAGCTCTTTATGAGAACTATCCCACCGCCCTGCTCTTTGCCCCATAGCCTTGTCGTTATTTGAGTGTTTATCCAATTCCTTTTTGAAAGTTCCGATTGAATCTGTTTTCACGTTCTTTCAGACAGCATGTCTTAAGTCATAACTCACAATGGAAAATAAGTTGCTGTCTTGCCGTTTCCAGCTTCTGACTTCAAATCCGTCTTCAATGGTCACTTACTGCTTCAGTGCGATGAATTATCCGGTCCCCTCCACTACGGGAATCATTGTGGGTGGGAAGGAAATTCTGACGGACCACTTAAAGGTCTGTCAACCTCATGTGGGAAACTTGGGTCTCAGATTGGGTGCGACAAAAAAATTGGGCTCCAGTTTCTGCCTATTTAGTCTATCAAATCCTGACAAGGTGTTGCACCTCTGTTAAATCTTCATTTAGCTTCTCCATTGTAATGAGTACAACCTCAGTTTCTCTCAACTCTCCAGATATTGAAATCTTTATCCCTCTCACCATTCTAGTAAATCTCCTCTGCACCATCTTGAGGCTCTTAAGATCCTTGAAGTGTGGTACTCAGAATTAGACACGAGCGGGGGCCTAACTAAGATTTGACGTAACTCCCTTGTATTTACATTTGAACACATGAATTAGGAGCAGGAGTAGGCTCCTGGAACTCCTCTGCCATTCAGTAAGATCATGGCTGATCTGATTATAATCTCAAACCCACATTCATGCTGACCCCAATAACCTTTCACCCCTTTTGTTAATTGGGAATGTATCTTGCTTTGCCTTAAAAACATTCAGAGACTTTGTTTCCACTGCCTTTTGAGGAAAAGAGTTCCAGACACAACCCCCTTAGAGGATTTGTTTTCCTCATTTCTATCTTATTTGTAAACTGAGCTTTTATTTATCATACCAGGGATGCCATTTGCTTTTTTAAAAACTTTTAAACTTATCCTCCTGCTTTAAAAAAACTTGATATACATACCTGCTATCACCCTCTTTAAAATTGCTGGGTTTAATTTTATATTGCCTCCATCATTCTCCCTATTAAAATACTTCTCGGTGTTTAATTACCTGTGGCTGGCCCTCTCCACCAGCCTGTCTGTGGGCACCTGGTGTCGATTATTAGCCTCCTCCGTTGCTCGCTATATTTCTGAATTTTGCATCATGTATAAATTTTGACCATTAGGGCCTGGTTTCCCAAGTCCAGGGTTTAATCATGAATATATATCATAACCTGCAGTGACCGGAACACTAAGCCCTGAGAGACAACACAGCTCTACTTTCAGAAACACAATCATTCACCACTATTTGATGTTCAGATCCTTAGACAATTTCCTATGTAAGCAGACATTGTCTCTTTTATCCCATGGACTTGAATTTTGCTCACATTATTATTGTTATTTATAAATATTTTTTTTGCGACATTATCAAACATCTTCAGAAAGTCCAAATATACAACATCAACAATGCTACTCTCACCGATCCTTATTCTCATTTCATGTAAAGCTCAATCGAGTCAATCAAATAGTACCTTGGTCAATCACCCCAACACCTCATCTCCTTCATCTTCCCATGCAATTGCAGGAGGTCTTTTTACAGCCTCATTTTCCAAGGCCCTCCAAAGATTCCTTCCAAGTGATGCAGCAGTTCATCTCTTTCAATTTAATACCCAGCTTTTGTTGTTAACAATGCAGTCTACTTTACACTGGGGAGACCGAAGCAAGAAAATAGATACATAGATAAAAGGAACAGGAGAAGTCCATTCGGCCCTTTGAGTCTGCTCTGCTGCCATTCAACATAATCAAGGTTGATCCTCTTTCTAAACACCATAACCCTGAGCTCTCCACGCCTCCCTGGGCACCTCCAGTATCCAGAAATCGACTTACTTTCTTCTTAAGTCCTTATTCAGTGACTTGGCCTCCATAGCCTTCTGTGATAGAGAATTCCACAGATTTGCTGCTTTCCAAATCTATTGGAAAGATATTTCTCCTCATCCCATCCTAAATGGCCTACTCTGTATCCTGAGCCTGTGACCCCATATTCTAGCTCCTTCAACCAGGAGGAGCAACATTCCTGCATCCAGTCTGCTTAGCCCTGTCCAAATTTTATATGTTTCCATTAGATCTCATCTTATTCTTTTAGATTCCAGTGAATACTGGCCCAGTTGACCCAATCTCTCCTCATACAACAATCCTGCCATCCCAGGAATTAGTCTGGTTCACTGCACTCCCTCTGTGGCAAATATATCCTTTCTCAGATAAGGTGATCAAAACTGCACACGATATTTCAGGTGTGGTCTCACCAAGGACTTGTACACCTACAGTAAGACATGCTGGCTCCTCTGCTCAAGCCCTCATGCAATGAAGGCCGATATTCCATTTGCTTTCCTAATTGCGTGTTTGCTTTCAGTAACTGGTGTACAAGGACACCCAAAGAACAAAGACAGAACAAAGAAATGTACAGCAGAGGAACAGGTCCTTTGGCCCTCCAAGCCTGTGCTGATCATAATACCCCAACTAAAAAAAATCTTTTGCTCTCACTCGGCCTGTATCCCACTATTTCCTCCCTATTCATGTACTCTTCCAGATATTTCTTGAATGTTGCTTCCACCGCATCCTCTGGCAGTGTGTTCCTGGCACCCACTACTCTCTGCGTGAAAAGCTTCTCCTGCACATCTCCCGCAAATTTTTCCCTCTCACTTTAAACCTGTGCCCCCTCGTAATTCCATCCTACTAGTTTAAACCCTCCTGAACAACATTAGTAAACATGTGGGTCCATTTGTACATCAACATTTCCCAATCTATTGTCTTTTGATTAATATTCTGCCATTCTATTTTTCCTAAAGTGGATAACTTTACATTTATCTGTGTTATTCTGCCATGTATTTACCCACTCACTCAATTTGCCTAAACCACTTTGAAGCACTGTAAAGACCACTCACATTCCCAACAAATTCTGTGTCATCAGGAAACTTGGAGATATTACTTTTGGTTCACTCATCCAAAACATTGATGAATCCCTCCCGAGTCTCTAAACATGGCCCTAAGCATCCAGTGATCTGTTATTTTAACTGTTCACCTTGCCCACACATTGACATCTCTGTCCTTGGTTTGTTGCACTGTCCAATGAAGCCAACACAAGTTAAAGCAATGGTGGCTTAACTTTTAATGAGGCACTTTTTAGCTTTCAGGATTCAACACTCGAAATGATGAGAGATTGCAAAGCTCAGATTCAGAGACATTTGCGTGAATTGTAGGAGGTTAGTAAGCAAATTCAGCAAGTAATTAGGAAAACTAACCAAATGTAAGAGTTATTGTGTAAGAAGTTGAATGCAAAAGTAGAGAAGTTATGCTTCAGTTGTAAAGGGCGTTGATGAGAACTTATCTGGAGTACTGCATACGGTATTGGTCTCCTTATTTAAGGAAGAATGTAAACTAGTTGGAAGCAGTTCAGAGGAGGTTTGCCAGACTCATACTTGGAATGAGCACATTGTCTTCTGAGGAAAGGGTGGAGAGCCTTGGCTTATATCCGCTGAAGTTTAGAAATGTGAGAAGAGATTTGATTGACACATGTAAGATCCTGAGGGGTCTTGGCAGAGTGGGTGTGGAGGGGATGTTTTCCCTTGTGGGAGAAACTAAAAATAAGGATTGCTCATTTAAAATTGAAATGAGGAGAAATCTTTCTCTTTCTTTTAGAGGGTGGTGTCTTTGGAACTGTCTTCCTGAGAATGCTGTGGAAGTCATAGAAACATAGAAAATAGAAGAAAGAGTAGGCCATTTGGCCCTTTGAGCCTGCTCTATCAATCATTTTGATCATGGCTGATCATTGAATTCAATATCCCGATCCCCCGTCTTCCCCATATCTCTTAATCCCTTTAATCCCAAAAGCTATATCTAGTTTCTTCTTGAAATCATACAACATTTTGACCTCAGATACTTTCTGTGGCAGTGAATTCTCATATTTACTACTCTCTGGGTGAAAAGATTTCTCTTCACCTCAGTCCTAATAGGTTTATCCCTTATCTTCAAACTATGACTAGTAACTTTGGACTCCCCCATCATTGTGAACATTGTTTCTGAATCTACTCTGTCTAGCCCTGTTGGAATTTTATATGTTTCTATGAACGCCCCCTCACTCTTCCACACTCCAGTAAATATAACCCTAACCGACTTAATCTCTCCTCATATGACAGACCTGCCACTCCAGGTAAACTTTTGCTGCATTCTCTCTGTAGCAAGGATTTCCTTCCTTAGATAAGGGCACCAAAACTGCACACAATACTCCAGGTCTGGTCTCACCAACATGTGATTCAGTTACAGAAAAGTATCTCTATTCCAATATGCAAATTCTTGTAATGTGAAAGCCAACATACCATTTGCCTTCTTTACTGCCGGCTACACCTGCGCACTAACTTTTAACAACTGATGTACGAGGACACCAAAGTCTTGCTGAGTACCTCCTCACTCAACTTACTCCCATAATCTGCCTTTCTATTATTGTTACCGAACTAGATAACCTCCATATTATACTGCAGCTGCCATGCGTAAGCTCATTCACTCAGCTTGTCCAAATTACACTGAAGCACTTCTGCATCCTAGTCATAGCTCACCTTCCCACCCAACTTTGTACTATCTGTAAAGGTCTGTTAACTTGGAGCAGAGTTTTCCTGTCTTGGCGTAATGTGGCCAGAAAATCCCACCCAATACATTCACTTACCTCTTCCAAATCATTCAGAAAAAATGTGAATAGTTAGGGTTCTAGCATAGATCCCTGATCCCACTTCCTAATCAGAAGAAGATCCATTTGTGCTAACTCCTTGCTTCCTGCCTGTGAACCAACTTTCTTTCCATCGCAAGGTACTACCTGTAATCCCATGTGTTTTAACTTTACATAGTAGTCTACTATGTGAGATCTTGTCGAAAGTCTTCTGAAAGTCTAAAAAGATCACACCTACCAGTTCTCCTTGGTCTACTCTACTAGTTACATCCTCAAAGAATTCCGATAGATTTGTCAAAAATGATTTCCGATTTGTAAATCCACACTGATTTTGTCTGATTATACCACTGCCTTCCAAATACAGAGTTATGAAACCCTTGATAATAGATTCTAGCAACTTCCCCTGTACACTCATTAGGCTCACTGGTATGTAGTTCCCTGTTTTCTATTGATTTCCTTTTTTAAATAGTGAGCTTACATTAGTTACCCTTTAATCTGTAGGAAACAATCCAGAGTCCAAAATATTTGGGGAAATGACCATGATTGGATCTATTATCCCCAGAGCCAGTTGCTTAATTACTCTGGGTAAAGATTTTCAGGACCTGGAGATTCATCCACCTTCAATCCCATCAATTTCCACGAAACCATTTCTCTACTAATACTGATTTCCTTCAGCTCCTCAATAAAATTTGTCTCTCTCAGAACTTCTGATACATTATTCATGTCTTCCATTGTGAAGAACAAAGTATGAATTTAATTCCTCAGCCAATTCTTTATTCCTCATTATGAATTCTACCATTTCTGACAATAAGGGAACTTAAAATATTTTAAGGCAGACGCAGAGAGATTCTCGGTAAGCAAGAGGGCAGAAGGTTATCGGGGGAGATGAGATGCAGATTTGAGGTTACGATCTGGTCAACCATGATCTTATTGAGTGGTGGAGCAGGCCTACTCCTGCCTTCAGTCTGTAAGTTTGTATGTAATACTGAAGTTAACAATTTCCAATCATAACACCATTCTGTTTCTTTTCATTTGAATGTTTTGCTTACCCTCATTTTTCTCATTTTGTTTTCAGTCAGCAGCGTGTGATCTCTGCTTGATTTTCATGTTCCATCACCATTTCCTTTGACCTGGAAGACTTCTGTCACTCTCTGCGAGCTCTTCGTTCCTTCCCTTTTAGCCCGCATCCCCCAGCCTCTCAAACCCGGCTCCCCCATCCCACACTCATCACCTTGGTCAGCCAATAGGCCCTGCCAATACCCCAGCCTTGCCTTGAAATCTGGTTGATGTATCTTCCTCTTGTTTGGGGACTGCCTGTAGTCTCAGAATGGCCACCATTCGAACCTGAGGCTGCTGGGATTATAGACCTGCCGGCCAATCAGACTGGCTGATAACTATTTAAGGGGGTACTTCCTTCCCAGGTGGGGGGCGGGTGTCTCGCCCTGAGACAATTAATGTTGCCTCCAGCATAAAATGGCACTGTTGGTCTATTGTGAGCAGCGTTGCCTCTGTAGTCTGTTTAGTTGAAGTGGAGGTGGAGTGTGGAGAGCAGTGAGTACAGCACAGCTGGAAAATGCAGCTGTTGTTGTTCTCTATCCAATTTCTCTGCTATTTTAATTGTGACATTGGCAGCATCCTCTTCTCTGGTGTACCTCACTCATGCCCTCTCTCCACAGCAATCTTTCCTTTTGGGCCAGCTGCATTTTTCCATATTTAATTACAGATTTTTCTCTTCCCTGTCACGTTACCCACTGAACAGTTGTTAAATTCTCTCTTTCCTCCGCTCATTTCCTTTCCCAGTTCTCCTGCACTTTTTATTATCCAGCACGGTTCTGGAATATTATGACCCTAACATTTACCACAAGCCTCTTTTCTCTGTCCCATGTTAATCTCTTGTAATAAATTGAGGATGACTCAACGTGGCCTCCAAATAACGAAGGCTTCATTGCTGCCGATAAATAAGTATTCACAATAAAATGGTCAGACAGAAATAAACTATATGAATGTGTTTGTCTTTGAAAAAGCATTTAGGCAGTTACATGGGTAAAATGGGTATAGAGGGATATGGGGCAAATGTGGGAAATTGGGACTAGCTTAGTGGTAAAAACTGGGCATCTTGGACAAGTTGGACTTGTGGTGGGAAGAGGCATTTGCAGGCCTGGAGATATCAGTCCTGGGCCCGCTCATTATATTTAAACTGTATAGAAAGCAGCATTAGAATTATTTATTCAGCTCTGCTCCTGGCACGGAACGGACAACATCAGAAATCCAGCGCCCGGAGAATCGCGGAGGCTATAGTATCCAGTGGGAAGTCTGCAAAGTGGCCCCTGCTTGAATCTTCTGGACTTCTGCATGACAAAAGCTGTGCAGCAGATTGGGAGAATCACCCTTATTATCTGTAATGTATGACTCCATCAGTATTGACTATGTCAGGCTATTATTTGATTATTTGTGAGACAGCTCTCTCAATTCTGACACAAGTCCCCAGATATTAGTAAGGAGGACTTTGCAGGGTCGACAGGGCTGGGTTTTGCTGTTGCTGTTTCCAGTGCTGAGATCGATGCTGGGTGGTCCCTATGATTTCATTACATTTTGTTTCCTTTGTAACAGTTCAATACAACTGAGGGCATTTGGAAGTCAACCACATTGCTGTGAGAGCCTGTTGTCACATGTAGGCCAGACCAGGTAAGGATGCCTGATGAGCTGTGCCAAGTGTCATTTGGGCTTTGGCACTTTGCCACTTGGTGCCCTTGAGGAACCACTCACCCCCACTGCCCAACCCTCTGGAGGGCCCTGATTGCTCCCCTTCACCCCAGCAGAGTCAGGCCGCTAGCTCCCCAAAAGTGGGAGAGGCTAGCAGGTCTGGAGACTTCATTCCCAGGCTCACTAATTGCATTAGAATTACATCTAAATAGGGATTTAAATTACCTACTTGTCTTCCTAACAGTTTCTAGTGCGGATTTGATAGTGCCAGAAATCCGGCACTGAGAGATGCACGCACGACAGGTACACGTACATGAATTTCATACATACCCAGCTACGGGATTCTTCCAACCTGCTGTGTGAAAAAATTAGCATGATGTGGTGGGAGAATATCCCCCAAAAAGCTTTTGCAGAAAGCAGTTTGTTTGTAGCTGAAGCTGGGTTGAAGTTAGAATTTTGCAGATTTCTGGAACTTTACCTCATCTTAAAAGTTCAAGACTGTCTACACCCATAATAGCAAGTATATTCATGATTGCTAACTGTGTTTAAAATGGCATTTAAATTTTTAAAATGAACGCTGCTTACTTGGAACTGAAATAATGATAAGTAGAAATTGAAGTTGTTTCTCTTTAATTTTTAAATATTGTTCAAGTTAAGTTGATTCATTTAAATAGAGTTTTTTTTATTATAAAAGATCCCTAATTTGTTCATGGAAGCATTCCTGGAAGGGAATATCCTTTCCTCACATTTATGCCAAAATAGGAAAATTTTTGGGACCTGACATGACTTTATAACATACCTTTGGTGTTATGGTCTGGAACCCTAACACTTGTCACTTGTCAATCCAAGCCTGGATATTGTTCAGGTCTTGCTACATTGGCAGCACCCTCTTCTCTAGCATACCTTACACATGCCCTCTCTCACAGCAACCTTTCCTTGTGGGGCTCTGTCAACTGTATCTTTCTATTGACTATTCTTTCCGTATTTACATACGGATTTTTGTCTTCCCTGTCACGTTACCCACTGAACAGCTGTTAAATTCTCTCTTTCCTCCGCTCATTTCCTTTCCCAGTTCTCTTGCACTTTTTATTATCCAGCACAGTTCTGGAATATTATGACCCTAACATTTACCACAAGCCTCTTTTCTCTGTCCCATGTTAATCTCTCATAATAAATCGAGGGTGACTCAATGTGACGTCCACAGTAACAAAGGCTTTATTGAAGTTGATGAGTAAATATTCACAATAAAATAGTCAGACAGAGTAAACTATACGAATATGTTTATCTTTGAAAAAGCATTTAGACTGTTTCAGGATCTGAGGAATCATAAGTGATGTTGAATGTTGTGCAATGATTAGAGAACATTCCCATTTCAGCCTTTTGGTGAAGACCAAGCATTAAATCGAGACTAAGATGAGGTGCAACCTCTTGTTAGCTTGATCTTATTTGTCTTTCTCACGCACCACAAATTGTAGCCATTTTGAATTTGGTTTTTGGAGCAAGCAAGGAATGGATTTGGATTTGCCTGGTCCATTCTGGGCATTGGTTGTGTAATTTCAAGGATGGAATAAAAATTGTTTTAAAAAGATGGGAGGAATGTCATTGATGAAGAGGGAACCCCTGCAGTGATGGCCTGGAACTGAGATTTTTGTCTTCCCTATCATGATCTCCAACCACCACAACTACTTACCTTTGTGCCAGATATGACTCCATAATCCAGCATGTCATAATGAACAAGCAAAGTAAGTTTTGGCCAGGCCTGTGGAACGGCCAGGCCTGTGGAACCACTGTTAATGTTGTATCCATGTAGGAATGCCTAGAGATATTTGATAGTGCAGGCAGCTAACTTTGCAATTCTAATAATTTCCCACCCACAAAACAGAAAGGAAGGCAGTGAGGGAGAGCTTGTGTTAGATACTCTAAGAGCAGGAATTATAAAATTGAGTTTCAAATCATTTCAGTTGGAAGTGCATCCATTCTGTGAGTGACTGGTGGCAGTGAGGAGCAACAGTGTTATGACAATGAATGGATTATTAGAGATCATGAACCCCATAATACCAAAACCAGGTACTTAGGTCTTCCATCTAGACAGGAAGTTTGAAGGCATTCTGCAGCTTCTTATTGGTGTCAGAGTCCCACTCATTCTGTTACCAAAGAAATAGAATCAGACAAACATAGCATCTTTAGAGCACCAGACAAGGCCATTCGGCCCATCGAAGCTGCACCAACTCTCTGAAAAGGAATCCTACCTAGCCCCAATTATCTCATAATCTTGCACGTTCTTTCTTTTCAGACAGCAGTTCAATTCTCTTCTGAAGACCGGAATCAAACTGTCTCCACCATTCTCTCGGGAAGTTTGTTCCACACTCCAACCACCCTCTGGGTGAAAAACCTTTCCCTCACATCATTTTTACTCCTTTTTCCCATTATTTTGAATCTGTGCCCCCTAGTTCTTGATGCTCTCTTGCATAGAAACAGTTTCCCACTATTTGCCCTAACCATAACCCTCAGGATCTTGAGGACCTCCATCAAGTTTCCTCTCAGCCTTCTTTTCTTCAAAGAAAACAGTTCCAACCTCCCTGACCTATCCTCATAGCTACAGCTCTTTATCCCTGGAATTATTCATGTGAATCTCCTCTCTAATATCTTCACATCCTTTCTTAAGCACGGGGTCTCGGATTGGACACAGTCTCCTGTTGAGTCCTAACTAGTATCTTATACACGTTCAAAATGATCTCCTCATTCTTGTACTCAATGCCCTCACTAATGAAGCCAAGGATACTATATGCTTTATTAACTGCTTCCAACATGTCTTTATTCTTGAGAAAAGAAGCAGATTTATGAGTTTGTTGGGTGGAAAATGTTTTTACTGGTCAAAGTGGTTCAACTGGCTGAATGCTGGTGTTCATTCAATGTGGCGATGAAATTCACATGGGCTTCAATCCAAATCTCCTTCCAATGTGACCACTCACTGCTTTGTCCTAATAAACCAAAACAAATCTGTTCACTGCTGAGGATGTAACTGATAGCTCTTGGCATGTCACACTAAATGGAGAATGGTTATAAAACCATTTGGAAGAAGAATTTCTGAGAAAGGATCATGGCCCTGGAGTTTCTGTTGGACTGCATTGCTCTCTTCAACCGACCAAAATCGGTCAAGCCAGAGTTGGGGAACGAGGAATTTGAAGTGTCCACGATGTCTGCAACAAATTGTATTTTGTCTGATTATACTCGATGAGCACTAACCTGTCCCCAAAACTGACCATGCTTCCAGCTCAACAGAATCAGCAAGCAAGTTTCTGCTAATGATGACTACAGGCTCTTTCAGTGAGTCAGTGCAAACCCAATGGGCCAAATGGTCCCCTAAAACTTCAATTATTGACCAATTGACTATTGTCCACCAGTCACTTTCAGCTATTTAAACTGGGTTAATCTCACAGGTGGCAGACAGAACAATTCTTACAATTTTTGTGGTATCTTAAAGATATCAAGGAATATTTTTAGTGTGGTAAATTAAAAATCGCTGCCCTTTTGCATCAGGTCATGATTTGACATTCGATTATATGCAAATACATTTAAGCAATAGCTTGGACAAAACATTTCCGAACCTGTGCCATTCCTGAATGCATTTTGAGCCCAGATCACAACTGCACCCAAAGCAAAACTCGACAATGAGTATCTGTTATGGGAAATTTGAGCTTTTCGACAAACTGTGACCAAGAACGAGTAACTGTGGCACCAACACAAAGGCAGCAAGATAGAAAAAATTATTTCAAGGGATAAGGAGTGAAACTTTGGGTCATTTATAGAATTGAACTAGATTTTGCCTATTTTCACACTCTTTCCTCCCTTTTTGAAAGGAGTGTTAAACCATTGAAAGGATTTTCCAGGCTGATTTACAATCTGCTTTCAGTCAAAAAGCGGGGCTCAACAGGCAAAATTTTCCCATCCTGCCAGCCACGGGAATCGTAGCAGACAGGACAAGACCGTGCACAGCTGGAAAATCCCGCCTAGGATCTGCCAGCTCAGAGGCAGAAGTATTAACAACTTTACCATTGGGGCACCATTCAAGTTGGAGCAGAATTTCAGCTTCTTGCGTTGGACAAGATAACGGGGAGTGCATTCAATGCTGGCGATAGTTCATAGTAGTGATAAAATTCATCCAGAGACCAGGGTGGAAATAATTAATCAGGAATACTATAACAGATCAGGAATATTGCAACAGACCCCATTAATATTCCAAAGGCCTCTTACTGTCATGTTGTAGTGTGGAAGTTAAACTTCTACAGAATTCCTACACTGCAGAAGAAGACCATTCGGCCCACCAAGTCTGTACAAACTCTCTGAAAGAGTGAGAATCTTACCTAGGACCAACCCCATCCGCCACCCCCCATCCCCAAATTATCACCATAACCATATGCATTTACTAATTCCACCTAACTGCACATCTTTGGACGTTAAGGGCCAATTTAGCATGGCCAATCAACCTAATCTATACATCTTTGGACTGTGGTAGGAAACTGCAGCACCCGGAGGAAACCCACACAGATACGGGGAGAACATGCAGACTCTGCACCCGAGCCGGGAATTAAATCTGGGTCCCTGGCACCGTGAGGCAGCAGTGTTAAGCACTGTGCATTCCCTTATTATTTAAATGTCACAATAATGTAGTTTTAAATCAAAATGCATTAAAATAATCGGCTGGAACATTTGAATCAATGCAGCTGAGACATGATGAGGGAGGAAAGGGGTTTGTGGATCTGTGAATCAGATAATTGCAAAAGCTGATGGCTGTCAGAACGCGAGAGAATGTGCTGGAGGAAAGATTGCTGGAGTTTATCACTGGAGCTGATTGCAACGACGCTGAAACAGGGCAGCATCCCCTTCACAGAGAACTGCAGTGAAGTTCACGTAGAGAGCAAGAAACAAAAGGGAGTTTCAGGAGAGCTGTCACATAGCAACGATAGACAGCAGATAAAAGGAAGGAATCTGTAACTGAAGGCAGATCAAGAGTGAATCCTCCAGAGAACAAAGCAAGAAAGAGCTGAAGTTGTTTTTCAACTCAGAGATATTTCTCCATGCTCCGTTGATAAGGGGGCCCCAATTTATCTTAATCTCACGGTCAGGTTGCTGTTTTGCTGCAGTTTAAATTCTTATCAAAAATGCAGATTTAAAAGAACAATATTGCGCTACATCTGATTTGACAGTCCTTAACTGTAACTAATGAAGAGGCGTAATTTTAAGGTGAGGGGCAGGAATTTTAGAGAGGCCTTGATGCAGAGAGGGCTTGAGGAAAAATGTTTTCAGTGAGAGGGTGACGGGAATATGGAATGTATTGCTGGAGAGGGAGAGGGTGGGGTGGGTGGGGGGAAGGAGAGTGGGAAGGGGAGTGGTAGCGGAGACAGGAAACCTCGGAACTTTTAAAAATACATGAAAGAGCACTTGAAATGTCAGAAGATTCAAGGCTATGGGCCAAGTGCTGGAAGGTGGGATGGCTGCAGATTTAGCGTAATCTAGCATAGTGCAGATGGGCCAAAGGGCCTCTTCTGTACTGACTGGCTCTATGGTCAGAGCTCCATCACCTTCCCCGACACGGAATCCGCGTGGGCGAGGGTTCTGACAACAGGAATCTCTGTTAACCTTGAGCAGCAATTTCCAGTCTCGCCCAAACGAGGTCATCAAGTCCCGCCCTATAACTCTCTGAATCTTAACCCAAACTGTGTCTTGAGATTCAGGGTGGGATTATCCAGTCCTACCCTCTGCTCGGATTGGCTGATCCTGCCCAAAGCCAATGGACTTTTTGCTTTGGCCCACCACCAACCCCTCCCGCCCCCGGCCCTCCCTACCCCCGCCTACCCCCAGCGACTCCAAACCGCCCGCCTCACCAGACAGGTCCTCCACAATGTGTCTCCCTGTGATAGGCCCGCCTTGACAGATCCCTCACAACCAGCTCCCCTGCGATGGGTCCCCCATGAGAAGGTTCCCCCCCCCCCCCCCCCCCCCCCCCCCCCCCCACCCCCAGCCCCCCCCTCCCCCCATTTGATGGATGCCCACAATGTGTTCCCCTGAAATGGGTCCCTCGATGACAACTTCCCTGTGACAGGTGCCCAGCGATAAGTCCGCCCCACAATTGCTGCCCCTCAGCTGGTCCTGCACCACTGGTTTCCCCCGTGACAGCTCCCCCACCTCCACAATGGGTACCCTATATTATATTTCCCTGCAATGGGTCTGTCTGTGACAGGCATCTCCACAGCGAAGCTGGACATCCCCTGCCTCAATACCACTTGTACCACCATCTCTTGAAGCAACAACTGGATTCATTAATAGGCGATAATTGCTTGGACATTGGTAAAAATGCATTTGAGGAGTTGGTTGAATCTGAAAGGTTCTCACCACGGCATGGAAAAAAATGGCAGAAGCGGCACTTCCCGTTTTTGGCGGGCTGGGAATGCGGCAGTGCAAGTTTCAGGTGAATATAATTCATGAGGATAACAAGTCATTTAAATTATCAACTGTCTCCACGAAGGTGGGCTTGTAGTGTGCCAGGAATGTGAATCCTTGAAGTGTCCACATTCAAAGAACAATACAGTACAGGAAACAGGCCCTTCGGCCCAACAAGCCCACGCCGTCATTTTAACATTCAATGAATGCCTCATTCCAACCGTTGCTTGACCAGTCTGTGATTCAGCTGTCCCAATTTTGCACAAATTAATGAGGGACTTTACAGGGCTCACAATAAAATGTATCTCCATGGTCCAGGGAATAAGGATTGGACACTTGTCTCCAGTCTACACCATCCAGTTCCTGAGGTTGGGTGACACCAGATGACCCTCACTTTAAGGCGATGTAAGAGAGTGATTTGGACTATTTCCAAAAATGGGATGCAGAATGGGAAGAAACAGGCATAAAAGTGAGAAGGATGCTAAGAGGCTGCTGGGTGATTTGGACAGCTTGGCTGAGTTGGCAAGTACTTGGCAAATGCAATATTATGTGAATGAATGGGAGGATTTGGTGGCAAAAACAGGAAGGAAGATTATTATCTGAATGGTGGCAGTTTAAGAAAAGGGGAAGTGCAATGAGACCTGGCCAATCAGGTAGGAGCAGACCTGAACTTGTGAATTCATTTGGAAAGTCAGAGAACTCATTTGGAGAAATAGTCCTGTTAAAAGGAATTATCAAGTTATCAAGACTTCAAAAGACCTGCTGTTCAATTTTTAAAAAACTGCCTGACAAGGTAAAATGGATTGCTTGCTTTTTCACTCTCTCTTTTGACATATGCCTGAGAGTTTTCATTACTAGATTACTGTTGTATGACTCATTTTGCAGATATCTATTACCACGGCAGGATGTTTATCATTTCACCATTTGGTCCACAAACGGTTATGGGCTGTTTGAAGTGGGATTATGAATTCCAAGGCTGTTCTTATAAGGGAATTGGCACTTGAATGAAATGTTTGCTGTTGTAAAACTTTCCTCGTTTGAAGGAATGTGAATGTGGTAAATGGGTTTGAAGATTAAGAGTTCGGGCCTCCCCGCATTGAGATCTGCCCCCTCCCCCCCTCCAGGGGTTTACAATAAGTTTTTTTTACAAATTGGAACCAGGCAAAAGAAACTTGCTGAGGGTGCACTGGTAAGTACAGTCCCAGGGGGAGAAGCATATGCTGGACCCTACGCCGGGATTGTCCTGTGGCATTGATCCCCGGCACTTCCAAGGGACAGTTCCTCATTTTTTGTTGAGGAAACTCTCTGTTTTCTCCGGAGGGTGGCCTTCGAACAACATGTTCTGATCTTAGGATTCCCCACGCTGCTGGTTGTTTCCAACCACACCCCCACCACACCTCCAGATTTATCTCTCTTTCAATTCTTGCACAATATGGCAAGAAATGCCGATCGCATGGCTGTGGGAGGGCTGCACAGCACTTAGAAGAAAAAATGCCATTTGTCAACTCCATGATGAAAGCACATTGTTGGCTACAAAACCCTTTGAGACGCTCGGTGGCTGTGAAAGAAGCTATAAGAATGTTGGACTTCCCTTTCTGTTTTATTTTTAACGCAAGAGATCAATAGAACATTCGCAACAATCCCAAGGAAACATCCCCTAGCAGCCGACAACCCATTGGGCATTAATGTAATGTTGCGCTGTCCTCATCTCAGACCAGCTAATTCCTGAGAACCTGAACTCTGCAATAAGTGCTGAAGCATGGTGCTCGTGTTAACTTAATATTTGCCGACCTCATTGCGTCTGCAAGGTTACTTAATTTAAGTGGAATATTCCAAAGAAGTGAAGATCTCGATGTTGGAGTTCAGAAGATAAGGCCTCAAAAGCAGGGCGTATCGTTGAAATAATTTAGAAGTGCTATACACAGGGACGAAATGACAATTATTGTGGAATTTCTAATTATGCTGCTGCAATTATCTCCTATATTTCAAGTCATTTCCCCAGCTAACCCGTGAAACCTTTTCACTCAGCACAGTGTTCTCTGCTTTCAGTGAAACTAATTTATTGGACAATTAAAGTGTAAGTCAGAGGCATGTTTAATTATTCTTCCTACTCTTCTGAGAAATATAAGCAGCCATTTCTTATTGTCCAAGTTCTTTGCTACTGTAACAAAAGACAAGATTAAATGCAGAAAGTAATCTGAACTATTAAAAAAAAGTCGGAATATTTGCTGGAGTTCAGCCAAAAACTCCTGCGAGAAAAGATTCCTCTACATGGTCAGGAAGAGATGCAAAGCTTCACTCTGCATTTTTCATGTGGAGCAAGTTGAAAATAATTGCTCGAACATATTACGGAGTAGTTTCATGTATGATGGATGGGAATGTATTAAATTATGCAGTCTTTCTATAAAAGGATGTTTTTCCCATTGAATCAAGTGCAGAAGGAGGCCATTCAGCCCCCCGAGTCTACACCAGAGTATTTTTTCCAGTTCCAACCCCCTGCCCAATCCCTGTAACCCCAAGCATTTACCGCACTAATCTACCTAACCTGTACACTTTTGGATACTAAGAAGCAACTTACCAAGGCCAATCCACCCAAGCTGCACATCTTTAGACTGTGGGAGGAAACCAGAGCACTCAGACAAAACCCACGCAGACACAGGAACCCCACACAGTAAGTCATCTTAGGCCAGAGCCAAACCTAGGTTCCTGGCACTCTGAGGCAGCAGTGCTAATCACTGTGCCACAATGTACAATTCAGCGGGATCTGTGGTATCGAAAACTTGTGAGGGTTTGAAAATCATATGAATGAAAGGTTTAGAGATGATTGGGTTTGCTAATGTTTTGTTTGTAAATTCATTCCCAAGCAATTTGTGATTCAATCTATTTGCGTATTAATGATCCTGAAGGGAGGTGGGGGAAAGCTGCTGGGCTTCGAAGCTGAATGGGCCTGGAGAGGGATCCCACAAACATGAAAAAATATCCGGGGAAGAAATGGTTTAAATCCATCTTACTGGCCTGTCACAAATCCAAACCACGACTTTCACTTTTAATAGATCTGCTCCTGTCTACAATGACATCTTTACAAGCAAGCAAGATTATTGAAATATAGATAATATTTCAATAGATAAATAAATTTAAATAAATAAATACAGGAAGTGCTGGAAAAGCTCAGCAGGTCTGGCAGCATTTGTGAAGCGAAAAACGGAGTTACGAGTCAAGTATGACTCTTCTTTGGAACTGCAGAGAAGCAGGAACGTGATGGGTTTTATACTGTTGAAAAAGGGTCGGAGTGGTGGAGGGAGAGTGGTGGTGGCCGAGGGAAGGGTAAAGGGATAGTCAGGGATAGGTTAGAGGGTGCTGAGAGGATGGAGGTGGAATTGAGTTACAAAGATGACATGGAACAAAAGGTAGAAAGAGTAGGAAAGGAGCAGAGCATTGGTCCAGAGTAAAGGTCAGCACTGTCTGAAAGCAAAATAGCAGAATGAAGGCAAATACGTGAACTAAAACTTTAAGCTGAAAGCAAAAACATGAAAGCAAGATTAGAGACTGGCACGTGGAAGAAATCATTTTGAAGTGGGGGGAAGCAAGCTCATGGCCTGAAGCTGTTGAACTCAGTGTAGAAGACTGTAATGTACCTAATCCTTCAGCTTCAATGAAACATTGCAGCAGACTGTGGAAATGAGAGCAAGGCAGTGAATTAAAATGTCAAGTGACTAAGACATCAGGATTATGCCTGAGAACGAAATGGAGATATTCTGCAAAGTAATCACACATTCTCTTCCCCAAAGTAGAGAATACTTCACTGTAAGTAATGAATGCAATTGATTGAATTGAAGGAGATGCAAATGAAACACTGCTTAACTTGAAAGGAGTGTTTGGGGGAGGAAGGAAGTAAAGGGGCAGGCATTGCACCTCCTGCACTCACAGGGGAAGATGCTATGGGAAGGGGACAAGGTGTTGAGGCCAATGGAAGAGTGGGACACAGTGTTGCCAAAGGAACTGCCCGTACAGAATGCTGACAGGAAAGAGGAGGGAAAGCCGCATATAATGATAAAACTGCACTGGAATTGGTGAAAATTATGGAGAGTGATCCTTTGAATGTGGAGGCTGTTGGGCTGGAAAGTGAGGAAAAGGGGACCCTATCATGGTTTTGGGAAGGGGTTACTTTAGTGAGATTTAATATAGATGTTCAAATTTATGAGGGGTTTCAGCAAAGTAGACGGGGAGAAATCAGAACTGTCTGAAATTAAAAGTGGACGTAAGATCATTAGCAAACAGACTGGCGGCTCGGAGGAAGAAGACTTTTTTTTTAATGGTTGGTTATGGTCTGGAATGTGTTACTTGAAAGAGTGGGAGAAACAAATGCTTCAGTAACTTTCCAAAGAGAATTTTTGCTTAATGCTTCAGAAGAGAACCACTTGGGCTACAGAGTGAAAGAGTGGGGAATTGAGATTAACTCTTTGAAAAACTGGCATCGGCACGAGGGGCTGATTGTATGATTCTTGTTCCCTTATTTCATTGGATTTTGAGACTATTTCATGATATATTTTGGAATTCAGTTTGATAGTGGATCGGCCATAACAACAGCTTATTTGTACTTCAATCATGGCAACGATGCCAAACAAATCATACTGATCCCGCCAAGAGTGCCAACTTCTACAAGATAGTCTGCAGATTGTCTCTATACTCAGAGACAATTGGTCCATGGTCAAGGTTGGAGAAGGGACTAGTATGGCCAATAGTGGCTTTCGGTACATCCGTGGCAGTGCTTGTAGCTGCCAGACTTATTGCCACTGAAGTGTGCCCCCATTAACACTTTGAAACTTGGGCTGGAAAACTCCAATGTACACAGTCCAAACATAACCTTTGGGAATCCAAATTGAAGATTTTTGTGACCATTTTATGCAATTTCCAAGTAGCATCAATCTGCAACCTTTCATGTGAATTTTATGTGTATTTATATGGCACTTTCCAACTTGATAAAACATATTCATGAGCTTTATAGACACATGTGGCTGTTGTTTAATGCAAATCTTCCTCCTGAATCACCTCTACTACCTAGAAGGACGCATGGGAACACCACTACGTGGAAGTTAATCACTTGGAAATCAATTGCCATCCTGGAACTCCTCCCTAACGTGTAGTCCCTGTGCGTGTACCTACACAGCAGGGACTACACAATTTCAAGAAAGCAGCTCACCACCACTTTCTTAATGACAATTAGAAATGGGCAATAAATGCTGGCCTAGACATCCTGTAAAATGAGAAGAAATATAAAATTCCTCATGGATACCTGTTACAAAGAACAGATAGTCCAATGGTGATTGGGGAGGGACGGCTGCATTGGGACAAAGAATAATAATTTTTCAATTAAAAAAAGGGATTTAAGAGTCCCTACAGAGCATAAGGAGACCACTCAGCCCATCGAGTCTGCACCAACTCTTACTCAGGTCCTATCCCATAGCCCCACATATTGACCCTGCTAATTTGCCTAACCTATAATATCTTGGTATACGAAAGGTCAATTTACCACGGCCAATTCATCTTTGGAGGAGAAAGATGAAGGAGAAAGGTGACAGTCTAACGTTATTGAACTCAATGTTGAGTCTTGTAGGCTATTGTGTGCCTAATGGGAAATGAGATGCTGTGCCCTCAGTTTGAGTTAGGCTTCTTTGGAACGATGCAACAGGCCAAGCACACCACACCTTCCTGTCGCTTTACCATTTCAACTCAGTAACTTGCTCTCATGCCCTCTTTCTTGTTGCTCACTGCTTATCCAATTGGCAGCCGGCATGATGGTGGAAATGCCTGAATAATAAAGGGCCAGCAAGCAAGTATGAGGGAATGGGTAACATGCTGGGTCACCACATTATCCTTTCTCCCCTTGAGACCGAGGGCTGCATCCATTGCAAACAGGCCTGGTGGTGATTTCATTTCTCTGGCAGCTCAAAGGGCTTGAAATGAAATAAGTTTCAGCAAACTGGATCAGGACCTACTGAGCTCAGCCCCACTGCAAATAAATCAGGACAATTGCTCTTAAATTGTCCATCTTGCTCTGAGAGAATGCCAGGATAACTGCTATTTGAAAACATCAGAATACACAGTGAAGTCTTCAGGGTCTGTTTATTGCAGAGCACTCATGGAACTAAATTGGTTTTTCTCAGAGAAAAGAAGATTAGAAGGAGACATGGTGTAAGTTTCGAAAATACCGGTATGCAGATTTAAGCTGGTTAGTTTGGACCCTAAGCCCTCGACTAGCAATGTACGAAGATAATAAGGCACGAGCAGAATTTGAGAAAAAAAAATTGTCTTTCTTCCCCACACACATGGATGTGGAGTAAGTACAGGTGAAATGGTTTCTGATGGTTATTTTTTGATTTAAAAGGAGTTGCATGAATATTTGGATAAGATCAGGTGAAATGCAAGAATAATGTGAAGCACATTGCACTCACCATGGAGAGATTTTTAAAGCTACACTGGGGGCCAATACGGGGTGGGGGAGGGGGGATTTTCTACTTCTGTTTTTATCAGGTGGGGTCAGTGATGGGAGCGGAAAATCTCGCGAGACGTCCGAATCGTGTTCATGTGGAAACGTGACGTGATTGTTCCTGCTCCTTGCAAGTGAATTAATGGGATCCCTCACATTCACCGTTGGGAACAATATCGTAATACATTTATATACCATTATCAGGTCTCCAGACCCGATCACACCCCACCCCACCTCTGTGTAAGAGAAGACGTTATGTTGGTATAAAGGCAGACCGCGGTGATTGACAACTGGTCTGCCAGAACCTGCAGATCTGCCAAAGGAGCTCGGATGAGTGCATCACTCGGGCAGGAGGGAAGGTCACGCTGTTCGGGTGAGGGATGGAGTGGGACAATGGGGTGCATTGTTGGGGGAAGATGGTGGGGGGGGATTCATTCTAAGTTTTGCATACTGGTCGCTGATGAGCTGGCTTGATTCAAAACCTAAGTCTATCAGGTGGGGTTTCGCATGACAGTGCTGTGGTGGCATTTGTACAGCAGACTTTATGTTTTCGCCCATGGTCACCTCTGCTGACCTCTGCAATCATGTAATAATTTTCACAACCGCAATACCTTCACAGTCCTTCCCAGCCAATTATGTTGAAATATATTCACTGTTGTACAGGAAACAAGGCAGTCAACTTGATGGCGTTAAGTCACACTATTCTTTGCCACGAAAATGGCCAGTTAATCGGTATAGAAACAGAGAATCACTGGATAAACTCAACAGGTCTGGCAGCATCTGAAACAGAGAGAAACAGAACAAACGTTTTGAGTCTGGATGACTCTTTTTCAGAGTTAAAGAGAGGGAGAAATGTGATGGATTATATACTGTATGAGGGTCCGTTGGAGCAGAGGAGAAGGTCAGTGGTAGATGGGAGCACAGGAAAGATTATATAAAGATGTGTGGGACACGAGACAGAGTGTGCATTAATGACAGTGTGAAAGAATATAGAAGGTGCTGATAGTATTGTAATGGTGAGGCAGTGTTAATAGGAGAGCAAAGGTCAGAGCTCAATAAAAACAAAACTAAAGAATAAGTAACAGATGGCCTAATAAGATGATACAAGATGATTAGAGGTTTAGATAGGGTGGACAGTGATAGCCTTTTTCCTAGGATGGAGAAAGCTAG
Organism: Sphyrna mokarran; assembly: GCA_024679065.1. Taxonomy (NCBI): domain Eukaryota; kingdom Metazoa; phylum Chordata; class Chondrichthyes; order Carcharhiniformes; family Carcharhinidae; genus Sphyrna; species Sphyrna mokarran. The sequence goes on along the minus strand of JAGIQG010000013.1, from coordinate 71,981,852 downwards.
CACGAGGGGACATAGCTTTAAATTAAGGGGTAATAGTTATAGGACGGATATCAGAGGTAGGTTCTTTACCCAGAAGGTGGTTCGGGAGTGGAATGCCTTGCCTGCTGCAGTTGTAGACGCGCCAAGTTTGGTGGCGTTTAAGAGGTTAGTAGATAAGTTTATGGATGAAAAGGGAATGGTTTAGGTTAGAGGGTCATTGCTTTTTCTTAATTGGTCGGCGCAACATCGAGGGCCGAAGGGCCTGTTCTGCGCTGTAATGTTCTATGTTCTATGTTCTAATGGGAGGGGATGGGGTGGGGACAAAAATGTTTTGGTTAAAATAAAAGAAGAGTCACAATGGATGGGAATGTTCACAGTCTTGAACTCAATGTTGAGCCCTGAGGGCTGTAACATGCCTAATCAGGAAATGAGGTGCTGTTCCTCAGTTTGCAGTGAGCTTCACTGGGGAACATTGCAGCAGGCCAAGAATGAGCATGTGGGTAAGAGAGCAAAATGCTGAGTTACAATGGGAAGGAGCAAAGGTATTCCGCAAAGTGGTGACCCAGTCTCTAGGTGATGTTGGTACATGGGCTATGTGGAAAATTCCTCTACTCTAGAAAACCCGAGTCATTTTCTTTTCATATACACCTGAGAGGGTGCCTTGGATTGACGTCTCATCCAGAAGGCAGCAGCTCAGCACTTCTTCAGCGTGCCAGCCTGAACTTTACACTCAGCTTTCTGAACCGGGCCTTGCTTCACCTTGTGCTCATGTGTGTATGAGGTGAGGTGCACAGTCGAGCCCTGCGTTCCTTATTTTCTCTGCTGAACCCAAACCCATCAAAAAGTGTGGAAGGGTAAAAGATTGAAACCCTGGGAGGATTGCAGTTCCTGATCCACAATATTCTTCCTCTTTGCTTGATTCCTGGCTTCCTCCGCCTCGATGAACTACATCGACTATTGGCCAGATGCTTAAAAGCTTTAAAATTATTTTGGATGTAAAGTTTGATGTCTCTGGTCAGTCACAATAATAAGACGTTAATAGTTAAATTGGAGACTGGAGTCAGCACTGTCTATCTATCTCAATAGCTGATTACTGCATTCCACATTGCTGTAACTTAAAAAAGGATATGAAGCCACATGATCAATGGGCTAAGTGTGGTTTTATTTACCGGTGCTTGTATAACAAGGTTTACAATGTTCACTCCCTCTGCCTCTGTTCCTGCTGTCCATGTGAATCAAGAACTGAAATCGAGCCAACTTTCTAGTTGTGGAAGTTGACCGGTAAAGTGGGGGGGGGAAAAAAAGACAGAATTCTCTCCTTTGGGTTTTGGTTTGGATTTGACTGTCTGTCCAACAATTTTGTAAGACTTTCCCTGGGTTTCAGAGTCAGGACAAGCAAATGCAAAGCCCCAAAATCTGGGGTTCAGTGAAGAATGCGGTAAAATTTAACATTCCCTGGCATTAACAAGGAAATATTAAGATGGCAATCCTGTTATTCACCACTCCACATGCCAGCCACTATGACTTGTCATTGGAACAGTCGCTAAGGGCCACCCTTCTGCAGGAGACGAGGCCTACTTTACATGGAAAGGTCACAGTCAGACGATATCACGGAGGACCACAGAGACATTTTCCTTCTTGATTGATCCATGGAGTGGTCTGCACAAAAGATTCGCAAGTAAGTTGAAAATATTGCGGAATTGTCGTGGATCAGGAGAAACTGAGGTGTCTCCCCACTCCCTGTGTGAAGCCCTTGGATCCAACCAGCCCCAGCCTGGATTCTCCTTCCAAGAAATCGTAGAATCACACAGTATAGAAAGGGGCCGTTTGAGTCTGCACTGACCGCAATCCCATCCAGGACCTATCCCCATATCCCTACATATTTTACCTGCAAATCCCTCTAACCGACATATCTCAGGACACTAATTTTAGCATGGCCAATCAACCTAACCCACACATCTTTGGACTGTGGGAAGAAACAGGAGCACCCGGAGGGAATCCATGCAGACATGAGGAGAATGTGCAACTCCACACAGACAGTGACCCGAGCCAGGAATCGAACCCAGGACCCTGGAGCTTTGAAGCAGCAGTGCTAACCACTGTGCTACCGTGACGCTCAACGCATTCCTGCCCTAGCAAACTCCTTCCTCACTGTTGCCTTGAATTCCTGGAATATTGTCCAATATCCCAACTCAATCTCTGGTCTGGTCCAATCTGCCTTTTGTGTCACTAACTGGTTCTGAGTGAAGGGCAGTCCACTGAATTTAGCTGACCTGGGTATTAAAATAACATGGGTCTCACCTTGATGGGGTTGCCCCCACTCTCAGGTGCAATCCCGCATCAACCCCTTTGATGCTGAGTAACAGACTGACTACCGTAACATAGCCTACCGTAACAGAAACGCAGTTTCAAAATGGGCATTCCTGTCACAGACTGATACTAGAGACATGGAGGATTAACATTCAAAACTATCTTCAGAGACTGACAGAGCAGACATGGTGTATAGGATTTTGTTCTGAGAACATTCTGTGCGAGCAGTCAAAATAAATACAGAACATTTCTCAGCCTCTGAGCTAACAGACATGGAATCAGAGCAGTGAATAATTTTATTCACCGAGTGAGTAGACAGAAACTTCAAAGACTCCAATTCTCTTGATTTACTGATTGAACTGACATGTAAGGTCAAAGATAAGGTTTCTCTCAAGAAAGAAGTTGAGTTTTTGCATCCAGAGCTGTCATCAGGAGGTGACTGGGAGGATGAAAGGGATGATTCTCCCATCAAAACACGGAGCTGCATTGACAGGGAGAGTAGGCTGGAGAATTGTGCAACGGAGAAGGATTGAATGGGCTCTTCGAACTCATTGAAAGAGTGATCCACTTCCACACTGTTTCCCAATGTCTGTGGCATTATTTCCCACCAAGTAATTATCCATTTCCTTTGGAAAATTACAATTGAACCTGCCTCCTCCACCCATTCAGACATATGAATGTATGCATTAGGAACAAAAACAGGCCCTTCTACCCTTCCAACCTGCTCCCCCATTCCATAAGGTCAATGAATTCTAGAGTGCTGTGTAAAGGAATATTATCCTCAAGTATGCAACACCTCCCCCCCCTCCCCCCACTCATCCCAATCCTCTCCCCACCTCTCAGCTTCCTTTGCCAATATTTACAATCTAGTTACCAACCCTTATATTGTCGGGATTTGATCCCGACCCTCTGCCCCACACTCTCCATCAGCGTGGGATCCTGCAGCCTGTATAATGGAATTAGCTTTGTTGAATGCCAGTAACTCAGCTGTCTTCAGACACTGACTGATAACCATTGAGTGCTCCTTGTAAGGAGTAGGGCGGAGAATGTCCTTTGGGCTTCTTCTGCTCCAGAGGTGTAACTGTATCATTACAGACAGGAGGAGCAATAGGGTGTTCACTGGCAAATGTAAATGATGCAGCAAAAAAACACAAGAAGCTGGGGAGAAAAGTCAAGGAATAATCTGCAGAAGATTTTAGCAACTATTTTAACTGTTTGCAAACCAGCATTTTATTACAAAAGAGTAGATTTTCCAAAAGAAACAACTTACAGTTTTATAGTGGCCAGGATTTTCCAGCCCACCTTTAGCAGGTTTTCCAGCAGCTTGCCATCGGTAACTGATGGGATCTTGCGGTTCCTACCAAAGTCAATGGCCATTTGCATTGCTCGCTGGCCTTGCTGCTAGAGAACACGGTAGCACAGTGGTTCGCACTGCTGCCTCACAGTGCCTGGGATCTAGGTTCAATTCCTGGCTTGGCCCACCGTCTATGTGGAGTTTGCACTTTCTCCCCTTGGGTTTCTTTTGGGTGCCTCAGTTTCCTCCCACAGTCCAAAGATGTTAGGGACTGGCCATGTTAAATTCTCCTAGTGTACCCAAACAGGCACCAGAGTGTGGCGACTATGGGACTTTCACAGTAACTTCATTACAGTGTGAATGTAAGCCTACTTGTGACCAATAAATAACCTTTAACCTTAACTTTGGGAGCATGGCTGGGGCGGGGGGGGGGGTGTTGCCTTCGGTCCAACTAGAGAGAAGTGGTGAAAAATTCACCCTGGTATCTTTTACAGGGTTTCCCTAAATGTTTTCAGTTAAAGAAACAGGTATTGAACAGTGTATAATCACTGTTGCAACATTTATTCACTTGCGTGTCAGCCAGTTCTCAAGTCTCCGGAATAGGATTTGAACTCACAATCTTCTGACACAGAGTGAGGAGTGTGTTGTACTGAGATATACAGCAGCGCAATAACATTATATAGCAGTGTTGGGTTTCACCAGCTGTTTTGTAAGAAAGGAAATAAAAGTATACAGTATTGAAATTACACAGCATTGGTCACCTTAGTTAAGGAAGGATGTATGTACTTTGGAAGCAGAGAAGGTTCACCACCCTAATACCTGGAATCTGTGGGTTATCTTAAGAGGAAACGCTGGATAAGTTAGACTTCTATTCACGGGAGTTTAGAGGCAACTTGACTGGAGTGTATAAGATCCTGAGAGGTTTTTGACAGGGTGGATGTGGAGAAGACATTTCCTGTTTATTATGTATCGATCAATAGCTATCACCAAGAGAAAAGTAACGGGGTGCCACACTAGTGGGTTATAATAAAACACGATGCAGATTTATTAATAAGATGTTGCTTGCTCCAGGACAAAGATGGAAGAGCCATTTAACCCTGCAAATTTCTCTGCTTGCATCACTACAGATCACGTGACTTTATAGCAGAAAAGATGCAGCTACTTTAAATATGTAACATTCCTCCCCCTTTATTTCGTTAGTCCTCACACGCCAATGTTTGCCAACATTTCAACAATAAACTTAATTAATTACATTACTTTGCACTATAATTGCTACATATGCAATTGTCTTTTGGGTTGTACTCAACATTCTGGAATTTGGCTACTTGAGATCTTTGAAGCATTGTCTTTCTCTTCTCTTTTTCATGTGAACCTGTTTTAGTGTCACATTCTATTAGTGTTGAAGGTCCTTCAGAAAGAGCACCTAAATTTGTCTCGGTGCTTAGTTCCTGTTTAGGGGTATCACTATTTAACATTTCTGATGTAAATATTTCTGGTGAAGCTTCAGTGATTCCACTTCTTGTGGCCAATATCTGGTTAGTACGACATCACCAAACTGACTCATCATCCACCTGTACAGTGTAAGATGTTGGACCTGTTCTTTCCAGGATAATGCTGGGTACTCATTTTTCATTGACAGTGCAACTTCTTGCTGGTATCTCTTCTCTTTGAGTAAATACTCTCCTTTTAGAGCTCTCTCGTAGCAATTTGCACTTTTTGTTGTCATTCAACAATTTCTGAAATATCAGGTGGTAGCAAAAAGTCAAACTTTGTTCTAAGCTTCCTTTTTAAAATCAGTATCACTGGTAAATTTTGTGTTGTTGTGTGTGCGATGTTCTTGTAGAGTAACAAGGATTTATTTACTCAATTTGACAATGTTCCTGGGTCCTTTGATGCCTTTAGTGAATGTTTCAGTGACTGTACAAATCATTCGGCCAATCCATTTGTTGCTGGATGGTTCAGAGCCAACTTGGTGTGTTGAATACAATTTCCTTTCAAGTATCTTCAAACTCCTTTGAAGTAAACTGCGTCTTATTGTCGCTTACTATTTGTTCAATCTACCAAATCTCGCAAATATTTCAACCAGTTTTTCAATAGCTTGTTTTATTGTTGTGGATTGCACGATCACTAATTCCAGCCATTTAGAATATGTATATACTAAAACTGGGAAGATGTATCTCTTTGTTGAACCACTGTAATCTATATATACCTTCTGCCGGGGCTGTTTTTGGCCACTGCCACTGGTGTAAGTGTTTCTTAGTTTTGCACAGGACTGGCATTGCTCACTTCCTCTTCAATTTGTACATTTAATCCTGACCACCAAAAATAACAACATATCAGTTTTTTCATTCTCACCACACCTAGATGTCCTTCACGTAGCTGTTCAAGGATTCTTCCAAGTAAGCAATGGAAGAATAAACAGTCGGATGGACTAAATATTGAAGTAATAAAGAAGTTTTGCATCCTACCAAACTAAAAATTGTTACATTTTTAGGTCATCCGGTACTTGATCCGCTTGGGGATAACATTGAAATCTTTCTTCGTATGAGTTCCAAGCTTCAAAATCCTCATCAACCACATCCATGGTGCTACTGTTTCTTGCTATTTTTGGTTAATGGCTCTCAGGTTTTATGCTCTCTTCAGTTTCCCCGTCTTCCTCGTGCAATGCAAGACTGTATCTTTGCTAACTCTGTTGCAGTTTCCCCTTTCCTGGAACTTCCCTTTCTCCCATGTAGTAGCTTCTCTTTAAGATCCCACAGATCTTTTCACTTCTGTCAGTGTCCGATCCTGCAGCTCGCTTAGCTTCACCATGTGCATGGTCTCTGCAGCTTAGAAGTTGGCTCACATTATTTGTTTAACCTTTGTTTCTTGCTTAGCCACGGTTTCCATTTCTTTTCTAAACTTCTTGTGTTGCATCAAAGATTCTTTTCCTTGCCTTCAATTGACTTTTCAATCCAAAGTGCTGGGTTTTGCTTTCCTTGAATCCAGTGTCCCTTATCCCATCCTCGTTGCCAGTTTCTTATTGACTGATAGCTGCCATAAAGAGAAAAGTAATGAGGTGCCAGACTAGTGAGTTGTAGTAAGACCCAATGTAGGTTAATGAAGGTGTTGTTAGTTCCAAGTCTAAGATAGAAGAGCCACAAAAGCCCATGAATCCTTCTGCTTATGTCACTATGGATCACATGATGCTATATCAGAAAAGATGCAACCACTTTAAATACCACTCTTGCGGGAGAATGTAGAGCAAAAGTGGATAACCTGCCACTTGGGGAACACAGACATCCATTAGGATTCTGAGTGCAGCCCATGACATATTTTGTTGACAATCACTCACCCAAAGGATAATCGCATTCAGGTGAATTCTGTCTGCCTAGTTTTTTTTCCTACCGAAGTGATACACGTGTAAAGCAAGAGTAGATGAAGTGAGGTTCAGACTGACTGCACACAGCATTGACTAGGTGAGCCATACACTCTCTCTGTATACATTGCATAAATATTTATTTTGTTTTTACCATTAGAAGTTGATGATATTTCCATTAATATATAAATGATTAAGCATTTTCTATGACTTATGAAATACTCAGTGTGCATTAAAGTGTGTCTATTCTCATTCATGGGGCATGGGTTAATTGAACAAGCCAGACTTCAATCTTGAGATAAAGAAGGGCCACTCATGTGGCCCACTCACCAACTTAGGTTACCCTTCACTGATCTGGAACAAGTGTTCACTGTTTAAAAATAAGGGGTCATCCGTTTAAAATAGAGATGAGGTGAAATTGTTTTATTCAGGGGCTCATAAGCCTTTGGAAATCTCCGCCTGAAAAGACAGTGGAAGCAGAGACTTTGAGTATTTTTAAGGCGGAGGCGGATGGATTTGAAAGGAGTGATAGGTTATTGGGGGTAGGCAGGATGCAGAGGTCAGACCTCAGTAAATGGCGTAGCAAGCTCGAGGGGCTGATTTCTGCTCCTTGTTCACATGTTTGTGTCACTGGCTTTGTTGGTAAGTGGATTAGTTGTCTTTTTACTACAAGCTGTTGGATACTAAAGATGACCTCAATGGTAACTTGAAGAAAAGTGAGACAGAGAAGCTATGGAGGCTGGATTCTGATTTTTTTTGCCTCTGTCGATGCGGACCCACATTGCCCGTTGACCTTCTTGAAGCTGAGAACATCATCTTGCATTTCGCTTCCTGATTTCAAAGCCATTTGAGCCAATTGTCCTTGTTCAATGCCGAGTAAATATGTCAGGCTAGCAAATACAGTTGAAATAACGGTGTCAAGTTTAGACCACCTGACTTTGACTTCTGCATAGCCTCTCTGTATGTCTGTTTTCCTTATATATTGCCACAAGTGTCAAATCATGCACTTGTGGACATTTCCAAGGTAGCCCCAATCTTTTATTTTAAACTGTGCAGATCATAGGCCCGAACTCTGACATGAATGAAATGGTGAGCCATTTCTTGAGCTGGAGTGAACGATTGTACTGCAAGTGACGCTGATTCTTGTCCCCTTCACGCTTACAATTTTCTTCTGTGCTGAGATCTTGCTAATGGATCTGGAACGAGAAGTTAATATGTGGGGGGGGGAGGGTTAAGCAATCACTGATGTGTGACAGCACTGTGCATTAGCAGATTATCCTGCTGAGTGTTTGAGTGAAGGAGCTCAATGACATTTAAGAGGCATCTTGACAGAATAGCATCTTGACCTGAATGGAGCAGGGAATAGAGGAATAAAGACCACGTAGAGGGAAAAGATCTTTAGTTCAAAAAGGCATCACGTGTCAACACAAACTCGGTGGGCTGAAGGGCCTGTTCCTGCGCTGTACTATTTTTTATTCTAAAGAGGGAGAAAAATAGGCCCAATACCCTGCTGTCTGGAAGGTTTAGTTCTATTGAGACTAAGAGGTGGTTCAGGGCTGTCGAGACAGTAAGGATTATGCCAGGTTGAGTCTCACCTCAGCAGCTTTCTTGAGGTTATTGCATTTTTTCTCCCAAATCAAGGAACAAATGTTGATGACATGTTCCTGGACACCCAGAAACCATCTCTGAGGAGTGAACCTTCATGTTGTTCATCTCTAGTATTATGGTGTACCATAATAATGGTGTAACTACAGTATAGTCTATATATATCAAGAGGGAGATTGAGAGATCCATGGATACTAGGGGAAGCAAGGAATGTGGGCATGGCTGGAAAAGCCATGTTTATTGTAAATAGTGGAGAAGGTTTAAATTACATTCTCATGCTAACTTTATCTTATCAATAACTCCACAACACCAACAGAAAAACCTTGGCTGCCATTACCTAAGCAGATTTCATCAAAAACAAATTCTCCTATCCACCAAATATAAAATGCACCTCTCGTTTACGATGCTGTGGGCTGCCTTTAAGTAGTGCCTACCACTTTGGATCTATCCAAGTGGGCAAGTTGCCTGAAGGGTGTATGATTGGCACTGACTGTTGACGCTGGATATTAAAATCCAACCTCTCTATAGGCATGGAGTAGGCTGCACATCATCAACTTTGGGTTAGTGTAGTGGATGTTCTGCCAGGTCCCATTACTGCATTCATGGAAAATCCACTCACCCTTTCTAACATACAGTATGAAGCCTTATATAAGCCTCATTTAACCGTGCCTCTGGTCAAACATTTCCCTTTTAATAATCCCCTTTGCACTGAAAACCTTGTTTGCTTTAAATCCTGCCGATTCCATAACGGCAGGTTTAATAACCTCTTCTCATGTTGCACGCTGAACTCCACCAACCTTGCGAAAGATGAACGTCCTACTTATTGCTGCTTATTGGAAACTCTGTGTTGAGCACGTAATTACAAGAAGGATTTATTTGATCATTTTTCCCGTAAATCAATTATGTATTTAAGAGAGGGGCGTTGGAAGAGAAAAAATTAGAGACCCTGTTATTGGTGCTTGACTGTCTTATTACATTTATTGCTGATTGTTTTACATCAGTCACAGAGTTCTCACTGAAGTAATAAAGCAGGTTAATGATTGTTGACCCCTTTCTATTACACGTGTTGACTATTATCTGGTATTCACAAACCGCCTCCAGTCCACCTGCAGCCATTTCTGCTACACCACATTGCATTCTAATGAATTGACAGTTTGGACTTAGTGACTGAATATCTTGTGATGCAGGGGGTAGTGGCTCTGTCTCGAGGCAGAGGGTCTAGGTTCAAGTCCTACTCCAGGTCCGTAGTTCCACAGTCCTGCCCATGAGGGACAACCTGTCGTGAGTGGGGTTTGGCAATTATGTTGACTTTTGGTACCAGTGAGGGGCAGTAAAATGGTGCTGAACGCATCAAAATGGCGTCCTCGCCACCAGCTAATTTTTTTGTCATAGATGGTGGGCTTGAGAGCAGGAATAGCAGCAAGCTGTTAAAAAGACAGCCCTCCGCATTTTGAAGCCACTTTTAAAATATTACTGTGGGCGCGTGGAAACTTCAACAATCTGCCAGCTTTCATGCTTTGAATAGTTGCAAATACTCGCATTCTGATCGGCATTTTGTAAATTGTGTGTGCCTTTAAATCCCCTTTTTGCGATCAGAAATCTCTACTCATCTGACGAAGAAACAGTGCTCCGAAAGCTCATGGCGTTTGCTCTCAAATAAACCTGTTGGACTTTAACCTGGTGTTGTGAGACTTCTTACTGCGTTTACCCCAGTCCAACGCCAGCATCTCCACATCACAGCTATCAGGAGGTCAGTGATGTCTGTGTGGTAGCTGGAGACAGAAACTATTGACATCAGCAACCATACAACCCAGGAAGTAAAGCATGGGAGAGAGGAATGGCTGGCAATGCCAAAAGGAGTGCTTGCTGCAGAGGCAGATTATTGGCAAGGTCCCTCCGAGTGCGACCCTCTGACTGCAGAGTCAGGGGATTAAGAGGTTTTCAGATCACACAAGGCCACGCATAAATTTTCACACGAAAATCCCAAACTCCAGTGCCAGTTTGGGTTCAATGAGGGAGAATGGCCAATGCACGTAACCAGCACATCTTTCGGACTGTGGGAGGAAACCAGGGCTCCCAGAGGACACCCAAGCAGACATGGGGAGAACATGCAGACTGCACACAAATGGTGACCCAAGCCGGGAACAGAACCCGGCTCCATGGCGCATTGAGGCAGTGGTGCTAACCATTGTGCCAGCCCAGCAGGAGTATGCCATCTGGCTCCTTGAACTTGAATGCAGCAATCAGCAGTCAGTCTCATATAGTCAGCTTTTGATTCTTGCAGTGAGGAGGGGAACGTAAGAGAGGGAGAGAAATAACATCCAGATGAGTACAGGGCTAAGAGGATGAAATGTGAATAGAGGAGAAGATTGGAGACTTACACCACGAGAAGTTCATGGTCTCAGAAGGCACTACCCTGCCAATAGGACCTAGTGGCAAAGACTCAATGGTGAGGTTGGAGCACCGATGATTCTATAAACTGGACTGCCCAGGAGAAGCTGAACCCAGTCAGATATAAACACCTACTACCTATGGAATCAATGTGGCTACTCGACTTTGATATCCCAGGATCATTGCAGGGAATCTTTGGAGACATTTGTGGAATTTCTCAGTCAGGGTCCATATGTGGGATGCCATGTTGAGGTAAGATGATATATCAGCTATCAAACTGAGAAGAAGTTAGGATTCAGGGCCTCGTCACTGGACTCCCTCAGGATATGGCAGGGTGCAGGGACGGTGGAGTCTAGGAAGGAAGGTAGTCGGCTGCAGGCATGTGGCCATCCAGCTCCATCCTGAGAGTCTTTGTGAGTGGGAAAGGTTTCGATGCACCCTGAGTTTGGCTGTGATTACTACATACCAATCCAGCAGTTCAGTGTAAGGTTCCTGAAGAAGCGTCACCACTGTTACATCTGGAGGTATCAGCTGTTCATGTCACTGAGAGTCTCTGTGGATGGATACTGGGTGGTAAGAACTCAGTAAGAATTTAGCAACACCAATTTTTAATCCAACCGATTTATTTGATAGTAAAATTGCGAGCTTTCAACACTCTGTGTCTTCCTCAGGCAAATGCAGTGTTCTGGTCTGCAATAGCACACATCAGCACAGACAGTCAGAGATTGCTGATTAGAATGCGAATCCTCACATCTAACCTGCTATTCAAGTGTTAAAGTGGCTAACAATGTGTGTGAAGGGAATCCTGAGCATTGGTTAGAGAATTGTGTATTTTCTCCAGACAGCACAGTAAGTGAGTTTTTTTGCTAACCCAGGCAAGTTACGGGGGTTACAGATAGTGTGTCATGAAGCCAAGATCCCTGTTAAGACCGTCCTCATGTGTGCGGAGCTTGGCTATCCGTCTCTGTTCAGCGACTCTGCGCTGTCGTGTATCACGAAAGCCCCCTTGAAGAACATTTACCCGCAGGTCGGAGGCCGAATGCCCATGACTGCTGAAGTGTTCACCCACAGGAAGGGAACTGTTTTGCCTGGTGATTGTTGAGTGATGCTCATTCATCCGCTGTCGTAGTGTCTGCATGGTCTCCCCAATATACCATGGATACTGGGTGACAGGGGCCTTTCTCTGATGGTTGTTTATATCTGTGTGGCTCTTCAACACCAGGGGCAGAGAGCACCTATAACCACTATGTATCACTACTAGAGCATCCACTGAATAGACCTACTTAAAACCTCCCTTTACCATTTCCCCATTCCATTTTGAGCGTGAACCTCACATAAATGCATTTTGATATAATTAACATGCTCATCCCCCTTCACCATCCTGACGTTACATTAGTGATGTTTACAACTGCTTTTTAAAAACATGAAGCATCGAGGGGAACCTGCAGTGACAGGGGCAGGCCCTGAGGGAGCGCCATTGCGGGAGGGGTGTGAGTTACCCTTATGTTTAGGTGCAGTTTGCCCAGATGCTGGAGGAGGGGGTGCCCCTTATCTATAGGAGATGGGTTGCCTTGGTGCTTGTTGAAGGGATGCGGGGGCGTTGGGGGAGGGGCGGTGGGGGAACTCCTGGTACTCGTAAAATGAAAACTATAGCTTTGGATTCTGTACACACATGGACTTTAGTAAGGCGTTTGATAAGGTGGCCCATGGAAGACTTCTACAGAAAAAAAAAGGGGCTGGAATTTTACTGCCCCACCTACCACAGGAATCGGAGCGAGCAAGGGGCGAACCATAGAAAGGTTCGTTGACCTCGGGCAGGATTATATGGTTTTGGGGCAAGCAAGACCGTAAGATTCTTCCCAGAATGTCATAATATCTTTTAGAGAAGACTTGTCAGTGCAACTGCGGAGCTACACGCCGGTTTTCCCCACTCTGCACAGAGTGGAAAATTCAGCCCACTGTGAATGCATTGGGAACTAAGAGTCTCTGGGAACTTTGAGAGGTGCTTATACATTTTACACCCCAGGATCTGCCACCTCCAGTGAGCCACCATCCGTGGGAAGCTGAACATCATTAAATTCTTTCTTTACCTTCCAATGAGGAATGACTTTTAGATAAGTTCATGGAATTTAGTAAGATAGAGGGTTGTACGTTAATCTAATAATCTCTAAGGTAGTAACATGTTTGACACAACTTTGCGGGCCGAACAGCCAGTATTGTGTTGCAGTTTTTCTATCTTTCTGTGTTTGTACGACTGCGACTGGCACCACTGCCATTGTGCACATTGGTGCCACACTCACCACAGGCACCACCTTTTCTGACTAAACCCCACCGATACATAATCGGTGCTCACGATCTAGCTCACGATCGGTGAGCTAGAATGATGTGACAACATTGTCTCAGATGTTTGCCCTTCTTCGGAAATCTCAAGCAATTTCTGAACTCTGAATGCTGCCGCATCTGCCATTTGACTGGAATGGGAGATGACTGATGTTAAGGTTTTTACTTCTTCTACACATCTGGATCTCACTGTGTTCATCACTGGCCACAGCTACACCATCATTTGCTTCAATGGATGCTTCCAATGGAGCAGTTCAGTCTTTTGGGTTCCACACATCCAGCCCGGCCTCAGAGATAGACTGAAATCCCTTCCTGCTCCATTAGCTCCCCCTCTGTCAGCAACAATCTCACCATCAGTCGTAATCCCCTTCCAATTCATAGATTCATAGAAATTCTACTGTACAGAGAGAGGCCATTCGGCCCATTTGCACTGACCACAACCCCACCCAGGCCCTACCCCCATATCCCTACATATTTTATCCACTAATCTCTCTAATCTACACATCTCAGGACACTAAGGGGCAATTTTAGCATGGCCAATCAAACTAACCTGCACATCTTTGGACTGTGGGAGGAAACCAGAGCACCCAGAGGAAACCCACACAGACATGAGAAGCATGTGCAAAGTCCATATAAAGAGTAACCCAAGTCAGGAATCGAACTGAGGTCCCTGGAGCTGTGAAGCAGCAGTGCCAGCCACTGTGCTACCGTGGAGTTCATCTCCACTCTCTGACACCTTCCCTGCAAACCATGCCATTACTCCCTTATTGCCATCCTGTGCCAGTTTCTATGTCCATCATCATGTTACGAGATGGTCGGCTGCCAGAGGCCATTTAGTATTGACAACACAATGAGCAATGCTAAGAAACGATAAGGAATCCATACTATGAAGCTTTGGCTTGCTGTAAACTCTGCTGCTTGGTCATGCCCAATGCTGGGTTACCAATAACTTCTCATATTTCATAGACAACTTCTGTGACAACCACCGATGCCAGCTTGCAATAACACTCATAGCACATGGGTGCCATTCCAACAACACGGAATCCACGCATCATGCCATGATATTTAACAGCATTATAATCACTGAATCTCCCACTGTGAAAATCCTGAGGATTACAATTGACCTAAAACTGAACTGAAACAGCCAAATAAATACTGTGGTTACCAAAGCAGGTCAGAGAATGAGAGTTCTAAGTACAACACTCCTTCTGACTCCCAAAAGCTTGCCCACAAGGCACAAGTCAGGAGTGTGATGGAACACTCTCTACATCCAAGAACACTTGAGAACCTTGATATTATCCAGGACAAAGTAGCCAGCTTGACTGACACCCGATCCGCCACCTTCAACCCGTCCACACACCAACATCCAGTGTTGCCAATGTGCTTCATCTAGAAGATGCACTGTAACAACTCACCAAGGCTACTTCAACGTGGATTCTAAATCGGCAATCTCTAGAAGGACAAGTGTAGCAGATACCTGGGAACACCACCAGCGGCAGATTCACACCCAAGCCACTCACCATCCTGACTTGGAAAATATATCGCCATTCCTTCACTGTTGCTGGATCAAAATGCTGGAATTCTCTCGCTAACAGCACGTTGGGTGTATCAACATGTCATGGATTGCAGCCATTCGAGAAGGCAGCTCACCACCACCTTCCCAAGAGCAATGAGGCTGGTCAATAAATACTGATCTGGCCAATGATGCCCATTTCGTGTGAAAGAATTAAAAATGACCAGGCCCAGTCAGCATGTCAAACTCAGCATGTCTCTGAATCACATCTGGTGCTTTAGCCATTATCTGTGTGGCCTATCTGAAGCAGCTGACTTCACCTCCAACCTCTCACCAATCCTTCTTGGTGGCCTGCCGGCGAACTGGACAAAACATCTCTGTCTGTGCTCTCACTGTCTGGGGAACACTCTGTCTGTACTCTCACGGTCTGGGGAACACTCTGTCTGTACTCTCACTGTCTGGGGAACACTCTGTCTGTACTCTCACTGTATGGGGGAACACTCTGTCTGTACTCTCACTGTCTGGGAGAACACTCTGTCTGTACTCTCACTGTCAGGGGGAAGACTCTATCTGTGCTCTCACTGTCTGGGGGAACACTCTGTCTGTGCTCTCACTGTCTGGGGGAACACTCGGTCTGTGCTCTCACTGTCTGGGGGAACTCTGTCTGTACTTCACTGTCTGGGGACACTCTGTCTGGCTCTCACTGTCTGGGGGAACACTCTGTCTGTACTCTCACTGTCTGGGGAACACTCTGTCTGTGCTCTCACTGTCTGGGGGAGCACTCTGTCTGTACTCTCACTGTCTGGGAGAACACTCTGTCTGTACTCTCACTGTCTGGGGAACACTCTGTCTGTACTCTCACTGTCTGGGGAACACTCTGTCTGTACTCTCACTGTCTGGGGAACACTCTGTCTGTACTCTCACTGTCTGGGGGAACACTCTGTCTGTACTCTCACTGTCTGGGGAACACTCTGTCTGTGCTCTCACTGTCTGGGGGAACACTCTGTCTGTACTCTCACTGTCTGGGGGAACACTCTGTCTGTACTCTCACTGTCTGGGGAACACTCTGTCTGTACTCTCACTGTCTGGGGGAACACTCTGTCTGTACTCTCACTGTCTGGGGAACACTCTGTCTGTACTCTCACTGTCTGGGGGAACACTCTGTCTGTACTCTCACTGTCTGGGGGAACACTCTGTCTGTGCTCTCACTGTCTGGGGGAACACTCTGTCTGTGCTCTCACTGTCTGGGGGAACACACTGTCTGTACTCTCACTGTCTGGGGAACACTCTGTCTGTACTCTCACTGTCTGGGAACACTCTGTCTGTACTCTCACTGTCAGGGGAACACTCTGTCTGTACTCTCACTGTCTGGGGGAACACTCTGTCTGTACTCTCACTGTCTGGGAACACTCTGTCTGTACTCTCACTGTCTGGGAGAACACTCTGTCTGTGCTCTCACTGTCTGGGGACACTCTGTCTGTGCTCTGTCTGGGGAACACTCTGTTCACTTCTGGGTCTGTACTCTCACTGTCTGGGAGAACACTCTGTCTGTGCTCTTACTGTCAGGGGGAACACTCTGTCTGTACTCTCACTGTCAGGGAGAACACTCTGTCTGTACTCTCACTGTCTGGGGGAACACTCTGTCTGTACTCTCACTGTCAGGGGGAACATTCTCTCTGTGCTCTCACTGTCTGGGGCAAAACTCTGTCTGTACTCTCACTGTCTGGGGAACACTCTGTCTGTGCTCTCACTGTCTGGGGAACATTCTCTCTGTACTCTCACTGTCTGGGGGAACACTCTGTCTGTGCTCTCACTGTCTGGGGCAAAACTCTGTCTGTACTCTCACTGTCTGGGGAACACTCTGTCTGTACTCTCACTGTCTGGGGAACACTCTGTCTGTACTCTCACTGTCTGGGGAACACTCTGTCTGTACTCTCACTGTCTGGGGGAACACTCTGTCTGTACTCTCACTGTCTGGGGGAACACTCTGTCTGTACTCTCACTGTCTGGGGGAACACTCTGTCTGTACTCTCACTGTCTGGGGGAACACTCTGTCTGTACTCTCACTGTCTGGGAGAACACTCTGTCTGTACTCTCACTGTCAGGGGGAACACTCTGTCTGTACTCTCACTGTCTGGGGAACACTCTGTCTGTACTCTCACTGTCTGGGGACACTCTGTCTGTACTCTCACTGTCTGGGGGAACACTCTGTCTGTCTCTCACTGAACTCTGTCTGTACTCTCACTGTCTGGGGAACACTCTGTCTGTCTCTCACTGTCTGGGGGAACTCTGTCTTTCTCACTGTCTGGGGAGCACTCTGTCTTATCTCACTGTTGGGGACACTCTGTTGTACTCTCACTGTTGGGGGAACACCTGTCTGTACTCTCACTGTCTGGGGAACACTCTGTCTGTACCTCACTGTCTGGGGAACACTCTGTCTGTACTCTCACTGTCAGGGGAACACTCTGCTGTTTGTTGACCTCTGTCGTGCTCTCACTGTCAGGGACACTCTGTCTTGACTGTCTGGGGAACACGTCTGTACTCTCACTGTCTGGGAACACTCTGTCTGTACTCTCACTGTCAGGGGTAACACTCTGTCTGTACTCTCACTGTCTGGGGGAGCACTCTGTCTGTACTCTCACTGTCTGGGGGAACACTCTGTCTGTGCTCTCACTGTCTGGGGAACACTCTGTCTGTACTCTCACTGTCTGGGGAACACTCTGTCTGTACTCTCACTGTCTGGGGAACACTCTGTCTGTACTCTCCTGTCTGGGAAACACTTGTCTGTACTCTCACTGTCTGGGGAACACTCTGTCTGTACTCTCACTGTCTGGAGACACTCTGCTGTACTCTCACTGTCTGGGGAACACTCTGTCGTACCTCACTGTCTGGGGAACACTCTGTCTGTACTCTCACTGTCGGGGGAACACTCTGTCTGTACTCTCACTGTCTGGGGAACACTCTGTCTGTGCTCTCACTGTCTGGGGGAACACTCTGTCTGTGCTCTCACTGTCTGGGGGAACACTCTGTCTGTACTCTCACTGTCTGGGGAACACTCTGTCTGTGCTCTCACTGTATGGGGGAACACTCTGTCTGTACTCTCACTGTCTGGGGGAACACTCTGTCTGTACTCTCACTGTCTGGGGAACACTCTGTCTGTACTCTCACTGTCTGGGGAACACTCTGTCTGTACTCTCACTGTCTGGGGGAACACTCTGTCTGTACTCTCACTGTCGGGGGACACCTCTGCTGTGCTCTCACTGTCTGGGGGAACACTCTGTCTGTACTCTCACTGTCTGGGGAACACTCTGTCTGTGCTCTCACTGTCTGGGGGAACACTCTGTCTGTACTCTCACTGTCTGGGGGAGCACTCTGTCTCTACTCTCACTGTATGGGGGAACACTCTGTCTGTACTCTCACTGTATGGGGGAACACACTGTCTGTACTCTCACTGTCTGGGGAACACTCTGTCTGTACTCTCACTGTCTGGGGGAACACTCTGTCTGTACTCTCACTGTCGGGGGGATCACTCTGCCTGTGCTCTCACTGTCTGGGGGAACACTCTGTCTGTGCTCTCACTGTCAGGGGGAACACTCTGTCTGTGCTCTCACTGTCTGGGTGAACACTCTGCCTGTGCTCTCACTGTATGGGGCAGCACTCTGTCTGTGCTCTCACTGTCTGGGGGAACACTCTGTCTGTACTCTCACTGTCTGGGGAACACTCTGCTGTACTCTCACTGTCTGGGGAACACTCTGTCTGTACTCTCACTGTCTGGGACACTCTGCCTGTGCTCTCACTGTGTGGGGGAACACTCTGTCTGTCTCTCACTGTCTGGGGAACACTCTGTCTGTCTCTCACTGTCTGGGGAACACTCTGTCTGTACTCTCACTGTCTGGGGGAACACTCCTGTACTCTCACTGTCTGGAACACTCTGTCTGTACTCTCACTGTCTGGGGGAACACTCTGTCTGTACTCTCACTGTCTGGGGAACACTCTGTCTGTGCTCTCACTGTCTGGCGGAACACTCTGTCTGTACTCTCACTGTCTGGGGGAACACTCTATCTGTACTCTCACTGTCTGGGGAACACTCTGTCTGTACTCTCACTGTCTGGGGGAACACTCTGTCTGTACTCTCACTGTCTGGGGGAACACTCTGTCTGTGCTCTCACTGTCTGGGGAACACTCTGTCTGTGCTCTCACTGTCTGGGGGAACACTCTGTCTGTGCTCTCACTGTCTGGAGGAACACTCTGCCTGTACTCTCACTGTCTGGGGGAACACTCTGCCTGTGCTCTCACTGTCTGGGGGAGCACTCTGTCTGTGCATTCGCTGTCTGGAGGGGTATGTGCAGGGAGGCCTCACTAAACCTCAGAGCTATTCTTCCTGCTACTGCGGCCATTCCTTCAAAGTCTCCCCTCTGTCTGCATTTTGGCTGCTGGTAATTCCCCACATCCACTATCACCTGTCAGGTTCTCTCACACCAGTCATCCATCAGCCAAAGATGAGCAGGAAAGTCCACTTCCACAATCCACCATGGAACCTGATTTAGACCCTGAAATCAGAGCCTATTGCACTTCCAGTAAAATTCTGCCCAACAACTATTGCAGCTTGAAGTTCACCCCGTGAGATTAATTCATGCACAGATTCTCTGCCTTCCGAGAAAGGTCAATTCTGCAATATATCAATGCTCTACTTAATCACACCTCAGTTCCTCCCATCAGTATCCATTATAATTATATTTTCAGGGACTCAACATTCCAAGAACTTTCACCTTCTACATTGGAGTTGTTCCTGTTTTTTTTAGATTATGTTTGTAAACTGCAGTTCCATTGCAACCCACATCTTCATGCAGCTCCTGACTTTAGTTCATAATGAACACAGTGTTAGTTTACAGTCTTGTGCAGTGGATTGCAACCCTTTCATTATTCAACCTCCCAGGAGACTTGTTAATTTTATCCATACATTCTTCAAATCCATGTTAAAAAAGAACATGCTCGCCAATTGGAACATTACCAGTTTTTCTCTCCTCTGCAGGCTGGCATCAGCTCCGAAATTGTGAACTAAAATTGTGTGTTTTGGCTGCGGCTCTATCAGTAAGTTGTACATTCGAACCAGCAGAGATGGTGGTACAATGGTATTGTCATTGGACCAGTAATCCAGAGACCTGGGGGTGAAATTTAAACTCAGTAAAAAATCTGGAATTAAATGTTGAGTGATGACCATTGTCAGCTGCTGTGGAATAAAACCCTTCTTGTTCACTAATGTCCTTTAGGGAAGTAAATCTGCCATTCTATTATATATTTAAAAGGATTGCAGGTTGCTTTAATGTTTGATTGTGATTTTATCTGGGAGGTTGCAGAGGCTGCTGTTTTCCTTTCAGTTTTGGACTTTGTGCAGTGCAGAGAACAGCTCTTCAGTAAACTTCAGTAGATGGTAAAATAAATATACTGAGCAGTCTGGAATAGCAGGAGAAATGTTGGCTTAATTAGAATCCCTGAGGCCTTTCAATGAAGCAAATGAATCATAGAGTTCCTATACAGAGATATCTCAGTGCTTTGTACAAGGAAATAAAATTGCAAACGATTGTTTGTAACAGTTTTCTCAGCAAAACAGGAAGGAAAACCTTTAAGTTACTCTGGAACTTTGTTCATTCAGCAAAGCCAGCAAAATAGACAAATGAAAAGGGGCAGACAATTGGCAAATGGAATTGTCTGCGGATAAATGTATGGTGGTCCATTTTGGCAGGACCATGGGATGAAGGAGTATAATATCAAGGGTAGGAATCTTGGCAGTGTTGAGGAGCAGAAGGATCTTGGGGTCTGGCTCCATAGGACTCTTAAATCGGCCCCGCAAGTGGAGGATGTGGTCAAGAAGGCATATGGTGTACTGGCCTTTATTAATAGAGGGATTGAGTTTAGGAGTCGGGAGGTAATGCTGCAACTTTATAAGACCTTTGTCAGACTCCACTTGGAGTACTATGCACAGTTCTGGTCGCCTCACTATAGGAAGGATGTGGGAGCTATTGAGAGGGTGCAGAGGAGATTTACAAGGATGTTGCCTGGATTGGGAGGCATGCCTTATGAAGGTAGGTTGAGAGAGCTGGGACTATTCTCACTGGAGAGACGAAGGTGAAAGGTGACCTGATAGAGGTTTAAAAGATGTTGACAGGAATAGATAGGGTGGATTCTTGGAGGGCTGAAATGATCGCTATGAGAGGACACAGATTTAAGGTGCTGGGGGGCAAGTACAGAGGAGATGTTAAAGGTAAATTTTTCATTCAGAGGGTGGTGAGTGAATGGAATCGGCTGCCATCAGTGGTGGTAGAGGTGAACTCGCTGGGGTTTTTTAAGAGACTTCTGGATGAGTACATGGGATTGAAAGGGATTGGGAGTTACAGGTAGTTCTATGGCCTGGTAGGCAGAGATATGATTGGCGCAACTTGTGGGCCGAAGGGTGCTGTAGTGTTCTTTGTTCTATGTTCTAACCCCCCACACACGACTGTAAGCTAACATTGGGTAAGATGTGACCAGCCGTTCATTCCAGTGCAAGTCAGGACAAAGAATTTGGCATCCAGGGCCCACAGCTCACTGCAGCAGGACCAGAAAATTCTGGCATGAACAGGTAGATGATGCAACTCATTGCGTCCATTACAATCTGAAGACAGGAGCTCCATGAAGATCTGGATTGAAATGGGACTGCAGACTACAAGCACAATCTAACTAAATAGAAATAACTCCCTTGTGCCCTCTCTGAGATCCACCTTATCTTTCACTCTCTTTCCAATAAATCGCAAACCATTTTGCATCCCTGACTCCCATGTTAGCTGATAACCTAAGCAATTCTCCCTCTTCAACTGTTGTCCCTCTCTCCCTTAAATCTGTCGCCATCAATTCTTCCTCAAAAAAGAAAACCTTCCTCTCCTTGTAAACTACCACCCCATCCCCAATTTCCTTATCCTGAGCATGCTGATCTCTCCCAAATCAATTCTAATTTTTCCCGGAATTCCGCATGTCTGAATCCTCCATTCAGCTACCCGCTTCCATGGCAACACCAAAATAATATCCTGTGATAAAGGTAAATATTCTTCTTCACCCTTCTCAACAGCTTTTAACATAGTTAGCCACACAATCCTCCTCCAATGTCTCTCCACAGACATCTAATTGGGTGGGAGTACTCTCTTCTGGTTCCATTCTCATTGTCATGCTCAGTATCAGCATAACACACTCTGAATTTCAAACTAATTTTGTATTTACACAGAAAACTGGACAAAAAACTGGAAAATATGCCCAAGGCTTGTTTGACTTTTGTGGATTAAAACCACTCATTTCTTTCAAGAGGAAACAAAGAACATTGTAGGCTGATGTGACTTGATATCCTTCCTTGAAACCAATCAAAGAATAATTGAATTAGTCATTCTAAATCAAAGACACACAGGTCCTGAGAGGTGTTAACCCTCAACACAGCATGTAGAATCAATGTCAACATCATTTTCCAAACTGGGTGGAGTTAAACTTGTAGAAAGTCACAGAGAGAGGGATCCAAACTGTTGCCTATTTTTAAAAATAATCTAAGACCAGTTTGCAGTTAATCATTAGCCATCAATAGGTCAGAAAGCAAGACATGAATTAGTTACAAGTAAACAAACAGCTAAAATAATTAACAGCAATACCTTGAAAGTGGGAAGTTCCAACAGAGAGAAGTGCATTCCCTTGACATGTGCCAGTTAGCTTGAGGAGGCTCAGTTAATTTGAGCCTCCTACAAATTTGACTACAAAAAAAACTCACAACCTGCTATGAACCTTTTGCTTTACAAAACCCATCTTTCAACTTTAAACAATTGAGACATCCCAGAAATCATTAGCCTTCAACGCAGGAGATCCGAGATTGTAAAATAGAGATTAAGATAACTGTAATCTGTTAAGAGTGCATGACTTTATCTGTTTCTAAGTCTTTGTGTATTTGAGAATGTGTGTGGCATTGTGTTTAATTTGGGTTAAGTGTTTGAGAATAAATACATTTTTTAAACTCACAAGAGCTTGCTGTTGAATTATTTAATTTGGATAAACATTCATACTGGGCTAAAAAAAGGTAAGTACCTTTTTAAATAAAACATACTGATAACAGGCTGTGAGAAACCTCATACATACAAACTCCTGAGTTCTCTGACTCAACTCCTCTGCTGTTCAAACTCTTTCCCCATGGGCACTACCCAACCCTGCCAGCAACCGCCCTTGGGCTTCAACGGCCTGTGGTCCCATCACCAAGGCAACCATGTCTGGTCTGCATTGGTGAGGACCATCCGTAATCCTCACCAGTGAAGACCTTGACCAGGGAGGGGACTAAGATAAGTGAGCCCAGACGATTGCATACAAGGCTCATTAATGACGTGTTTTACATAGAACATAGAACATTACAGCACAGAACAGGCCCTTCGGCCTTCAATGTTGCGCCG